>OZ017780.1:1510547-1532108 GCA_963969325.1 Lycopodina hypogea | reverse complement strand
ATGTTGTGTTGAAACCATGGAAACTTGTATTACTATTAATATTTTCCCTTCTGTTTCTGTCCAGGCAGAAGACTACCTGAATTACATCATCAGTTAACATTGGCAAGATGGCTGCTTTAGCATGGAGCTTAAGGGTAAGGCACTTGCATGCCAGGATCCTCTTCTTGTTACGACTATGATAATAATATCTCTTAAATCTGATGATTAAGATGAGTGAAAATTCAAGAAGCTGTTAATTTCTTAGATTTGGTGGGGTGGTGGAGTGGGGGTGGGGGGGAAAGGAGGGGAGCAGAAGTTTTAGACCACCTTCAATGTATGACCTAAACCATACAAATAGGGAGACTGACTTCTACAATTTCTATATGTTTCTAACAAAATGCAAACAAACCAAATAAAGGTTAACCTTGATCTCCCAAGCAACCCTAAAATATGATGGAAATATTTCACTAATGATCATTCTTTTATAGGGAATTAAGAAGGATAAAAACAAGGAAGAAAACATCTCACAGTATAATTTTGGGACACTGAGCATATCTGCCAAGTTTATTACCGCCTGAACCAATGATCTGGGAGAAATAGTGGAACAAACGCTTAAATTGATTTAATTTATTAATTCTTTCTTTACTTATTCATTTATTTATTACTTAATTGACTTATTTTACCTTTTATTGTATAATTTCTCTAGTACTTTAGTGAGAGAGAACTGATTGACAAGGGTGGAAAAAAAAAGAAACAAAAGATTTTTTGTTTGTTTGTTTTTCATATTCCTAGCTGTTAGTGGTTGCTAAGCAATTGGGGCAAAAGAAATTGGGTGGCTTCATTCCAAGAGGTGAATCGATTCGAAACCACAGGACCACATAGTGTCATAGCTACAATTATACCAACTTTGATGAGAGACTCTCCCCATACTTACTATGTGCTGAACCCAACAAAATTAAACAGAACCTGATGACCTAATCGAAACCTAATAACAAACACAAGGCATATGCTAATTGAATAATATTGATGGTGATGAGTATCTCTCCACAACTAAGTTCCTCTGTAGTGAAGCACCACTAATCTAACCACTCTGGTTAGTTTCCATGTAAGGAAATGACCTGTTTAGGCATATTTTCTGGTTATTATTATTGTAGCTCAAAACCTTTCAGATTGGACACCAGTAACCCCATGACAAATTAGGTGGATAGGGCGGGTTTTTCGCTAGTATAAATAGTTGTAGTCTCTGGTGTCTTGTATCTTCCTTCAGTTTGCAAGTTAGACCCACAAACCCATATATATATGGCATCAGTGTGGCTAAGGAAGCCTTTCCAGTACGTCTACCTGGCCCTCTTTCCCCTCTTGTGTGTGTGTGCGTGTGCACGCGCGCGTGTCCATACCACTTCCTGTATGCATATGAGGATAAAAAAATGACGAAAATGGTACTTGAGACAAATCCTTGAACCAAGAGACCTAATATTTGGCATGCATGCATGCACACACATCATTACTGTGGGGACTGGATCCCACCTTGCCACAATTATTCCTGAGTGTACCAGGCTAAAAATAGCATAAATATTCTTTTTAGGTCAAACCCTTGGGCATGTACTAGGTTACACTTGGCCAAACCAATTTCTTGCCAAATCATCAGACCAAATGAAACCTGCCCTTCAGAATAGACTGCATCATTCTAAGGATGGTTTTAGCTCAATTTTTTGGGGTTGTACCACACCTGTATGGGCTTGTTAGGCTGAAAATTCCAAAATATTGTGATCTATTTATGGAAATTATGGCCAATTGAACCTAGAGACAAACACAACTCGTCTGTGGTAGGGAAATGGGCTGGGTTACACTTGGCCACACTTTTTCTTGTGGGAATATCATATCCTGGGCATATTTGGGTATATCTCCTAGTATGACTTGACAACACAGTGAAGTAAGATTACTGATGTGAGTGGGTGTGCATACGTGCTTGCATGCATGCTTGCATGTATGCATGCATGTGTGCATGCATGTCAATTTGATTTTAGCTTATGAAATGAGACGGTAGCCACAAAAATGATGAGCTAAAAAAATTGTTGTGCTGTGAATTATCACAGGATGGACAATGCAAGGATTCAGTGGATGGTTGTGGTCAGCATCGTAGGTGTACAAATTAAGTTAAAATATTTATTGTGGGGTGGAGTGTGGAAGAGTCCTCGGAAACCCATCCTACTTGTTTATTCTAACCGATGTTGTATTCATATTTATTAAGATAATCCATAGTTTCCTGGGGAAGTTACCTCAAATTAATTTATGTGATGAGTTCAATATATAACAACCTGCAGACATGATGTTTAATTGCAAAAATAATAAAGAAAATTATATTATTATTTCCAATATAAAAAAAAACCCTGTTGATATAAGCTGTATGTTCCCTTAAGTTGTACAAGTCATGGATACACATGCACTCCCTTAAAAAAAAAATATAATAATAATTATGTAAATCATATCAGTTTTAGTTCTTTTTTCAAGATAAAGAGCCCAAATATTTAGGCACAATGACCATCACTGATTAATCTAAATTGGGTATATGGAAGTTTTTATTGCAATGAGTCAATGATGATATTGTGTGGCTATTTCATATTCTGCACAATATGGAAATGTATACATTTGCATTTCTTTATCTAAGTGTGTCACATCAATTAACTTAAAGACAGAATAATTTTGTTGATATTGGATGTGGCATTCAGAAGAGAATATTTTTGCCTCACTCATACTCATTTGCTAAGAGGAACACATTGTCCAAACTGAAGGGAAATCATCTTTTCACTGTCATGCATAGCTTTATAGGGATCAAGTGTGGACATCTCCTTCTTAAGGTGTGGATGCCCCTACAATTCATTAGTATCACTAGGACTCTCCAAGAGTAGCTGTTTATATGAATTTGAAATTAATTGTGGAGGTAGTGGGTGGGGGTAGTCTGGATTTTTTAATCCATTATCCCCAAGTACCTTATTCCATTATCTCAATAAAGTATCTAATGGCAACCATACCACTCAACTGGTATTTTTCTTTTGCTTTGACTGATCTCCATCCCATCCATTGTGTATTGCTGAAGTCATTGTTCTTACTAGGTATCTAAGACTAAACTTATTAGGAGAGTATTGTGTGACTTTCCAGTTGGTATTTAAAACTTATGCACTATAATTGAGCCATTGTACAAATTATGTTTGTTCCAGAGTGTTGATCCTAATTTTTTTTAATAGTCCAAGAATTAAAAAACAAACAAACAACAACCCCTGGACATCTTCATCCTGGTGCACAATGGAACCTGAAAGCCTCCACTCCGAAATTCTTGATGAAGTGAAGACTGATAAAGTTTTTCTCTTCATTTTCTCACATGATCTCATTACTCTGATTCTATAATTCCATTCCTCAGCCCTCATTTCACCAGCATCATCATCATCATATATCATTATGCCAATTGCCATTAACTGCCTTTACTAGCTATGTAATGTAAATTTGTATGGGAATGATTGACTAGACTATTTTGTATAGCACATACTAATTAGGTGTAACATATAACCCAGTTTCCCTATCAGATTTAAGTTGTGTTTGCATGCATCTAAGTCTAGGTCTCCAGGTCCATGAATTTGACTGTCTTTAAGTACTATAAATAGATTGCATTATTTTTGGCATGTTTGTCCTGACTTGCCTATAAGAAGAGGTATAGGCAGGTGACACTTATTATTTCTTACTTTTTGGCTAAAAACCATCCATTGTGTAGGATGTGCCTATGAAGAGCAGGTTATAATTGGTATGGTGATTAGGTAGAAAATTGGTGTGGCCTAGTGTGATCCAGCATATGTTCAAGAATTGTTAAGTGTGACTACTTGCACTTTTAGCCTCACAAACCCACAGGAAGAGGTTTGAATAGGAACAACCATACTGAGTAGAGAGTATCCAATAAAATATAATTCAAGCTTCTGCATTCACAGATGTTTCATTAAAAAAAACTCATGATTCAAGACCAGTGTTATCAGATGGATTCAGCTCAAAATCACTACTTTTTATCACTACATATTTTCAGCTACCGAATAAATCACTACAAAAACACTAACTAAGATTATGTTTAGCATTCAGACCACATATTGAAAATTTATATTGGAATATATTACAGCTTTTCCATCAAATCAGAGCTTTAATATTTGTCTTATGCACCACTTACTATATGCAGTAAAAATAGAAAGATAGATCATTTTCAGCACACCCAGGCTGAACAGTTGAAATGGAAATTCCCCACTGGATCCTTGTATGAATTCACATCCAGCTAGAAGTTATCTGTGCTTCTGATGTCACAGGCCATCTCCTTGATCATGGGATACTTAGACTCCAGCTCTCCTTGGAATGAAATATCTTATGGCAAGGATTGTGGACAGAGATATTCTCTCTTCAGGTGTAGCTTGCAAGAACATGACAATTGGAATGGAGCTGTCTTGGTATGGAGCTTGACTCTTTCTGTAGTCTTATGAATACCTTTCTCAGAAACTTGAGGGCATTCTGTTCCAGTCTCCTCTTCTTCTGCATGAGCAGCTGGCTATGGTCCAACTTTGTATGGAATCCCTGACTCATGCTGTTAAATCCACTACTTTTTGAGTTTTAGAAATTTCCCTATCAAACCTTTTCTCTCCCAACTTGTTTAGAATGTCACTACTTGTGGCAACACTGCTCAAAACTACTCCACATTCTTTGAAGATCAGCCAGCAGCTTCCTTTAAATAGGTAGGCTTCCCACCAATGAAGATGACATTATAACATACTAATAAATAATTCAATAATCAATCACCTATTTATAATTAAACGTGTCAAATATGCTTCCACATAGTCAGGCCAGTAATCTACATGTAACAAATCTACTTATAAATAACAAATCAACTTGAGTCATCATTTACAAATAACAATCTATTCAGGTCCCTAATCAAATAAGTAACGAAGAAATTATGTGTTCATGTCTGGAGTGTTTTCTATTTAACCTACTCATTTTCAAATGTTTAAAAAAAAAATTTTTTTTTAAACATTTGAGCCATATCAGAATTTGAAAAAAAACAAAACAATAAGAAAGAAAAAAGAAAGAGAAGAACAAGAAAATAAGGGAGGAAAAGGAGGGGGTTGTAGAAGAAGAAAAGAAGGAAGGAAAGAAATGGGGGGGAAAAAAAAGGAAAGGAAAAAAAAAAGACCTAGTTCAGGTTTGAACCACTAACTTCAGCTTGAGAGACCTACGCTTTAACCACTGAGCCACAATTCTCAAGGCCTATTTTAATGTAAATTTTAAATTTCTCTTTTCCCCATCAGGGGTGACATTTTCAAAAAATGTTTTGGTTAAAAACCGTAGTAGGCACCCAAGGGTCATGCCTGCAAAGTTTTGTCAATATCCATTCAACCGTTTGGCTGTCCATTGTGCCCACGCACGCATGCACGCACGCACACACGCATGCACGCACACACGCACGCATGCACGCACACACGCACGCATACACACACGCACGCATACACACATGCCTTTTCACATACACACATGTATGTATGTATGTATGTATGTATGTATGTATGTATGTATGTATGTATGTATGTATGTATGTATGTATGTATGTATGCATGCATGCATGCATGTATGTATGTATGTATGTATGTATGTATGTATGTATGTATGTATGTATGTATGTATGTATGCATGCATGACATACATACATATATATAATTATTTAAATGCAGGAAGAATTAACACTGTCCAAGACACACTGACATGAACACCAATATGCTTTCAGAATCTAAGATGAGTTTAGAATCAGTGGAACTATAGATCAGATTGAAATCTGTGGCCAGCAACTGAAGCTGAAAGAAAAGTCACACTTCATCCTTTTCTATCACAACTCTTTGCTTATGTTCACCCCATTGAGTGTGAAATGAAGCACTATGTAGTATGTGGTTTGAACAATCTTTGGCCACTGAGTGTTCCAAAGAATACCACTCTGGTGGAGTCTTATTTAAATAAGCTTAATTTAAAGGTGCGGTAGGTCACGCTTGACCAAACGACACAATTTCTAATGATAATAGCACTAATAATACTAGCTATCAGTAATGAAAGTAGCATTGATCATGTTAGCAATAATGATACTAGCATTATTCCTGCAGTCCACTTAATCGACCATTGTTTATTTCGCATGCATGCATGCACACAGAGTCAGAGCTTGTTGGGAAGTCCGAAAGTGGTGTGGTGAAGTGTGACCCAGCCCATGACTAAAGGTTTGGCCTAATAAATATTCTAGCCTGACCAGTGGCCAGGTCAGACTCTGCCCCCAGAGGGACGATGGATGCAAATAAAACCTGCTCTTCAAGATAGACACATCCTTCACCAATGATGGTTTTTAGCCCAAAATATTTGGGTTTTCTGACCACCCCTCTTTCCGAGGGCTTATTTGGATAAAAATGCAAAGAGAAAAATAATGTTATATATTTATGGTACTTGGCCAATTGGACCTACATACATACAAACACAATTTGTGGTAGAGAAATGGGCTTGGTCACATTTGGCCAATCTCTTCCTGTTGGAATGTCATATCCTGGGCATCGCTAAGTAAGCTAGGTACAGCTGCTTGTATGGCTTGAAGTAATGTGTGTGTGTATACATGTGATGCATGTGTTCATGCATGTGTTTGTGCGTCTGTGTTTGCATGCTTATGTGCATGTATCTATTATATTGAGAGAGTCAATAATCTGATTTTAAACGTCATCAAATGAGAACTGTAGCCACAACAATGAACATGCTGAAAAATTGTTGTGGTATGGAGTGTGACAAGATGGACCCTGCAGAGATTCAGTGGATGGTTGTGGTCAGCATCATTGGTATGAAAATGAAATTAAAATGTTTGTTGTGGGGTGGAGTGTGGAAGAGTTGTCAGAAACTCATCCTATTTGTTTATTTTAATAGATGTGGTATCTACATCTGTTGAAGGGCTGGCTATCTTGTCACATTGCACACATAACTTTATAGGAATCAAGTGTGGACATCTCCTATTTAAGGTGTGGATGTCCTCACAATTTAATTAGTATCACTAGGGCTATCCAAAAGTAGCTGTCTATATGAATTTGAAATTAATTGTGCGGAGGTGTAGTGGGTAGGGGTAGTCTGGACTATCTCCAGGTACATTATTCTATTATCTCCAGGTACATTATTCCATTATCTCCAGGTACATTATTCCATTATCTCCAGGTTCATTATTCCATTATCTCAAGAAAGTATCTAATGATAGCCATAACATTCTAGATGGTGTTTATCTTTTGCTTTGACTGATCTCCATCCCATCTATTGTGTAGTGCTGAAGTCATTGTTCTTTCTTAGTATCTAGACCAAACTCATTAGGAGTTAATTGTGTGACCTTCCAGTTGATATTAAAATCCTATGCACAATAATTGAGCTATTGTGTAAATCACGTTTGTTTGAACAAGGAACAAGGAAAGAACAAAGAACAAAGAACGCTGCAGTTATTTTGACCTGAGATCACACCAGGATTTAATATCACCCAGTACAGCTTCATCCTGGGCACAATGGAACATGAAATCCTCTCCTTTGAAATACTTGATGAAGTCAGACTAAATAGGTTGTTACTGTTCTGCTCTCACATGATCTCATTACTTTGATTCTATAATCCCCCCTCCTCCCCCTAGCCATGCGAGTATCATTTCACTAGCATCATATATTATTATGCAAATTACTATTAACTCATTTTACTAGTTGATTTAATGCAAACTTTTGTGGGAATGATTGACAAGAATATTTCGGATATAGCACATACTGATTAGGTGTAACATATAACCCAGGTGGGGAGGGGATAGCACTTTGGGGGTATTATGTTATGCTATTTGGTAATGAATTTATTTTCTCAACAACCAATCAGTCTAAATGCTGGAGACACTTTGTTACACCTCCATACAAATTAATTTTAAATGATGTGTCAAAATGCTGTGAGCAATTTGACATGGGGAACATGGCTTTGTTGAAGTGAATTCAATCTCTTACCACACAGTCACTGCACAAGACTACCACATATGCTTGTTTGTTATCTTGTGCAAGGCAGAAGAAACTTTGGGCCAATGCATTTGTTCCAGCTCTTCCTTCTTAAACTGAGGAACAGACTACCTAAATGTATACTGGAAAACTTAACACTGTCCAAGATATACCAAGAAGAACACTAATATGCTTACAGAATCTGGTTATGAGTTTGGAATCAGTAGACCTATAGATCAGATTAATATCTTGGGCCAGTATAATTGCGCTATTTTTCTAAACATAAACATTTTACCTACCAATGAAAGAAAAGTTGAACTATCTTTCTTTTGCATTACAACTCTTTGCTCACGTTCACTCCATTGAGTATAAATATGAAACAGTGCAGTATGTTGTTGGAACTGGTGTACCAGTGAACATCAATCTGATGGAGTGTTATCACTACTATTGTCTTGATAACATATTTAATTAGATGTATTGTTCTTTTGATTGTTATTCCTTTGATAATAGAATATGATTCAGTGGGAGGATGTTCCACTGGACTACGTGCACTTATTCCTATATTCTATCAGTGCATTTGGTTTGATATTACAATTTAAGTATTTATCCAAATCTGTTTAATTTATAGGTGAGATAATATTATGGTTCCAGAACTAATAATAATAGCTAATAATAATAATATTAGCATTAACAATACTAATGCTAATGATACTAGCACTGTTCCTATAGTAGAATTAATTCAACATTGTTTGCATTACATGCATGTATACATACACACACATACATATATAGATGACCAGTTAGTTCTTTGGTAACAGGTGCATGGGTGTCATACTCCCTTACCTGCAGACAGGTCTCCCTGACCATAACAGATGTGCGCTGTTCAAGAACAGAGGCAGTTATTAACTTATGATGTCATCGTCATTTTATCTATATGTAGTTATTACCATAAGTGGGTTGTTGATTCAAGTGTGGGGAGTTGGTTGCTATTGTAATAGCAGGACAACTTATATTTGAGTTCTGGTTTCGCTAGTCATTTCAGTTATTGTGCTTCAGTGTGCTATTGCTAAAGTTATTATTATATGTTAAAGTTACTATTGCTGCTGGTGTTGGGCAACAGGGCAACTGGGATAATTAGTTAGACATATCAGTGAGGTTAGGGAGTTGTTCAGCAGTAGGAGTCACTCTATTACAGTGGGACGCTCATAAATATATTTATAAATCTTCCAGTGCCCCTTTTTAAGATTCTCCATTGAAACTGAAGATATAGAGTGGAAGTGCAGAGAAATCAAAATGGAAAATACTAAATGTCGCAGAACTTAATAAAGCAGGTGTGTGTAGGAGGGGGGGGGGGGGGGGGGGGGAGAGTTGAACCTGACTTGCAATGAAAGGAATTTTTTTAAAAACCTTTGTACATCTAATTGATTAGTCCAAGGCTAGGGCTAGGGCTAGGGCTAGGGCCAGCTCTTGACGGAGCTGCTATAGATGCTGGCTACCTTAAGGTTTACTGTAAGTGTAGACAAATATACTAAAGTATATATACAATTTCACTTATTGGATATGATAATATATAGCATATTATTTCCCTAACAACCCACAATGTTCGTAAATATATTTATTTATAAGTGAGCATCATGCAGTTTTTTTTTTTGAAAAAAAAATTTTTTTTTTCACATACAGAGTTGATTGTCAATGCAGAACCCTCCTTTGTTTTTGAATTCTGTAAGCTAAAACAAAATTATATTCAGAGGAATTTTTTCTAATGATTTTTTCCACATTTTTGGATTATAATGGACAGATGAGTACATAGCTATATATATATATTAGTAGAGAGAATAACAGGATGAAATGCCACACCACCCACATTCCAATAAATAGTTCATTGTCTATAGCCCACTTCATGCCTCCATATTAGTGCAAGAATGTAAATAGAATTATCTCTCCTCCCACCACTGTCACCATGAAACCTGATATCACATATTCAATTAAATTCACATCAGATTCAGTAACACAGCTGCTTGTGATGAGAGCCTTTATACAAATTTTATGGTTTCAACAAGGAAAGCTGAAAGATCGAATATCTTTTTCCTGGAAATTTAACAGAGGAAATCTTCCTAAATTTGTAAGAAATTTTTTAGGAAACCCCACTCTCCTCCTCCCCCTCTTTATCCCCCTTCCCACCCTTAACAACATTGAAATAATGAAATATACAATTTTAAACTAAATTTGTATATGCATGTGTGCATACATATATGTGAACATACTAGTGTGATATACCCAGCTTTACCAGATCCATTAGAAAAATGGTTGAAGCCACTGAAAACACCATTTCTAGACCTTGTGGCATGCAAATTTGAAATGGAGTGGAGAATATTAGTTGAGTATATAAAGGACTATAGTCTGCCAGTCCTGAGTCAGTTCTGTTAGTGTCAATGCATAAATATTGATCAAAGTGGAGAGCCTGGCCTAGCCCATTGAAATTTGGGAGGGCAATAATGTTTTAGAAGCATTAAATAATGCAGAACTATAGATTGCCAATAATCAGTGGAAAGGCCATTTTTTTTCAGGTTGAATTTTTAAAAGGTTAGATTTTTTTTGTAGGCATAATGTAATGTTGATTAGTAGATAGCCAACAATCAGATTCATAAAATGTATTTTTTTTTTTTGTGGAATGAAATGAACAAAGTTAACTTTTTTGGGTGTGTTATTAGATAAGATAGCAACATTACAATGAGCATAGTTAGCATAAAGAAATGACTTGTTCACTTAGCTAAGCACTCTGTGATTAGTGTCCTTTTGGCTTACTTGGTTTACTTTTTTCGTGTGTGATAACTCATAACTTACCACATAAAACATGTATAGTCCAAGCAGAGTTGAAAAGGACAATGTAATTACTGACTGAAACACTTGCATCCAGAGGAACATCCATAACTCTCTTTAGTGAGTGAACAGATTACTTGTTTATATTACAAACCACACTATGCAATCTTATCACTGATGGGATTACATAGTGTGGCTTGTATCACAGCTTTGTGGTTGCTCATGTCTTAAGGAAGTTCACTCAGGTAGTAAGGAAAGAGCAGAAGCACAAAAACTATCAGCTGAAAATACAAAGGATTTTGTACACTTCTTCCTCACGTGAAAATAAAATTGTAGTTAGTGTCAAATTATTGCCAATGATAGAATTCATACAAATCCTTGATGACTTCTTTAATAGAGTGTATTTTAGATGCAAAGCTTTTTACACAATTACTAAATGATCATGGATAGAATTATTTGAGTATCAATAGATTTTTATGTCCCTGTAAGCTCTCATGGTCTCACAGTTGATATCATTGCCACCATCCAGTATTTACTGGGGTGGCACCTACTTCATGACAGCAAAATACTCCCTGCTGTACTCATTTGTTCACAGTGACCACACTGACAACTATATATAAAACAGAAGTAGCCAGCTTCACAGCTAATTTGTTACTACTAACTGTTTCCCAGTTTTCCTCCATGAAATATGTCACCATCACCTGAGGTGCTAGCAGAAAAAGATCCTACCAATGACTTGCTAGCTTGAGGCTCAAATTGTTAGGGCTCAACTATTTCGTCAAATTCCTCACCTTGTAGAGTTTACCTATGTTCCTCAACTGGGGAAAATGGGCAGATAGGCTGAGATTACCAAAACTTGAATCACAACTAGCAGAAAATGCACTATCCATGCAAGGCATTGCTGTAACAGGATCCTACTCTGGCATCATGAGTGGCATAACCAAAATTGGACCACAACAGGATGTCAATTTTACAGGATGTAAATTGCAGTGAAATAAAGCCTATTTTTATATAATTTTAGAGTGCCCAAGGAACATATTTCAGCCAAAAAAAATTTTTTTTTCAATATTTTATGTTACATCCTCCATTTAATTTAATTGTTTCACAGATATTCACTCACTGGCAGGTGATGGCCGATAATTTAGAAACTCATTTGGGTTATTATTTTGTGCATAATTTGACTGCATACTAATAGGTAGATAAAAAAGAAAGGCCTGTCCATGCTATAAATTGGTTTGCACCTTTTTCTCCAGCAACACCAGGGTCCAAACATTTTCTTGCTTCCACACTGGTATAGTGTTAAACCTGTTTAGCATTACTTGAATGGGCTGATTAATTGGTTTGCATGAACCTGGTATAGAAATAGGATATTTTATCTTCCCATATGCTACTTCCTTCGTCTTTTTCCCTTTGAAATGTCATCACATGAACATAGGAGAGAGAGAGAATTGTTAGCAACTAAACTTCTAATAGTGCACATCAGCAATGAAGCCACAGTGTCATAGGGTCAACTCTGTAGTTGCCTGTGATTGCCTGTGATTGCTGACTTCAGGTACGCTGCCACAAGGTTGTTTACAACCACTGACTGGCTTTGATGAGTTATAGTAAACTAATATAATGAAATAACTGATGAACAGACCCTTGTGGTATTCAGCTTAAATATTTTATTACCAGAGGTGCCAGCTAACGAGTCAAACTGTAACCACTATATTCCAACAAAACCACTACTTATAATATTAATAGAATTAAATGAAATTACAGTTCATATTGAATATATATATATTATTAGCTAAGACTTCATCAATCTCAGCTACTATCCATCTGGAGGGGTAACTCATCATTTTGTGACACATAGGAATGTTAAACGAGTCTAAGTTGCTTGAAACCTACCCTTCAGGAACTTTCACAGGGAACCTGTTGGGATAAAACCCATTGTAGTGTGGATGCATGGAACCTGTTCCAGACAAGGGTGAAACCTGTTTTAATGTGCAAGTGTGGACAGGCCTTAAGTGACCTGTTCACTCAACTAAGCAGAGTGGTGGGTGTACCTCTTGTATGAAACTGTTTCAGTTATAATTAGTGCCCCTTTGAACTCATTTGGATAATAATAATAAATTTGTGTGAGATCAGAGTACAAGCGTGGTTTGTAAACTAACTTTGTGATTATTCATCTATGAAGAAAGTTTACATAAGCATGTAAAAATCGATTATTTTGGGTTCAGCAGCCCAATGCCCCCCCCCCCCCCCCCCCCCCCAAACCCCACTTGGAGTTCTACATTGAACAGGTTACTACCTCAGTCAAGTTGTACATTCATATTACAAATCTCTAGGTTCAAAGGTTTGGCAGGCTATTAGCCACAGGTACAAATATACTAACATACAAACAGATAAAATGAAGTTATATATATGCTATCAGTGGCATCTTGGTCAGCCTCATGCCTCTTGCAATAACAAACTTGTTCAGTTTGCTTAACGTAATATGTAGGGATTATTGATACTAATCTCTTATGGACTTGGTATCACTTAATTTATTATTTAATTTCATTGTTAATTTATTTGGTATTGGTCATCATGTTTAATTAATGTTGGTATAGGTCATCATGTCTTTTGGAAAATAAATCTTTGTTGAAATAGAGTTGCACACTTGCTTAAATCTACTATAATCTAAAAGAAAACTCTATTTGAATTGGTCCTTCTGGATGGATATCTAGCAGGGACGTCATATTTGCTTAATTTGGTACCTCAGAGTTTTAATTCTCAACTTTGGAGTATTCGTTTTGTTTGTGTTGTAAGACATGAGTCTCTCAACTTCTATCAACTTCAACTGAAGTAACTTGGGTTGGTAAGTCACACTAGTTCCTATTAGTTGTAGCAGGCATATTTCGGCTCAAACATAACTAAACACACCAGCCTATTCAGGGATTTGAGGGGTTGTTAGTCTGAAGCTTCAGCAGTTTAGCTACTAGCGTGCATCTTTTGGATTTCTTTTGTTTATTGTAATTTTGTGGCTATCTATTCTCCATTCAATGTTTGGATTTCTGTTCATTACAATGTTGTCAATCCATTTCATCTATTCTGTTTCATCACCTCGCCTGCCGATTATGACTCCGACTTCTCACTTGTCTCAACACTAAATTTAGTGAGTTAAAGTCTTTCCTTGGAGGACCTGATAATCTTGATATTGTTAAATGTTAAACAGCAAGATTAGGTGCCTTAGACACAGACTTTAAGGTCTATCATTTATCTTTTGTTAACCTGATCAATGGTGAAGAAGCTCTCCAAGAAGAGCAAGATACTCTTGATGAACATGATGATAATATCTCAGATTTGGACTTATGCTTCAACATATAGTCACTGCCTGTTCAATACCATGTGATTTTCAACCTTGCAAGATAGCCTTCAAAAGTCTGTAACATGTACACAATAAGCTATATATCATTGTAGGTAAGATTTCTTCATTGCCAAGTGATGATGGCAGTGTGTGCCTACTACATCAACACGAAGAACTGCTCTCTGAGATCAAAAAAGAACTAAGTGACATTCATAGCTCCTTGCTATCCTTTTATCTTGAAGAAGGTGATGGTGTCATTGAGTTACAAACACCTGTAGAAAAAGATATTTTTGATCATTCCCTTCAAATCAAGGAACTTCATCATTCTAGCATGCCTGCATCAACTGCATATGTTGAGGAGGGTGTGAAACTTCCCAGGATCGATATGCCAACCTTTGATGGTAATATTCTAGAGTGGAAAATCTTCTGGAGACAATTTTGTGCTTCTGTTCATGATAGGACCGGTATATCAGATACAGAAGAGGTTGTTTACCTTCAGTATGCCCTCAAGGATGGAAAAACCAGGAGTGTAATTGAAGATCTTTCCAGATTTGGAGAACATTGCACAGAAGCTGTTGAAAATTTGAAATCAAGGTATGATCAACCTTTTGTCATTCAATGGGCACATGTCCGTATGATTTTTGAGGCTCCCAGTCTCAAGGATGGCAGTGGAAGAGAACTTTGTCAGTTTCATGATACTGTTCGAGAACATCTCCATGCACTTACAGCCATGGACCATGAACCCTCTAGTTCATTCATCACATCCATGTTTGAGTTAAAGCTAGACATGAATATTATGTTTGAGTGGCAATGACAAAGACAAGCTTCCGTTGATGTTACACCTTACCAAGAATTGCCCAACCTTATTGATTCGGAGCTCTATTGTCTGACTCATTAATTGAGTGTGCAAAGGAACCCCACTAGATCAAATTACATCCCCTCACACACCAGAAGTATCTTAACTCAATCAATTCTGTTGCATCTTTCATGATGACCATGATACCATGTTGACAGCAAGCTTGATGAAGTCAATATTCAGCTGTCCAGAAAAATCAGAGAAAGATGGTGACACCACACATGGTGGCAGAGACAAAATGGGTGAGATCACCATAAGTTGGGGTTCGTAAGCTTCAGGGTACGGAAACACACATCGTAAAGAGCCTCATTGTTGATGCAGTAGGTCTCGTCTGTGTTTTCGATTAGTTAATGGACTGAAAATGTGGCATTGTAAGGTTCCACTACAGTGTCAGAAACTTTGGGGGAAGGCACAACACTGAAGGTATTCGTAATCCTATCAGGGTATTCTTCTCAGATCTTGGAGATGAGTAGTGTACCTATGCCTGATCCTGTGCCACCACTGAGTGAGTGTGTGAGTTGGAATCCCTGTAGGCAGTCACAGCCTTCTGTTTGTTTCCTTACAACATCTAGCACATAGTCTAGCAACTCGGCACCTTCTGTGTAGTGTCCCTTGGCCCAGTTATTCCTGGCTTCACTTTGACCTGCAGAAAAAAAAATTGTATGTGCATCATATAATATTTTTTAAACATTAAAAAAAAGTAACTACACTAATACGATTTTAAAACTATACCTTACCAAATATGAAGTTGCCAGGCCTGAAGATTTGCCCAAAAGGTCCTGATCTCACAGAATCCTCGGTCCCAGGTTCTAAGTCAACCAGAACAGCTCTGGGAATATACTTGTCTACAGAGGCTTCCTTGTAGTATATATTGATTCTTTCCAACTGAAGATCAGAATCACCATGGTAGGTCCCTGTTGGGTCAATGCCATGCTTTGGCACCAATCTGGTTGCTGTATTGCCAGGCCTGCAAGTATACAATCTCACAGCATAGCATAGCTGGAACTCCAAAGTTGGGAATAAGTGGTACTCAATGAAAGAGAGCTGACTGTTCAGAGCAGTGACTGTTCAGAGCAGTGACTGTTCAGAACAGTGACCTCGCTATAATGAATTGCATTGCCTTCGCTGTTGCTAGTTGCTACGCAACATTGGCAGCAATCTTCACCCCAATTTCATTGGTTCAATCCTCCTCCAATGAATGACGCAATCCTTGGGGCCTTCTAAAATCATTACTATTCATTTCGTAAACTTTAGTACGGTAGGTAGTCTCGCAAGTGAGACCTTTTACCTAGCGTAGTAATGTCCTGTTTGCAAGGCCTACTGGAGAAAATGGCTAATTTTCAGGGGAGGATTCTTTCCAAGAATTTAGGTCAAATGAAGATGGGAGGAAAATTGATGAGCTTATTTCGGATCTTTTATAGCTTTTGTTTCTTTGCTAGTAGTTTATGAGAAGGGCTTTACATGAAAATGAGATTGAAGAATTTGGAGCCCTAATAGAGGAATGGATTGCCCCTGATGTTTCCAAAAAAAAGAAGATATACCATTAAGGCCAATATTGGTTAGGTGCAGTTTTTCTGGATATAAAAATCTCAACATATGTGGTTAGCTCTTATTCAACTAATTCAACAGAGAAGTGGAGGTTAGTTATAACCATGTAAGTATATTTAAGAATCTAACTAGGACAATTTTATGTGCTGAAGTTGATAGAGATGATGGAACTATTCCAGCTGTTGAGGTTCTTAGAAGGTTTGCCATTATCTGCTCTCATGCATATTGAAGAGTAATGCATTTTATGCTGGTGTTAAGAGATTACTTTTAGAAAAATGCTGGGTTAATATTCATTTATGAAGTTAGTTAGCCAGTTAAAAGTTTGTCAAAGGTTGAAGTTGTTCTTTAGTCCAAAACCATCCAGGCTAGTTATTGGGACATGAGGTTGAGAGCCATTTGATGGTGTCATCATCCAGGACCTATAGACCATGGACACCATTTGGTGGAGGGTATTGGCATCTTTGTATAATATGGTGTGCACACTCACAGATCGCTGAAGGGGCCATTCCCCATTTGTGAATGGATGAACGGAAGCACTCAACACCAGTTCGAAGGTGGTTTAGCCTCATCCATGCTGGTCCTTGCAGAGCCAATCCCAGTGGGCGAGGTCCAGCATCAAGAAGGGATTAAGGAGCGCAGTCTGGAGGCACTGTTGTGCCATTCTCCACTCCAAGCATGATCCACCCACCATGACACATTGATGTTTTGCTCCTCGATGGTCCTGAGGAACTGTTTTGCAGCTGGCTCCAGAAGGAAGGGTCTGACATGATTATCTTTGAAACAGAATCCATGATGCAGGAGTTTAATGGGAAAAGAATATATGTATATATATATATATATATACATATATACATATATATATACATATATATACATATATATTATATATTTACACATATACACACATACTTTTCCCACTAAACTCCTGTGTAATGGATTCAATTTTAAAGTTTACCATGTCAGACCCTTCTTTCTGCAATGAACTTTCTCTTGAAGGTGTATTTGCAATCCCTTTACAAGAACATTTCAACTGCTCCTTAATATCTCCCAAATTAAAGACATTATTTAGATCATTGGAGCTCTACATATATGCTATTTTACAACTTATGCTTTGCTCCAATGCTTTTCAAATCTTCCAATTACACTTCTAATTTTGCCTACCATGCTTGATAATAATGTATTATAAGTTTAATTTAAACATAAATAAAAAGTCATCATACAATAACAAAATACAGACCCATGAAATGATTGGCAGTTATACTTAAGCATTAAATATCTTAATATTATCCTCCAGTGTGCTGAGAGTATCAGTAATTATCATTGTGTCACACAGCTTTATGTTGTGACTGTGACTAGAGGAACATTGTCATTGACTACCAAGATAGGGTGGTTAATTTTACACAGTGCATCTTTCATAGTCCTTAATTCTATTAATGTGCTTCTAATTTTATCTATCATGCTCAATGTTTTGACATTTCTTTTTTCTCAATAGCATGCAGTCATAATAGCCTTCTTAGTGAACAGTTGAGGTCTGTTTCAGCAAAACTGACAATTTTCTAATCATTATGTTATTTTTAGTTGATCATAAAAAGTATGGCTAATATATTGTCTTTTTTCATGTTTTAAAATAATAATTAAAATATAACCATAAAAGGGTATCTATTTATAGAGTGGCAAGTGGGCTCACATAATGAAGTTTATAAGGCAAGTGTATCAATGAAGCAATTAAAATTAGTTGGGGAAATGTAATTGAATTATAATTAAATTGAATATTTGCAATTCAATTATGTAATTGAGATGGGAGTAGATTGAGTAGAATGCACACACAGTCAAGTTGAGAACAACTTTCTCTAACACTGCTTGTAATAGATCTTCCTGGTAAATGTCTGAAATACTTCTGTGTGTATCACAGGACATCTCATCTGACATGACCAAAGTGAGGACAGAAAAAAAGCACCTTTAAATTAAGGACTGCACTGCAACATCTGGGGGTGACAATATGGAAACTTATTTTCCAGAATTATTGGAATCACCACAGTGATGTTTACAAGTAAATCATCACGATAGTGACATTCACTGGTACACCATCATCAGTGATTTTTATTGATGCAGTATCATCAAAGTGATATAACTACTGACAATATCTCAGGATTTTGATGTTGCAGTTGTAATACTTTTGTAACAAGATTATGATCTGTGGTCTAAAATAAAGCTAAATACTCTAATTGGTTCTCTATTGAAATAATTAGTAGTGGAACAAGTTAAATAATGAAATGTAATAAACTGAAACATGATTTGAAATCATTCGTACAATACCATGAAAGTAGATTTCATGAAAAAAAAGCACTATTTTTATCCATTGTTAGGATTCCCTTATTCCAGGTCCATATTCTGAGAGAGTTTGTTGAAGATGTATATCATAGGAATATGACCATCTAGTTGCCGAAGATGATGTAGCCATTCATTCGATCAGTGAACACCTCTTGCGTGTTCCTCACTGTGTGTCCATGCTGGTGCTCAAAAGCTGAGTGGGAAGGAGACCACCATAGAGGCCAAGAGATACTGGGGGGACTTCACTGTAGTCACATGTGATGGAAAATTGAAGGGTATGTGAATGAAGTAATATGTGCAGTAAAATGAGATATATTAGAAACAATGGTTTAAAATTGGACAGTCACTTCATATGAATTAACATTGGTATGAAATCAATGTTTTACCTAAAGGGAGGGATTCATTGGCCACACCCCCTGGGCATTAGGTTCAAATATTTCTCTATGTCATAGGTCAAAACAACTAACACAGCAATATAAGTAATTACAGGTTCCTTTTTTGTATGCTCTTTGTCATCTCTTTATCACACCTGCAGCTCGGTGGAGGCAAGCCATGCTCTCATATATTATTGTCCAGAATGAGTTCACTGTTGGGTGGTCGATGCATTTGAACAGGACTCAATGATGTGGTCCACTCACTGTTCTATGTGGCTGCAGTCACATGTGCCTTAGTCTCTCAGCTTCCAGTTTCTCATGGTAACAGCAAAGAGGCCTAAACCAGTTCTGAGGGGGTTAGGCATTGTCTGTTTTCAGTATGTTGGGTCCACATCTGGCAGCTCACCTGATTCAGTCACAAATTTGTGGAGAACATATTGGATTGAAACCAAAGGGGATAAAATTTGAATTTGGGTGAAGGCTAGGGCGTAGGTCTATTAAATATATTTTCATTCAAGAGTAATCACAATTAATGCAAAGTTGTAATCTGATCCTATTCCAAAAGACATTTCTAGAGGAAATTTTTTTTACCATCCATGCACCAACTACTAGAGGTGCATTAATATATCGTTCAGAAATTGGTTAATGCCTCCCCACCCTCCTTTGTATAAATGCAAAGAATTATAGCCCAAGTGATTTCAAAAGGGCACTAATTTTTAGAGATGTAGTCATAAAATTTATTTTAGAAATATCCCTCAAATCCCCCATGACTATATAAAACATAAAGCAATCTAAACAAGTTTGTAATAATAGGAAGCTGAAGGACGACTGAAAAACCGTCCATCCCCTTTCTAGTATACATAACGGCAGTACATAATAATATATATTATCTTTCAACTAATCTCTTCCTTTTTATGCATTTTATTCATGCCAGGAAGCTAAAGGGGCTTAATTTGCTATTATCATAAGAGTGGCTAATAAATAATCACACCCACATGAGGGCAATAACACTATTCTAGTCGTGTGAAGACAAAATGCCAAATTTTAGTGAGCTTAATCATAGTGAAATTCTTCAAGGGAAATATATGCAGTTATATTACCAAACCACACCAATTGGTACAACCACACCCATTGCAATTATTTCACTTTCATACCTGATATTTTGAAAAACTTTTTTCTTTCTTCTCAGGATTACCTGCTAGAGGTGTATTGATGCTTTTATAGCTCTTTCCCAAGAATGTGTTAAGTATAATGATCAGGTGAGTTCATGTTGCGTTCTGCTCCAAGAAGAGCCAACTAAATGATGTAGGAGGTTTCTTCAACAGTGTCATTCAGGCTCCACATGTTCTTGCTTTCAAAGAAGTCCCATGTGTTGGATATGTAGGACTGACTGGAAAAATATGACAGGTTTTTGTCTGAAGCTGTATTTGAGAGGGGAAGAGGAGGGATGTTCTGGCAGTTATCTAGCATGGTGAAGGCAGATATTTGTCAATTGCTGTCTGCACCTTTTTTTCCAGTCCTTTGCAGAGAAACCTTGGCTCAAGGAAAATTGGTGAAGAAGCAAGGTGCAGAAATTTCATATAATGAAGGGAAAAAAAAACGTATCTACAATAAGTTCCCCACACAAAGAATTTGGTATAAGAAATAGCTAAAGCATGTCATTATTATTTTTTATAGACTCTGTGTAAATGAAGTAATACTTTACCCCACCAATTCATCACCTAAGGAACACTGGATCATCAAGAATTTGCCCTTCATATGAAATGTTTCTAACAGGCACAGAATGCAGCTGATTGTCTATTAAAATCTCTCTACCAAAATAGTTTAGCATGCCAAGCCTGGAGGTGAAAGTTCATTCTTGGTTCACTCTCATACAGTTCGATATGATGAACTTAGCTCTTGGAGTATGACTTGTATTAGTATATACTTCAGGAAGTGAACAATTGTATTCTATGGATGGATCAAGAACAAATATATAGGTTAGAAAATCATCTTTCCTTTTTACTGGGAGTTCTCAGTAAGTTCATACTTTGAATAAACTACCCATTGTCATTTCCCAGCTGAACTAGGGTAATTCACTATATTTTAGAGTAGACAGGTATTTTCATCCTCAAACTTGGTAAAATTTATGGAGTATAAATGTTACTTTCTTGGGAATATTGTTCTTGTTATATAACTCTTCTAACCACAAGTGCTAAGGTCCCCATACAACTCTTAGTCATGGTTGATTTTTTTTTCCCTGTCCCCCCTTTTTCTTTCATTTTTAAAATTTCTTCCCC
>OZ017780.1:1466118-1510347 GCA_963969325.1 Lycopodina hypogea | reverse complement strand
GCTACTTATTTCTGTTGAAATTATCCTAAGTAAAATTCTATGATAATGGGTATTAACATAGCCACCATAATTGTCCTCATGGTTAATTTAATCTATGTTTAACCTCAGGAAGTACCGTTTTAATATTTGAATGCATTCAGCATTACGGTCTGACTGACAGACTGACGTATTCCTTTTTATATAGGATTGAATAAAATGCAACTCACACTCTATGCAAACCAGCTCCAAATGGGACTGGTGGTGATACAACATCATGGACAAAGCTGGAGGGACTCAGCAACTGGTCTTCCTGCACTTCAAAATGCTGGCGTTTGTATTTCTTTTCAAGCAAGGACTGAGCATGCTCTGTGGATCCCTCATAGCTCGTGGGAGGAGATTGAAAAAAAGTGTTTTTATTCATTTGGTTGGTAATAAAATAATGGCACTTAATCTTTCCTTTAATGATTTTTTCCATAGTTATCTGATTTGAGTAGAAATTTGTAAGAACACTGCAGAATGGCTGCTTCATTTGTGATGAGGAATGTGATGGGATTCCTTTCTGGAATTCTCCTGCATTACTACTGTTTCATGGTCAGAGCGTGGCTCATTAATACCATACACCAGAGGCTCTGGAGTATATGAAGCTCCAAAAGAAGTTAATGACTTGTTCACACACTGATTGAAATTTTCCACAAAGTGTCTAGTGCCTGTTGGCTAGAGACAGTGCATGTTGAGTGTCATCATTAGAAGTGAAGCCATGGCAATACTCTCAGAACCTAGCCTCTGTACCTTGACCTCACTTTCCATATTCCCCATTTGCCGGCACACAAAATTCTCCTTGTTTTTGGTATTCTCACTGTAGCAGGTCTTGAAGTCCTTTCTGGGTTGGATTAAGAATTAAATGACTCGGCATTAATGGAAAGCCTAGATGCTTTTGCTGCTTCTTATTGGTAGGCAGAGGATAAAGGGATGACACAGGTAATGGAGCTTGCAAAGTGGGGCTTAGGTATTGGAATGCAAGTGGTTAGAGAGACCACAGGTGAGAGTTTTCATAGGCAGTGCTGATACATGAAACAAAGTGTCTACTGCCTGTGGCTTACTATATCTATCCTGCTGGAATGCAATTAACAGTGTTACAGTTAGTTATCTGTTTCATTGTAACTGTCCTGTAAATATTTTGGATAGTTCCACTAGTGTAGTCTTTAGAGACACAGACACAATTTACTAGTCTGTGAGCATGTTCCACACATGTGGGCCCCACAGCCTGTATATGGCTGTGTGAACTTACAGACACTTGCTTGTCCTCTCAATCTTGTCCCATAGCGCTTATTGATTCATCTCGATCATGCATCACATAATGTAGGGTCACCTTTCCCACTATAGTATTTTCTTCTCTCACAGCTAGTCTTCCTGTGGATGTGAATACCTCATCCTTAGTCATTTCAGTAAGGGCCCCCCCCCCCCCCCCCCCAGCATTTCAGATGAGGTCTTTACTAAGCTGTTCATCACAGCATTCCAATAGCTGGATGAGTATGTCAGTTCCTTCCAATCTGGTTGCCTTTGCATAGTCATTCCATCTCATCTTAAAACACTACCAATCCTCTGTCATGCCAGCTGATGATTTATTTGGTCTTTTTACCTTTTCAACTCTTGCTGTTTGTGTCAGACCTCCATTGGGTGTTCAATGACTGGTTGCATGATTGGTAATGAGTGCAGCTGTGAGATCACTGATTCCACATCAGGCATCTGATGCTCGCAGCCCTCTATTAGGCATTGAATTTCTGGCATCTCTGGAGCATGTGATGGTGTTACTTAATTGCAAGATTTTCTTTTGCTTGCTC
The DNA here is from genome assembly GCA_963969325.1 of Lycopodina hypogea. Lineage (NCBI taxonomy): Eukaryota > Metazoa > Porifera > Demospongiae > Poecilosclerida > Cladorhizidae > Lycopodina > Lycopodina hypogea. The sequence goes on along the minus strand of OZ017780.1, from coordinate 1,508,527 downwards.
CTCTCTTTTTTTTTAGGCTTGCACAGTCAAGGCAATTGATATGCCATTGTATCTTAGAGGGTTATATTTGTCATAAATAGTAAGGAATAGCCTCATTTTCTCATACATTTGGAACCCAATCCAAATAGATGTCCATATGAATCAATGACAGATGCCACTAAATAAATCAGGAAAGGATCATCAATCATGCATGAGTCAGTTAATTATGTTTAATATTCTCCAATTTAGAATTTTAGAATTTTTATAATAAAATCTTTGTGTAGCACCACGATTTAAAATGGGGAGGGGGCCAAGTTGAGTGGAAAAGATCGTTTAGACCAAGTAATAAGAGAAAGTGTAGGCATATATTTTGTTATTCTGGAAATCTCAATACAAAATTGAAGCTGCTTTTCTTTTCCATAGAGTACCCAGCCACAAATCAAAGTTTTGGTCTTGAGGAATAGAACTTACTCATAACCTGAAGATATTTGAGTTTAAATAAGAGTATCAATAACATTCCTGTCCCTAATCTCAATGGAGAATTTTTTTTGTTTTTTTTTCATTTCATGTTAGAAAGCTAGTTTGTTTGAAAGTCGCTACTTTTTTATAAGTTTAGTCTGAGAAGAGGCTACCACAGGTTTTAAGTATAAGGTATTTCATGCTATTCATAGTTTGGTTCAATATTACTAGGTGAAGAATAGGTTGGAACTATGAATCTATAGGGGAGATAAACAAGTACAACTTTCACAAGAGAAAAACAACTCTTATGTAAAGAGGATGTCAGCAGCTATATCTTGATGTTCACGTTTTTGAGCCTATTTTTCCCCCAACTATACTTCCTCCTTTTCCCTTTTTCTCTCTTTCTCACAGTGATAGTGTATATGTGTGCATGAATGTATGTTCATGCATTCTGCATCATGTGTGCATGCTTTATGCTCCTGTGTTTTACTCTTGTTTGAGTTTTGAGTTCATGTTTCCAGTTGGTGTTTGCTTCTGTACTTTCATGCATGTGTGGCAGTAAGTTTTATTCAGTGTTTACTGGTGTTCAATTTTCTCTGTAATGGAATTAATTTTTTCTGCCACTTGTTGAAAGATGATGCTCATTATTTGAAAACCCATTAATTCTAATTGAAGCATCTCTAAACTCAAAGTCTGCCTCATTTTTTGGTTGTTGTGATGTGTTTCTTTTTGAGCTGCTAGAACCTTCCTCCATGGAAATATATTCTTACTTTATTTTATTAAAAAAATCCTTAGTAAAAGCCTAAAATTCATTGTCACCTTCTGACATCACCTAAGTTGTGCTATTGGTGGTATGGCCTCCCACTGGGTTGCATACAGCTCTAGACCTAGCCCTTAGTACTGTTGTGAATTGAACCTTGAACTTATTATCAACCTCATTTCCTCTATGACCTCATTGATGTATCATTGTTTTTCTTCAACATGCTCAGTCTAAATCTCTTGTGCTAATTCTTGAATTACTTATTGTTCTTGAGTTTATAGTAGTAATTGAGTTTAATAATAACTAGCTACATGCTACATTAGTGATCACTTCTAAATGCTATTTAATCTCACTATGGCTGACGATGATCCTGCTGGTCCTCCACTGCTCCCACTAAATTTTGTGTGATACCACTCTTTTGGACTGTGGATCTCAAAGTTTGCTTTGCCCAGACAGAGGTGAAGTTCACCACTAGGGTATAACAGTTCAAAAGACTTGATTTGAGAAAATTATAAGCTCTTTGAGTCTAGAATTTGAAATAGAAATGAGCGACCTTCTTCCTTAAAGGCCTCTTAGAACTCTCATGGCTGCTTCAGAATGAAAAAGCCATACAATTGCTAAGACATAAGCAGAATTCCTTGATGACAAGCTTGGTAGTCAAATAATTCTTTGTACTACACTTACATAAAAGAGGAGACTGAGAATTGGCCTAGTAACACTTGCCCCACTTAGGATGGGACCCAAGTGCAAGGGTTTCCTAATTTGTAGGATTCTGGACAATTTTGATGGCGAGATTGAGTGGACAAGGAAGAATCAGTGGTAAGAAAGGTGCCATGACCTCGTCTACCAAGTCACCTAGCAGGCAGAGATCCATAATGGTATCCAGAGGCAAGCAACATCCATTCCTCACATGGGGAGGTAAGTGTTGCAGGAAAAGCTTGCACCAATGAGTTGTTGTATATGCCTTAGTATTTGTGTAGGTTTATGGTTACCTAGTTCTTCACCACTAATCAGTTGCTGAAGCTTAAGCTGCTCTGAAACAGTAGTGTGCTTAATTAGTTGTGCATTGGGAGCATCATAAGGGTTTTTAGCAAGCAACTTCAGTAGGTCTCTGATTTCCATTGAAAACTAAGGACTCAAGAAACTAATGAAATACCATTTCCTAGCCCTTGCCCTAGTTGAAGTGTGTCTTTTGAAATATTATGCCCCTAGTTGTGAACTGGGCCTCTATGAACTGCAGCAGCTTCATGCCACTCCATCAGGAGCTTCATAGGCAGCCATAGCAAGAGTAAACAGTGTTCAGAAGGGGTCATCATTGCAGAGTGTGGCTACCTCATATTTAATTTGATAACTATTATCAGCTCAAGAAAAATAAATGATTTAACAACTGACAGGAGTCACATAGAGTGTGCAAGTGATAGAAAACAATAAAGTAATGCATGATGCCATACAGAAAATGATGATAATAAGGCAAGATTCAGTTCACTACAAACTGAAAGCTTACCCACTAATAGGTCAGCTGTTATTCTAGTAGCTCAAGAAGGAGAGGTTGGGGGGGGGAGGGGGGGGGGGGTTAGTATGCCCCACAGTTTTCTGCTATGTTTAATTTTACTTCAATTCTTACCCAATATCTGTGTCAAGAGTCTATATGTTGCTTTGATGTTTATCTTGTTGTTCTTATTTTTGTTCTCAGGAAATTTCCTCAGGTACATAGTTACATCATATTACACATATATTATGCTATCTATAAGTGTTCTTAGTATTCTCGGTTGAGTTTCACTGAGTTTTATTTCATTTTGTCCAAAATTGTTAGTTTAAAAAATATTGTAGTAAAATTGAGTATTGTTGAGTCATTTTTGAAATTCATTCTCTTCATATAGTCAATTTTAGTGACCATTGAGCTCATAAGTGAGCGGTTTTGTAGCTGGACATTTCCAGTCTCATTTTGAATGGCAGGAGTATTTTTTTTGGTCAGAATTAGTGTCATATTAAAAATAATTTGGTATATGTTGGTGTGTGTACAATCTCAAATTCTTTTTAAGGGGTGAGGTGAAGTTTGCCCTCTCAATCCAGAGTTCAGATTAAATTGAATTTATTTTATCAAGTGTGAATAGTAAGAAGTATCACTTTTGAAATATGTTTTCTTTCTCAACTTCATCTGAGAAAGCTTCTTTCAGCATGGACAATTTCAACTGGAATAAGCAGGATCCAAGGCATTATTAAAACTGCTATAACTCCATGTCTAGACATTACAGCTTCATTCAGGAATGTATTTTAAACATTGTGTAATGCTGAAAGCAGATGAGTACTAGTGGAAGCAAAATTTACTGCTTAACAGTCAGATTAATAAATATTAGTGTGTGTGCTTTGAATGAAATGAAAAAAGTTAGTTATTTACTTAATTATACAGAACACTGATGTACCTGTTGTATATACTTGTAGTACATATCATTACTCACTGGTTTTCTCTACCTCAAGGGGATGACTTATGATTTTGGAACCTCATGGATCTTTTTTTTTTGGTGATTAGATAACATACCATAAACTTGGACCACAATACTTTCTGTTGCCTATTTGTTGAAAATGACTACATGAATAGCTCGATTTCAAGAAAATGACAATATATTTTAAATGATTTTAGGGATTATTGAGGTAAGGTATATGCACTAAAAAAATATGATGAAGAACTAGTAGTGATCTTTTCAACTCAGCATGTATGTGTAGAATAAGTTGGCAGGTCATTTCATAGTGTACAGGCCACAATGACAGGCCACAACTATTACAACCAACATTCCACCATGCGAGTAATTTGGAGTACATATATTCATGGTTTGAAAAATGGAGTAATCACTCTCTTCACATCATTATCTTATTTATCATTGTTGTGTGTTATTATTGTTATTGATTATTGAAGTTTTGATCACTGCTATGAGCAATGAACAATAACTGCAGGGAATCATGATGTGATATTGTGCATGGAGCATCTGTAGCAAAAGATCTTGCACTGCTGGAGAAGCAATCTTGTTTCATTTACAAAATTGTGTCCTTGGTCCAACACTAGTGTTGTAGCCACAAGTACAACACTGCATTAAGATGCAGCTTGCCTCTTTCTGCAAGATGGTATTCAGGGATCGACACTTGTGGCATGCCACATATTCCTCTACAGAAAACATAAACAGTCAAGAAATCATCATTATGAACACAGAAACAATGTGTATGCTGTGTATCTGAATGCTTAGCCTTGAAGCACAACCATATTTCTGCATTAAGTATGATCAATTTTGTATGAACCATGGAGTGACCATTGATAACACAAATAGTCTAGTTGCACATGGTCAATTCTGTGCATTGCAGGACCGAAACATGAAATTTGACACAGGGATCGAGTAGAGTATATGAAAGCATTTCAGAAAAGATGGCATTATATCAGCGGAATTATTCATCCTTCCTAAGCAGATACTATTTTGAAGATGTATTTCTCTACAGCAAAATTAAGGAGAGAATAACAAGATATTAAGGGCATCAACTGTCACACAGACAACAATGGTAAAAAAAGCTGTGCATGAGGGCCCTGTGTTTCTGCACTTGCATTTCTTTAGTATAAAGAAGTATCCAGCAACCAACAGTACAGGATATCTTCACAAGCCCTTGACAGGCACAATATTGATTTCCAACTCTACTCATGCTGTTCATAACCAAATCCCTCTGTTACTGGGTTGTAATGTTACACTCTGCTATCGATGCCAATTTACGTAAAATAGTTTATCTGGTCCTGTATGTAAATATGGACTGGACTGTTAAAGCACTTGGTCGAGTACCCAGTTAGTTAGCTGTGTGAGTGCAGCCTGCATAATAAAGTAAAGTTTACATTAGAGCTATATCCATACCTATTAAAAATTTGTTGGCTATATGTGATGCATAGTTAAGTTGGTGAGAAAATATCCATTTTTTTCCTTTTTTTCCCTCTCTCTCTCCTTGGAACAAGTTTTATTGTTAATTATAACTTAGTCTTTGCAGATGTTGAATCCAATGATGATAATGACATTCTATTATATATTCCAATCTAAGCTCAAGTTACATTCTAGTATAATTTTCAAGCTCCCCAAGAAGATTTTTTTCCTTTGTCAGGGAACTGTGATTAGGCATTGAAATTTTGTTTAAATTTCTGCCTTTTTAAAAAATTATTTATGCTCCTCTTATTCTTTTTATTCTACCAAGTTTTCTTTTCAAGAAACCGATGTTTTTAAATTATGCTCACTGACAAACACAATTGTTAAAACATTTTTAAAAAAAGGCATAGCCATTCGAGATTTAAAATATTTTAAGAGTTAAAATTATCTATAGTCATGAATTTGGCTTGGGAGGTGTGGTGAAGCTGTTGCTGTGATGTAATTGTTGATTCTAATGTATAATCTAAAAGATAATTGATTTATTTGTTCCTGAAGGTCCTCCTATTTTTCCTGCATAGAAAAAAGGGAAAGTATAGGGGGAAAGGGAAGAAGGAAGGAAATAAGGTGAGGAAGAAGAAACAATTGAAGGAAGAAAGGATTAAACTATAGAAAGAAACTAAGGAAGATATGAAAAAAGAAAATAAAAGAAAAGGAAAAAGATGATCCAATCCTTGATTTAAACCCATGATTTCCTACTTTGTATACTTGTGCACTAACCATTGGATTATGGTTTCTAGCCCTAGCCCTAACCATGTAGGCTCCCCTTTTTATTGCATTCCTGGAAGGCTCTAACTAAAGTAATAACCAATTTTTAGGCTTTTTTTTTTTTTTTTTTTTTTTTTTTTTTTTTGAATAAAAAAAATAGAATTTTTTTCTCCCCCCCCTCCCACCAACCACCAGGATTGCCAATTAAGAATTCTTTAGCTTGAAAAATCTTGCCAGGTATGCAAGAATTATACCTGCAAAGTTTCATCAAGATCCATTAAACTGTTTGGCCATGATGCTTGGACATACAAACAAACATACAAACTTAGATTTTTATAGACTACTTCTCTTTGTCACTTCACATGTGCTAGCGAAAAAAACCCACCCTGTGGGCATTTTTTTGGCCCACCTTTGATTGGCTGTAGTCACAAATGTGTGTGCTGTTAAGAAATATCTTGTAGACTTTTAAAACAAGTGTTCATGTGATTAGATCAAAATCCTTTTACAACTTTTGACATTTTAGCCTTACACACAAAGAGGAAGAGGTGTGGCCAGATGGGATTCACCCCATCTTATTTGCTGAGTCAAGTTGTGTCTGCAAGGCAAAGTTGGCTTGTAGCTCCATTCCTTTTTTTGTGGCAAAAGTATCTTTTTTAGCTTTTTTAATACAGAAAGGGGTGTAGCCATATAGGCATGCTTCTGACATCCCCTTGGTGACATGATTCAAAATATATATAGGTTTGGGTGTCAAACTCCAACTGTTCAAGCATTAATCATGATTACACAGACAAATGGACAGACAGACTGAAAGATTATTCATACTCTATAGTGTAGATATGTGTATATATTAAGACATATCCTATATGTGTCAATTAAACTTGAAAAAAAGATTATCCATTACATTTACCAAAATTGAAATGATATTAAATTAATGTTAAAATTATCATAGTCATGGAATTGCAATTGAAATACCTGTTATTAGTGTATATTAATAATGATTTCCTTGAAAAAAAAAACAACAAAATTTAGGGGAAAACCCTATACCATCTTGAGCAGTGTCTACAGCTGGAGACACTAGAAAATCAATAACCTAAACAGAGCAAACTGGAGATATTCACAATTGCTGAGGAAGCATTGTTATGGAAGTCATTTATCCAACAATTTCAATCACTGCCAAGCAGAAGAGTTAAATTGAAACTCTTCTAATTACCTTTTCAATAATATCTAGAATAGAGTTTGTTGGATAAAGTGTTTTGATCATTGCAAGTAAAGCTGCAAATGGGCCTCTGGTATGAAGTAAATATTATTATGTATGTCAAAGTAATTAGTGTTCTTTTGAACTTTATTTGTTATTAGATAAGTGTGATTTGTAAACAGAACTTCTACTAGAAATGTCCTTTTGAGGGGATCAGATTATATATTACAACTTCATGATTACTTATGAATATTAATAGGTATTAAATGGTGCTAAGGCCTAGATTTGTGCCCTAGCCCTAATGACATTCTCTCCAAATGGGGCCAGTGGTTCTGTGAGGAACTCCTGAAAATTTCAGGAGAATTGATCCAGGCATCAGGGAATAGATAGTGAATATATATATATATATATATATATATACATATATATATATATATATATAGACAGACAGACAAATTGCAAATATTATATAGATTACACATGAACTTTATCATATTCCCTTCAGTTTTTAAGTCATAAATATTTTAAAGGTGGGGGTAAAAAATAGGGGGGAAATTTATAGAAATATTCGGGACTTAAAGGGTTATTTAAAAATTATAATTAATCCAATTCAGTGTATAATGAAATCCATAGTCTGTAGTGGTAAATAATATGAGTAAATTTTTGTCTATTGCTTGCCACAATAAGTATACTAATAACATCAATGAAAACTGATTTGGCACATTGTATGTATGTACGTTTGAGAAAAGTTCAAGAAAAGTGGACTTAATTAGTGTAACAAACTTTTTTTTTATTATTATTAAAGTTTGATACATTACCATTACCATCCAGTTATAAATAATCTGCTCTGGGTTAGTTATGGTAATAGTTAATCAGGAAATTGTGATTAAACAAAATGGACCACTAAAGAGTATTAAATCAAATTTAAATGATACTATTAATCCCTGTTTGCTAAAAATAACCCCCAAAACTTTTTGATGCTGCTGTGCACTATGCTCATTCATCTCTATCAATGAAATAGCCCTTAGCAATGCCAGGTATGTCTAACACAATATGTGAGAAGGATGTGACTCACTAATGTATCTTTGTAGAACATTCTCAATTTGCCTCTTGTGGAACTTTCCTCTTAGTATAAGTTGATTGTTGACATCAACAGAACACCTAAACGAACAAATGTATTAGAGAACATAAAGTTGAGAGTACTATGTATCACCACATATACACAAAAGTGAAATATTTATAAAATAACTTTACAGAGTGACATTATTTTGCCAAAGTTATCCCACTCCATTACCAAAGAAATAGTACTCCAACTGTGCTTATTTACCAAAATAAATATTCATACACTTAATCTATTTAATCATTGTACATCCCTGGGAAACCATACACTCCAGCAATTAGCAAACTGGATTGATTTTAAATGCTACCAGATGTCTTCAACGATTAATTAACAGTTATATACTATGAAAATGTTATAAAATAAATACATCAAAACAATTACGATCCCCATTCTGTCTTTCTCTTGTATGATTGCAACATTGTCCTATATAATTCTTTACCTTGTTCCAAGTTCTGCTTTCAAAAATGCTATGAGATACTTGGGCTTTTGGTGCAACCTGAGATGAATAAAATGTGAAATATCACAGGTATGCACATATGGAAAGTATGTATATATGGTTATTACAATGTAAATATACACACAACATAGGAGATGCAGATGCAGATGCACACATGACAAATGTAAACATGAGATGAAATCTGCACATAAATGCAAATGCAAGCAGGATATTAAATATGCACACAAATACAGATAGAACCATAACAACACAGATGTACACATGACAACATGTATGAATACACTGTAAGTCAGATATCACACATTGGGTAAAATATGTGTACACCAAGCAACATCATTTTAAAATAATATTGGTCACATGTATTAAGCTCTACTGTGCAGTAAGATGTACAGCCAAAGGTCAAATAGATGTATATGGCATAGAATTGCAAACATCTATATACTCGGCAAAGTTTCATGAAGGTTGTTCTTCCTGGGAATGGATGGAGCTCAAGAAGTGGTGCAGTCTGTGCAATGATACCCCAAAGAATTTAAAAGAAGTTTTACATCCACTTAGTTTGCTTTTGATCAAATATGAATAAATATTTTGATATTTCATGTATTAATATACTGAATACATCACAAGCAATTAACTGGGAGTGTGTGTGGTGGCTGAGTAGCTATGCTCTTGGATTAACAACCCCAGGGTTATGAGTTCAAACCCAGCACTGACAGGAAAACTTTCGTGTCCTTCAACATCTTCCCACACCAATCCACCCAGATCATGTTGACTACCTCCTCATGGTGAGCCATGGAAAACTGACACAAATCTGGCGAAAGTCAACAACTAGAGAAGAAATTCTCATATGAAAGAAGAGGAAGCTTGTGATGTATTAGTAATTAGCTTCAATCACAAGCAATTAGCTTTAAGACAAGACCAGCTCATGATCCGAATATTGATGGACCAAAGTGGTGAATGGTGGGTATATATAAATAAAAACTATAATACTATTTACCAGTTTAGCAATTCAGCACACCCTTAATAAGAGTTTGTTGATTATATTAATGATGGAATTGTAATACAGACTATATCAACACATTTTTAATGAGGTCTGTATATTTTTTTTAATCAACTCATTCTCATCACAGAAAAAAGGTGGCAAAGCCTTTCTTGAGGTCAATGAGGTACAGTTTTCATTCATCCAGGCTTAAATTATCATTAATTTATGTTCATGAGTGGGATCTTTACTCAATAAATTACATTATTATAAATCACATTAAGCTATATTTAAAGCTGACATTTATTTAAACAACTGAAGAGTAAGTGTAATATACTGCATATTTTATGTTAGCACAAATTATTTTTTGGCTGAAATCAGCTAACTGAAAGCCAAAAGGAAAGCTATAAGGAGACCTTTACATGATACTTAGCTTGGCAAAATGGAACAGTACACATAGCGTGAAAGTTCTGTATACTCACCTGGCCCCACACCACAGTGCCATCCTTGTTAGGTATTATGAACAATGGTTTAGTTAACACACTAGCGACTTCTGCATTTTTCCCACTGGGACGTAATAAATTAGCAATCAGTGCAAATATGTTAGCATTTCATATATACTTTGTGATTAGGAAATTTGTCCCCAAATGTTTAACATGATGAAAAAGTCTTGGCAAAAATAGGCAAACATTGGCCCTTGTCCTAATATCACCTGTACTAGCCAAAATGCTAGCAAATGGATGTTCTATTTTGTCTGCATGAAGTGGGGTCATCGTACTTACACTAACTTGGGAATGATTACTTCAATAGTGAAACAAAATAGGAAGGAGATAATCAGATTAGGACAAAGATGTTTAATAATTACGTGCTTATTAATGATGTAGGTCTCTCTTGTATCTATAAAACACTCTGGAGGAGTTGGTGGGCAGTGTCTGACGTGCTCCAGCCAGCCCAACCCCGAAGCCTCACATACCTCAGCACCATTACCAGAGCAGATAACTGGAAACTATAATATGCCCTAGGGGATGCATCATACTAATCAATTTCAACCAATGACAGCGGTGGATACCAACTAATTGGAGTCCTTGATAAATTTCCATTCCAAGTTAAACCAAATACTTGGTGAAAAAAGAGAATTATTGAATACTAAGCATGCTATACTGACAGGTTACCTGATTCATAGGGACAGTAGTTCTGTCCATGTTATGAACAGAGAAACTGAACACTTTTGAAAAAAAAAGACACAGTCCACCATGACCCCCATATCCCAAGCCTGGCACCACTTTAGGCAGGAGATTACTAGCTTTTAAACTTACAGCTTGCAGATTTCTGAATAGTTTATGAAGGCTGTTAAGTTTCCCGCCATTCCCACCACCCGAGGAGCACTTATCACCAACTTCTTTGGGCCACTAATTTTGGTAGGATTCTCCTTCTTGATATCATGAATCACACTCTTGGACAGCTGTATGTTCCATAATACTAAAGAGGCAATAAGAATAGCAGCAGCAAAAGCAGCACCTAGAAGATAAAGTTGAAATGGAGTCATGATAGCCCAGGGTTGTGTTGGTAAGGTGTAGTTAGGGGAATATATTAAAATATGAGATTGGACTAAGACTTCAGTTGCACTTTGGACCTAACAAAGTGTGTGTTCTGCGTGAGTGTGTCTTCCTGAGTTAGTTTATGGTTGGGGCATGCATTCAGTTTCTGTTTGTATGTGTCCTTCTGTGGTTTGTGTCCATGTGTGCAAGTGACCAAGTCTCACACCCTGCCAGGGTAGTGGGTCTCGCTACCTTTCACACCCTCGAACTCCTGTGTGGTTAAATCTCTTATCTCTTATCTCAGCAGCAGAACACTCCAAGAAACTATAGTAAGACTACAGGACATATTTTCAAATTAGGAACATTATAATACTTTTTCAACCTATTCCAATATAATCACAAAAGAAAAAGATAAAATTAGGGAGAAAATAATTCAGAAATGAATACTGAATATTTGCTGTATTGTGCTAAATCTATGCTATCTTCTAAGTTAGTGCTCTCTATTTGAAAGTCACACTTTTATTTGTGTGGCATAGCATTATACAGGGGGGGGGGGGTTAAGGGGGGTGGAGGGGTTGGAAACACACATGTTCACACACTCAAACCCACTCACATCCCTCCTTTTAGGATTTATACTTCCCAGGTTTGAATTACCAGTAGAAATAATCCCCCCCCCCCCAAAAAAAAACACCAATAAAAGTTGTGAAGTGAAGGATAATTTAAAAGTAACTTACTCTATGCTCTCAGAAATTCCCCTGTAACTTGTTAAAAATAGTTTAGTGCAAGCAGCAGCAAAAACCAATTGAAAAATAAATTTTTAAAAATAATAGTGAATAATTTTATCTATACAGAAAATTTTCAGGGGTACTTGCTACCTAGCTGTTAGCTGGCAAAATTCTGCTGAAAAAAATAGTTCTTGTAGGGTTAGAATAGAAAATTAGTTTTTCAATATTTCTATTTTAAGCATATCTGCCTCCAAATGGGTGTACAATACCTGAGTAATATCTGTTAAAATCTTGTATTTAACCTCATTGTTATCTGCAGCTGCACTAGTAATGTTGCCTGTCTGCTGTGGAAGTAGTGGTAAGAATTTCTTTAGCCTGGAACCAATTGCCTACTGTGGCTCTTCTCACATCACATATAATGGCTCTATATTTCTCTGTGCTGCTTCTTATGTGGTAGATTGATTTTATTCATTGAGGTATAGAATTAGTTATTGTTAATATACTTGCGGTTTTACATCATATTCTTGCTGAGTGTACATTTTAAAATGCCATGATTTTATTCATACCACTGAGGTCAACTATTGCATTGCTCTTGTGCATGAGTTGATTATCAATACTTGTGTATATCCATAGTTTATTAAGTACTGGTGCAGTACTGGCCAAGATAGTACATCTGGTGATCTGGATAAACTGCATTGTGCTCTTTTGGAAAAGGAAAGGTGAGGCCCTTCCATCATCTGGAAGCAGAACATGATTATGGCATTGTAACCTCTTATTACTGGTAGATATTCTAGGTGTTACCTCATTTTTTTGTTCAAAGTATAGGTTTCAGACATCCAACATTAAAGCTAGGTACAAAACCCAGCACTTTACACAGCTAAAACTATTACAATTGAACTCTCTGACCATGAAAATATGGGTATAGACCTTATTTGTTCGATGATACTAATTTCTGTTTGACTGATATTGTCTAAAATAGAATTTATGGTAATGGTGTCACTAATTAAATGATTTGGGGTAGAGGGCATGGTCCCCAACTGGCCAGTATTGCATTTTTGTGATATCAGGATAGGTTCTGAACATAATATGTTGTCCACATCTGTGGCCCCTTTCACATAAAACTTTAATAAGTTTCTGGATTCTAAATGTTACCTTGTTGGGAATTTTGATCTTGATCTTGTTCTTCTGGTGAAACTTCACATGACCACCAGTGCTGACATTACAGATTCAAATCCTGCTCATGGTTGATTTTTTTTTCCCTTATTTTTTTCCTTTTATTTAGCCACAATTTGGTAAAACATTAAATTCCAAGTGAGTGGATTTTTTATTGAAAATTCCAATTTTGTTAGTATGGAACCTCGATTTCTTTTTTCCTTGTCAGAGGAAGCACTTTTCAAAAATGTGCTGATGAATTCACTCATACCCAATTTGGTTTAGTTTACACCAAACCTAGGGGCACTGAATCTCAGATCACAAACAGACACACCAACTTTATATATATAGAAGGTCCAAAAAACAGTCTGGGGGGGGATATCATACTACTGACCTTCAGCTTGGAAGAACTCAACATCTTAACTATTAAGCCATGCTTTTTTTGTGTGTGTGAGGGGGGGGGGGGGGGGGGAGATTTCTAGGTTACATGCATTATAAAATATATGTATGACCACTCACACTATATCTCATTATTACATTGTGTTCATTATGATTTTGTTATGTTTTTTTTTCCACCCATATCTCATTTTTATATGTTTTCATTATGATTATGTTGTGTTTGTTCCCCCCCCCCCCCACTTCGCAGGGATACCTCAGACCTGACCTTCAAATGCAATTTTGAGCATTCTAATTGCCAGTGACCTAATATGCTGCTATATTGACATATATTTATTGTCATAAAGTGTAGGCATTAACATCATACCATTAATGTGGTATATATATATATATATATATGCAGATAGTGAATGTAAACATATTAACTGTTATCTGAAATTTTATAATGGTTTGATGCTGATATAATATTTTTTACATGAATATCCTAGTAACGTAACAGCATAGAAACACAATTAATCAATAAATTTAACTATGAATTTAATTGACTTGACAAATAGTTAATATGGTACAATTATGTTACAATGGGAATGTTGATGGAGCAGGTTGGGCAAAATACTTATTTAAACAAACCAAAAAAAATATCCTTTCATAAATTAAAGCAAATTTATTTCTTGGCTGTATTGTATGTAACTAAACATACAAAGAGTGGTGCCATCAAGCCGACTGCTATAATAACTTTAGCTCAGCCTGGTTACTGAAAGAGATGCAATATTTCGGTTGCTTTATTCTTGTCAAAAACACATATGAATTTAACGAGTACCTTTTTAAGGTTACCTGACCTGAATGGAAAAAAAGGTTACCTGACCTGAATGGAAGAAAGTGAAGTCCTGTTCAAATTCACAAATTACCTCCTTCCAAAGAAAAGGGGGGGGGGGGGGGGGGGGGGGGAATAGAGAGAGGAAGAAGTGAAACAAACAAACAAAGATCCTATACATTTTTTCTTAATTGAAGTGAAATAAGTGAAGCAGGCTCAAATTCAATAGTAAGTGACATATCTGCGATGATTGAGAGTGAAGTCCAGTGCTGATGGTAGCATTGTGGACCCTTTACCAATATATTACACAAAATCTGCCAAAAGTACTGCTTTTGTTTCTCCCTAAACTTCTTACTTCTACCATTGTGGAAAATTTCAAGACCTTTGTTCACCTCAGAAGGAGGTAAGGAGCAGATTAAGAGAGTGGTAGTCCTGGGACTAGTGGTTTAAAAGGTTTTCCGAGCAGTTACAGCAGTTATGCAAGAGTCAGGCAAGCAAGCAGGCAGGCAGGCAGAGAGGTTAAATTAATTATATATAGGATATGGATGAACTTTTTAAAACATTTTTAAACCTGGAAAAATGGTGGGGCAAATGCCCCTTTTGCACAACTCTGGTTACACCATTGCTTATACAACTTCCACTTAAGTGGAGCAGATTCAAAATGTGATTTCCATTTTGTGATTAAAAAAAAAAAGAAAATGAGTACATTGTTTCCTGATCTTACAAGAGGTATTTTAACAAATGGAACCATCTCTTATTGGACCTATAGTGACCTCTACACTTCAATTTTTACCATTATGGTTTTATTATTATTCTATTCAGAATTTGGAGTACAACCACTAATATTTCATGTTAGTAGCATCACTAATCTTAAAATCAATACTATTATATGCAGAAAGTGTGCTGATGATCATATTTGACCTACTCAATCTACACCTTGTCATGCATATTCATCCTATCTTCATCTATCCTGAAACCACTGCTTCTGAATGACAGGAGGGTCACTGGTTGACAGGTTTTGGGTTTTGCATGTGTAGCAATCAGAATATCCCTCAGAATATCCCTCGTAACTTGGACATTCCATTGTGACATTATCACACACACTAATTTAATTAAGAATTAGAATGTTCTAAAACAAGTGGCAATTAAGCCTTTCCAGTTGTTGCTATTAATATTTTGAGAAATGCTACAAACTTTTATCCACTTCATTGGTGACCCCCACAGTGCTTGTGTAGCAACAACACTGCCTTCCAGCCGAAGCTTAATGGCTGAAGATGAGCCTAGCACTGCTGTCCATACTGTTTCCCTCAAACTGCCTCCATTCTAGCAAGAAAACCCAGCTCTTTGGTTTCACCAGGTGGAGGCCCAGTTTGCCACAAAGGGCATCACTCAGCAGCTAACCAAGTACCATTACATTGTTGGTTCACTGGCCTTTGAGACTGCTAGAGAGGTATATGATGTCATTGTCACTATTCCAGCTACTAATCCTTTTGACACCAAGAAGGAGTGCCACATCTCATGCACTTCCCTCACAGAGTCTCAAAGGATGCAAAAGCTGCTCTCTCTTGAGCCACTAGGTGACCAGAAATCCTCCCAGCTACTTAGACACATTGAACAGCTAGCTGAAAGAAGTTGCAACAATGACCCAGTCCTTCAAGAAATCTTCCTCACTTGCCTTCCAGTGTCAGTTCAGCTCATCTTAAAGTCTCATCCCCACAAAGGTACTGAACAGCTTGCCTCTCTCACTGACAGCCTCATTGCAGTCACTCAAGAAGCACCTATGTCTGCACCCTTCAGTGGCATTTCACCTGTCACTACAAATGTCAACACTATTGCCTCCCTCCGCTCTGAGCTGGAAGGCCTTAAGCATCAACTCTCCCAGCAGCAGAAATATGGAAATTCTTTAGCTCTTCCAACAGCATCTTCTGCCCCAACACTCTGCTGGTATCATGTCCAATTTGGCAAAGATGCTACCAAATGCCAAAAAAAACGCTCTATGTCGGGAAATTCCTTCCCTGCCCACTGATGGTGATCAGTAGATCAGGAAGTAACAGTTGCCTTCTTTTCATTACTGACTGCATCTCTGGCCAATGCTGTGGTTGACTCTGATGCTAAAGTCAGCATGCTTCCTGAAACATGTGCTGACCATCAGATATTGAAGAAAGGACTCCCTCTCAGGGCCGCAAACGGCTCTGTAATCCCCACCTTTGGCAAATGTACTTTGCCTCTCCACTTTGGCCTCAGAAGAACCATTAAGTACATTTTTATCCTGGCCAATGTCAGCCAACCTATCATTGGTGCAGACTTCTTTAGTGAGCATGGTCTACTTATTGACCTCAAGCACTGCCGGCTGTGCAACTTCGAAGCACCCTGCCGCAGCATTCTTGCTCACCTCTCTGACCTCGAGGCACTCCACCTCAATTATTTCTCTGTGGCACAAAATTGTTACTACACCATTCTCTAAGATTTTCCCTATCTCATTCTCCACAAGTGGCTGATAAGACACCAAACCATGGTGTCCAGCACTGTATTGTCACTGATGGTATGCCAACCTTTGCTAAGGCTTATCGATTCCCCCCTGCAAAGCTGTCCACTGCTAAGAAAGAGTTTGACAATCTTCTTCAGCTTGGCATCATCCAGTCCTTCCCCAGTGCATGAGCTTCCCTACTCCATATGGTGCCCCAAAAATCAAGAGCATGGCATCCCTATAGTGATTATCATGCCCTCAATGACATCACCACACCTGATTGATATCCCATACCTCACATCCAATACTTTGGAACATCACTACACAGAGCCACAATCTTCTCCAAGGTTGACCTTGTCTGGGCCTTCAACCAGATTCTGGTGCACAAAGATGACGTCCCAAAGACTACCATTATAACACCTTTTGGCCTCTATGAATACCTCATGATGGCTTATGGGCTCCGGAACACAGCACAGACTTTCCAGTAGTTTATGGATCAGGTTTGCCGGGAACTCTCCTTCGTCTTTGTCTACATGAACGACATTCTTGTAACCAATCACATGCCAGAATAACACGTCCATCACCTCCAGATTCTTATTACTCATTTATCTCAGTATGGAGTAGTCATCAATCCTGACAAGTGCCATTTTGGTGTCTCCACCCTCGATTTTCTCGGCCACTGCATTAGCCCTGCAGGCATTACCCCTCTGGAAGATGTTGTGGAAGCTAACTGCAACTTTCTTGCTTCCTTGCAAGAGTACCTGGGACTTATCAACTTTTATCTTCACTTTTATCTGCACTGTGCAGAAGTTCTCCACCCGCTGTACCAGCTCCTCAAAAGAAAGAACACTTCTTGGATCTGGACACCCATATGCCAGGCCGCTTTCATCAAAAGCAAAGAGGCCTGCAAACACTTACCCTTTTGGCATACCTTGATCCTCAGCATCTACATCAATCACTGTTGATGCTTCGAATGTTGCTGTTGGTGCTGTGCTGGAATAAAAACTTCATGGCCAATGGACCCTGATATCCTTCTTCTCCCGTAAACTCCGTGACACAGAGACAAGATACTCTGCCTTCAACCAGGAGCTACTTGCCACTTATCTGGACATTTCACCACTTCCGACACTTTGTGGAAGGTTAACCCTTCATTATCTTCACTGATCATAAGCCATTGACTTTCGCCCTCTCAAGTGCCAACTCTAACAAGTGGACACCTCAACCAACTCGTCACCTCTCCTATATATCAGAGTTCACAAGTAATATCCGTCATGTTGTTGGTCAGGACAATGTCATAGCTGATGCCTTGTCCTGTGTACACAACTTCTCAGCAGTCATTCCTATGTTAGACTATTCTGAACTTGGTACTCATCAGATTGCCGACCAAGAGACCCTGTCTCTATGCACTGCTGCCACTTTTCTGAAGCTAGAAGACATCACACCTCCTGGATCTCATCACTCAATCCTCTGTGATACATTCCTAGGTTTTCCTCATCCAATTGTGTCCATTTCACTCTGCCAGAGAGTTTTTGAGAACCTACATTCTCTTGCATACCGGGGTGCCCGCCCCACTAAGAGATTAATTGCAGCTCGGTATATATGACTTGGATTCAAAAAGGATGTCACCTCATGGGCCAAGTCATGCGTCAGTTGTCAGCAGTCTAAGATTTCACAGCACATGGCTAGTCCCCTGCAGAGCTTTCCTGTACCAAGTTCAAGGTTCCAGCACCTCCATGTTGACATGGTGGGACCACTCTCACCTTCAAGAAGTTACACCTATCTTTTTACTATAATTGACAAGTTTACTCGTTGGCCAGAAATAAATCCAATGGCTGACTGCACTGCTGAAATATGTGCCCAGGCATTCCTTTTGGGTGGATTGCTCGCTTTGGTGTGCTGGCTTCCATCACTTCTGACCGAGGACACCAGTTCATCTCTGAACTTTGGAAGGATTTTTTGCACTTGCTCGGCACTAAGCCTACTCATACCATGTCATACCATCCACAAGCCAATGGTATGGTTGACAGAATGCATCGGCAACTCAAAGCTAGCCTCAAAGCAATGTTCACCACATCACCTGGTATACTTAGCTTCCCATCATCCTCTTGGGCATGCGTGCTGCCCTTAGGGAAGGTCTCAGTATTTCCTCAGCCGAGATGATCTGTGGCACTACTCTCCATCTTCCTGGAGATTTCTTTGACCACACACCGCTGATGACATCACCAGGTACCTTAGTAGTCTATTCAAGAAATTGAAGGAGGGAATGAGGGCTATCAGCCTAATTTTTCACTTTACAAGCCTGAATTTCATATGTTTGGCTCAAGGACAGACAACTATTATTTTGGGAGACTTGCAGCATTTGCTTCTTATCTATCAATTTTTGTATTTGTGGATATGTTAGTTTTATTGGAACACCATGTCTATTCTTAAAATTGTGGCTATCTACTTATATTTAAGAAATTTATTCACATATATTTTGCTTATCATAATCACAAATATTTATCCTGTCCAGGCAATGCTGGGTATATTCTACTGGAAATATCTCTGTACTATAAAGATCAAACTATCTTTCTGTTTGTTTATTTTATGCTTGAACAGGTCAAGTTAGATCTACAAACCCATATATTTGAGATCACTCTCACCAGGGGTACTTTTAAATGGATTTATATGGACACCCTCTTTCCTGTGTTCCAAATTGCAAAAAATAGTATTTAGGCCATATAAATATTTAAAGATACTTACCTAAAATGTGATATGCATACACAACTTTCTTGATGTAACATGGGCTGGGTCCCAAATGGCCACACCTCTTCCTCTTGCTGTGTAAAGCTAAGAATAACAAAATTGTATTTGGGAAAATATATGGACCTAGGTATTAGACCCAAGAACTCATATGTATATATATTTCTGATATGTGTTGCTTGGAGAATTTTTCAAAGTGCATTCATATAACCACACCCATTCCTGTGTTTGTGTTAGACCAAAAAATGAAGACAAATCCTAAAACTTTGTATGCATATTCAATGTGAATTTGGTAGTAACATGGGTTGGATCCAACTTTTTTTCCACTGGTTTTGTCAGTGTAAAAATTGTATATAAGTATGTATTTTTGTCTGTATCCACTCATTACCAAAGTACCATACCTAAAAAAAATCCCATTCTTTGGAGTAGACAGATTGTACACCAAGGATGGTTTTTAGCACCAAAAAAAATTGGATCACCTGACTATATCTCTTCCTGTGGACTTGTCAGGTAAAAAATAAAAAAAATAGATAGATTTAATCATGGTACTTATGTCAATCAGACTCATGAACTTAGAACCTAGAAGCAAGCAAACACAACTTGGCTCTGGTAAAGAAATAGGCTGGGTAGCACTAAGTCACACTTTCCTGAGGGCATGTCATTATATTGTGGACCATACAGTGTATGTCTGCCAGTATATATAACCATCAAAACTAGATAGACATGGCGATTGTCCACCAATTTGGAGCATAAAACCTTTTGTTGCATCTACCATTTGCTGTAGACAGTACTTAGTTTTGGTATATTTTCATGCATTTTGGGATTATTGATGTAAGATGTACTAAACAAAGGCAAAGAAGAAGTAATTATCTTTTTTGCCTTTACAAGCCTAGAATAAGTCATCTGGACATGAAATGGTATAGTGGCCATAATTTTATATAATCCACATTCCTCCATCAAGATATCTAAAATGCAGCACATTTATACATATATAGTTTGAAAAAAAAGAAAAAACATTTAGCATTATTATGTTATAATATTAATGTCTTATTCATTGTTATTTTGTTATCATTATGTTTTTTTTGCTGTTTGGATCAGAGCTGGGATTTATTTGCGACATCTTGGAATGAAATATTGTGAGCAACAACTCATACATTGTAGTGTGAACAACCATGTCTCCTTTTCCTCAATGGTATCTCGGGACCAACACGTTTTCCAGAGCCACAAATCTTGCATTGCCAGAAGTAAAACCTTTTGTTCCTCTGCAGGATGGCATGTGGGTAACGACAGGTTTGGCACACCACATATTTCTCTGCAACAGGAATGGATATTCAATTAAATTATCTTAAATTATCATAATGAATATATAATGGTGTGTCGTGTATATGTGAATGTGTGTTGCATGCATGTGTGCATATATATTTAGTGGTAAATTCAAGATAGTGTGTGCATGTGTGTGAGTGTCATAAAATGAAATATTTGACACTGAAGGTATCCCAGAGGGAACAGTTACTTATTGTTTTTCAATATTCCTGAATTAACTTGCTTGCATTTTGTGATGGTACATTACCAAAGAATATTTGTGTACCAATAAATAACTACCTAGTACATTTAGTTTTATTAAACATCCCTATAGAGTAAGATAATGATATTCTACAAGACACCCTGGACATGTAAAAAAAAGGTGTCACGACGGCTTTAGTCTACTCTGGGCTTGCTACATAATCTGTAGATAATCCCAAAATATTAATCAAGAAGCAATGGAATAAACAACATGCATTTCCCAAAAGTGTTAATTAGATACATATAATGGCACATTCATGCATTGCCAGATTAATAAAACAATTGATACTACATACTACATATTATTTCAAGTCCTACATTATATCATGTCTAATAGACCTGAGTGTTACACACTTGCCAATTTACAATTGTCTACAGCTGTAAAAATATACGACTTACTTGTGTATTTATGTAGAACATGCATAATCTGCTTCTCCTGGAACATTCCATTGATAAGGAGTTCATTGTTATAAGTTACTGAACCACTAAACAAACACAAACAAAAATTAACAAATAACAACACAGACATGAGAATAATATGGTCATCTTACATACACAAATTAGAGAAGTTTTCAATGTAAGTGTAAAGAATGGAATAGCGTTGCCATTGCTAATGTTACCGTATAATGATTGTGCATATTTCCTAATATGTGTACACATGCCAATGTTTAATTGTAGGTTATCGGGGCAGTAAATACTCCACAACTAGTGAACAGTGATTTCCTCCAAATGCTCCCCAATTATGAATTAATATTTACGTTGTTACACAGATCTTATAAATTAAACATGACTACTGCAAGAACAACCCACTCACTTTCTCTATTGTATGATTCCAAACATCATCCTATCATATTCCTTACCTTGTGCTGAGTTTCTACATAAAAAACGGAAAAACATGCTTTGGATATCGATGAATCCTGAGATAAATTTTAAGAAATTGCACACTAATATGTTACGTACTGAATGCATGCAAGACAAGAGGTATGTACACAAAATGGGTGTATATGACAACGCAGATGTACACTTGACAACAACATAGCAGATGCATGCAACATTGATATTATAGATATTCACATAAACTTAGGGTGACACTGTCACATTAGAATGCAGATGTATATGACAACACAGTGCACACATGAAAATACATAGTTAGATATTATAATTCCAACATTTTATAGATTGTTGGGCAACCTATGTGCATACCAGGCAACATGAAATTGCAGCAGTATTAGTCATTTATATTCAGTTATGTGGTGTTGTGTAGGAGGGTGCATAGCTGGAATGGTAGGAGTGAGATTTGGGCAATATCTCACAAGCTCCACCCATTCCCATCTCCAAAGCCGGAAATACTCCCAATAAATTCTCTGGTATACCCTTCTGAAGATATTTCGAATGCTGGGTTACTCCATCATCTTTGTCCTATGTATAATTTTTGGCTCTTTTTATGCCTAACAAAACCACATGAAGATGCATGCCCATGCAGTCAATTTTTTCTGTTGAAAGCTCTCCTTGGTGCAGGTTGTGTCTATTCTGAAAAAGGCCCCCCTTGGTTTGATGGTTTAACAGGAAAGTGGATAATTAAAAACATACATGCTTGCAACTATTTTTAGAAGGACTATCCTGAAGGAACAGGTGTAGCATGGTGGGGAAGGAATACAAATTCCTCCTATAGTCAAATAGTATATGCATGCTAATTTTCAAGTCTATTAATCTAAGAATTTGTCAATTTATATGGATAGGTAAATATTCCCTGATCTTCCTTGCACTGGCCATGTTGAATCCATAAAATATATGGGTTCATTGCTCTAACTTGAAAAGTTTAGGTGAAAGAAGGGGATAAAAGGAGTAGAGAGTGTGTCACATCATATATGTAGCACACTGAAGTATATAAGATTTACTGGAAAATTAATGGTGCACTTAAATCAGAAACTACACAGCATATATATATATATATATATATATATATATATATATATATATGTAAAAATGTGTAAGGGCCAGTGCTTGTTAAGAGATTCTGGGTTCAGATCTCATTGAAGGTGATAGACAATGTCAGATTAGACCCCACTTTCACCACATGTGGGACATTTACAACCAATTTTTTCTTCAGGCTCTCCATCCTGATTGGACCCTCCTCTAACAGTGTGAAATGGCTTTGTTTTTCTAATAACCAGGTTAGCCAGAATGAAAAAAAAAGTAATAATCAAAGCAGAAGCAACTGCAACTGCAAGGACACCACTTCCACTAAGTAGATAATCAGTCTTCCCAGCTAGATACTTTGAAATAAATATTTATTTTGAACCATTCATTTGACTTGTTGCTGTAATTATGTCTTATCTGTATTTGCTTGGTCTAGATCCATCTGGTTTAAGTTGGTGCTAATTGACCATGTCTCACCTCTGAATACAGATTCTTTCCAGGATTGATTTCATCTGATTAATGCTTGCAACTCTGTTTTTAACCTATCCAAGGTGGTAGACTAGAACTTCAGCATTTATTAATATTCAGCTTGGAAAAGAGTTCAATTTTTCAATTTTGTTGGATATTTGATAGGTGACATCATGTTTGAACACAAGTACCTTATAAGTGTAGAGTGTGATTAGGACATCTTATGTACCAACTGTCTGGAATACATTCAGAATTCTTACCATATAATGCAAATATTTCTGTGACATCAAAGTAGAACACAATTTAATGTCATAATATCAATACATTAATATTGTATATCTATTTGTGCGAGAATTGAAATTTTCTTTTGGTCTTTATCTCAAGTAAACTTGATTTTGCTATTGTGTTTTTGGCAAATAAAGAATGATTGTAAAGTTTATCTACACACTTCTAATTTTTTAAACTAATATCAAATTTTGTGTATAATGATACCAAGCCATATTAGCTAGGATAAATAAACATTTTGTGCTGATAGCTCATTTTTAGATTGCATGACTCTCAGATGACTGTAATTTTCCTACATAACCCATTGAGAATTAAGATGGACTGATGAATGACTTTTTATCAAGGAATAAATGAAAGGATGGAAATACTCCTTGCCAAGAACTCAAAAAACAATATTTGGTAACCAATTTCCCTATTTTCTTGCTGTTTAGTCTTGGGTTTAAAAATTTAGCATCAATTCATGCACTAGGATGACTAAAAAAAAGTTGTTTTAAAATCAGACATCTACTTTAGTTACTTGAGCATTGCACTCTTCATGCTGAACAAGTACTAAATCAACAACTCCAGCTCCTGTGTGAGACTGAAACCAAATAAAGTTCACCACATTACACCCAAGTAGGCTCAGAGAAGTGTTTAACATGCAAGGCATTATTAAGATGCATCAAAGAACCTAAGCTTGCTGCACTCCATAGGATCTAAGAGCTTTGGTGAAAAGAAAAGTTATCAAAACAGTGATTTCCTCCAAATGCTCCCCAATAGTGAATTAACAGTTGAATTGTTACGCAGATATTATAAATTGAAGTAACTACTGCAATAAACGCTTACCTTGTGCCAAGTTCTGACATCAAAAACGGTAAAGCATGCTTTGGATGTCGATGTATCCTGAGCAAATAAATAAGAAATTGTACACTAATGCATTACGTACTAAATGCATGCAAAACAGGTATGTATACAAATAAAAAGCATATATGGCAACACACGTGTACACTTAACAACAACATATCAGATGAATATATGCAACATATAATAGTGTAGATGTACATATTAAAATTATGGTATTCACTGTCACATTAGAATGCAGATGCACATGGCAACAGAGTGCGCATATGAAAATAGAGTGATAGACATTTTAATTCAGACATTTCATAGACTGGGCAACATATGCTCATACCAGGCAACATGCTATTGTGGCAGTATTGGTCATTTGTATTTCAGTTCTGTTGTGTTGTGTAGGAGGGTGCATAGCTGGCATAGTAGGAGTGAGATTTGGGAAATGTCTCACAGGCTCCAGCCATTCCTACCACCAAAGCCAGAAATGTCTCCACTAAATTCTCTGGTATACACTTTTAATGATATCCCTCATGCTGGGTTCCCCCATCATCTTTGTCCTATGTATAATTTTTGGCTCTTTTTTTGCCTCACAAAACTACATGAAGATGTATGGTCATGCAGTCAATTTTTTTTACTGGTGAAGAGCCCTCCTAGGTACAGGTTGTGTCTATCATGAAAAGCAGCTCCCTTTGATTTGATGATTTGACAGGAAAGTTGATAATTAAGAACACACATGCATACAACTCTTTTTAGAGGATATTCCTGAAGGAAAAGGTGTAGCATAGTGGGGAAGTCATAAGTTCATATTCTTCCTTTTACTAAATAGTGTATGCATGCTAGTTTTCAAGTCCAAGAGTTTGTCCTTTTACTAAATAGTGTATGCATGCTAGTTTTCAAGTCCAAGAGTTTGTCCTTTTACTAAATAGTGTATGCATGCTAGTTTTCAAGTTCAAGAGTTTATCAGGCCATAAATAACTCAGAAATGCCTTTTTTTGGCCTGACATGTATGTACATATCCAAGTAAAATTCTCTGATCTTCCTTGCCCTGGACATGTTGAATCCATAAAATATATAGGTTCATTGGTCTAACTTGAAAAGTTTAGGTGGAAGAAAGGGATAAAAGGAGTAGAGAAAGTACAACTTAATATATGTAGCACACTAGATACAAAGGGTGTCAGACTTATTGGAAAATTAATGGTGCCCTTAAAATAGAAACTAGACAGCAAATATATAGGCAACTATATGATAACAGATGAACAGATACATAGCAATTGAGTAAGAATGTGTAAGGGTTGGTAATTCTTCCAAGATTCTGGGTTCTGTAAATAATTTATTCTTAACAAAGAAATGGGAGTTTCCCCAAGTCCCTCCTGACAACCCCCAAGCCTGGCACCACTCTGGTGGAGATTACTAGCCCACATAATCTCAAAGATCTGTTTGAAATTGATGAACAACAGCAGCTTAGACCCCACTTTCACTGCATGTGGGACCTTCACAACCAATTTCTTCTTCAGGCTCTCCAACCTGGGTGGACCTCTCTCCACCATTTTGAAATGGCATCATTTTTCAAACAGCCAGGTAAGCAAGAATGAAAGGCAGTCACAACCAAAGTAGAAACAACTGCAACTGCAACAACAAAACTTGCACCAAGAAGATAGTCAGTCATTCCAGATAGATACTTTGGAATAAAAATATAATTTGAACCATTGGTTAGACTTGTTGCTGTAATAATGTCTTATCTGTATCTGTGCTGTCTAGGTCCATCTGGTTTAAGTTGGTGTTAATTGACCATATCTCAGCTCTGAATGCCCAATCATTCCAGAGACTAATTTCATGTGACTAGTGATTGCAACCACAGGTATTTACACTATCCAAGGTGATAGACTAGAACTTCAGCATTTATTAGTATTCTGCTTGCATAAGAGTTAAATTTTTTCAATTGTGTTGGATATTTGATAGGCTGTGTCATGTTTGAACACGAGCTTTCTTATAAACTTAGATTCAATTAAGATATCTTGTGTACAAACTTTTGGAATACATTTAGAATTCTTACCATATGATTCAAATATTCCTGTGACATCAAAGTAGAACACAATTTGATGTCATCTTATACTAATAGAGCTAGTGATATATATATATATATATATATATATACACATAGATAGATAGATAGATAGATAGATAGATAGATAGATAGATAACCTGCCAAATGGCTGTAAGGATCCCCTTGATAATTGGCAGATGTGATATTCAGGTAAGAGAAAGTAACCTCAGCTATGTCTTCTTTGTCCAAATCCCACTGTTCAAGTGTAGCAACTGAAAGAAGCCCAAAAAAGGCCCTTCCTCATCTGCCATTTTGTTTTCATCAAAAGGAATGCATACCTTTTCCCACATTACCACATCAAAGAGATGTTAATGCATTTCAACATGGCCTGCCAAGTTGACCAGATAAAAACCTATCAGCAATTTAAAGAAAAAATTGATGAACTCCAAAGTAGTGTTCCATGAAATACTATTGCTGCAAGGGACCACTGCTTCTTGACAGCTGCTGAAGGTGCAGAATTCTGTGCTCCCATTAACCCCCTCCCCCCCCCTCCCCCCAACCTCCACTCACCACTATTCCTGTAAAAAAAATTAATTTCCTGCACAACCAAAATAATGACTATCAAGAATTTTACAGGAGGATCAGTGTAGAAAGAAAGCAAAATTACTGTGTCAAAAAAGCTTATTGCTAAAAGAACCACAGACATAGTATTAAAATTAAAATGTTTCCATAGAAGATTACTGTGGTAAACTATACCACTCCAGTATGATGATTAAACCACTCAAGGATGATGCTTGATGAAATCATTGATTATGCATTCATTGCCAGTATATTGTATGTATATAAAACATTGCAATTATCTTTGTCTTTGTTCTTCCGCATGTTCTTGCACTTCATCCCATCTGCAATACTTGTCGTCTGGCAATGAAAGGTTCTGTTAACTTTTATAAGTGAGTATTAAGCTTGCGTTTATTAACTGGCTATCAATAAAGCTAGTATTAAGATATCACATAAGATACCACAATTACAAACCAATCCTATTGGTATATGGTAACAACTAAACCTTCCATCATCATTGCCTGGCACATTCCAACTGCAAATTTTAAAGCTGGTACATATACACCATAGTTGAGGGGATGTTTGTCATACATACATGGAGCCAATTGGCTTATCAAAAAAAAAAAGGTCAACCAAGAAGACCACAAAAATTAACTTACAATATCCTCAAGTAAAATATGACCTCCAGTAAGATATGTCTTTCAGTAAAACACAACAAATTGTAAGATATGCCATCCTGAAGACATGCATTCCACCAATACTTGATATCCCATAAGAGATTTCCTACAACAAAGCATGACCTCCCTCAAGACAAATGCTATCATAATACATGTCATCCTGAAAGACATATAATCCAGAAAATCATGTCCTCCAATAAGACATGTTCTTTCTTAAGAAAAAATTTTGTGACCAAAGTCCACCAAAGGTGGGCCTAGCAAACAATTTAGCCAAAGGCTGCAATTTCATGCTAGTAATATCAATAGATTAATATTTCATATCGTTTGTGCAAGAATTGAAATTTCGTTTTGGTTTTTATCTTGAGTCAACTTGATTTTGCTATTGTGTTTCAGCAAATAAAAAACAATTGCAGTAGTTTACTTACACATATCAGGTTTTGTGTATAATGATACCAAACCATATTAACTTGGATAAATAAATATTTTGTGTTAATAGCTCATTTTTGGGTTGCATGACTCTTAGATGACTGTTCTTTTCCTACATAACCATGGATTGAAAAATTAGAAGGGACTGCTGAACAATATTTATTCTATCTTACTTTATTGTTTTTCAATAATCCTGAATTAACTTGCTTATCTTTTATCAAGTAGTTGCCCACTAGAGAAAACCAGTCACTCAGCATGCAGTGAAACAGGGGGTATTAGAGTGTAGGTACCATTTCATCCATTTAATGCATTATATGTTCCAACTAACCACCCATGATTTCTATGGTGCTCAACATTATGGAAATACTATGTGTTTACTCATAGTTACATTGGAAGTTTCAGGGTTGCCTCACTATCTGATGATGGAGTGCCTTCGCTAAAGGATGTAGGCCTTGAAGTGGTCACACCTATTTTTCCCATCTAATTTAGAAATAAGGAGAGGTAAACTGCTGTGATCAGGTTATGATTCTATTACCTCTTAATAATTTCTTTAGATTAGTATAGCCCATTGATTGATTGTTGCACCTCGTTGTCATGCCTATATATATACATATACATATACATACATGCATGCAGACAGACAGACAGGCAGACAGACAGACATAAAAACATACATACATACATACATACATACATACATACATACATACATACATACATACATACATACATACATACATACATACATACATACATACATACATACATACATACATACATACATACATACATACATACATACATACATACATACATACATACATACATACATACATACATACATACATACATACATACATACATACATACATACATACATACATACATACATACATACATACATACATACATACATACATACATACATACATACATACATACATACATACATACATACATACATACATACATACCAATAAATATATATATGTATGTATGTGTATATATGTATATATACATATATATGTATATATATGTATATATGTATATATATGTGTATATATATATATCTGTGTATATATATATATGTACATATATATACTAACAGCATCTATCCAGTGTTGCTCGCCCAATAATAACATGAAAGGTGGTAGAAGCCACTCAAATTTCTTCCTGATTAGTCTTAATTAGCTTTTAGCACACAAAAAAAAATTCGTGTGTGTGGCTTACATAAAACCACATCCATAGAGACACCCACATGTGGTTAACATCACTCACCTAGACACTTGCAGATCACAGGCCAATTTCCAGCTTGGTGTATCATTTGATTATCTTTTAGTAGCAAAATAACTACCTCTATATATGGCTGTGACAAAACTACACACATTGTCATACCTACATGTGATTGTAACACTCACCTGGCTATTTGGAAACCACATGCTAAATTTTTCCCTGGTTTGTTCTTTAATTAGCTTTTGGCAGCTAAAACAGCTTTTTGTGGGTATTGCTGTCACCAAACCACACCTATTAACACACCTACATGTGGATAATGAAGTTCATCCAGTTACTTGGAATCCATATGTAAATTAGTGTTTGGCAGCCAAAATAACTTACTATGGGTGTGGCCATGACCAATACATACACAGACATGCTTAATAACGCTCCCCAGGTTTTTGGAAAACACATGCTAAATTTCTGCCCAGATGGTCCTTTCATTAGGTTTGGATAGCAAAACAACTTCTTGTTGGTGTGGCTATGGTCAAACTACACCCTGTGTGGTTAATAATGCTTACCCAGGTACTTGGAGAACACATACCAGATTTCGGTCTGATTTTTTTTGGATTAGCTTTTCGAAGCCAAAACAACTTCTATGGGTGAGGCTATGAATAAACCACACCCATTACCACCCGCAGTTGCAGTTAATAATGCTCAATCAATTACTTGGAGTCCATTTGTCAAATTTCAGCATAATTGGTATATGAATTTCTTTTGGGTAGCCTAAAGAACTTTCTATAGGTGTGGCCATGACTATACCACACCCATATATGCTCAATAATGCTCACCTAGTTCTTTGGAAACCACATACTGAATTTCAGTATGGTTGGTCCTTTGATTGGCTTTTGAAAGCAAAACTACACCCTTTGCCATACCAACATGCTAGATTTCAGCCTGGTTTGTCCCTTAATTTACTTATCATAGCAAAACAACTCCCTGTGGATGTAGCTATTAGCAAACTCCACCCATGTTGTTAATATGCTTACCTAGGTACTTGAGATCACACTTCAATTTTTAGCCAAATTGTTCATTTAATTGGCTTTTGGTAGCCAAAATATTTTCCTGTGGGTGTTAGGTTAATAAAGCTCACCTGGTTACTTAGATACCACATGCCAAATTTCGGCCTTTTGGTCCAAGGTAATACTTACCAACCAAAATATACAAGTGAAAGTAAAAATATTTCTTTGAAATATAACTGGGAAGTAGGGGTGACATGTCAACAAAAAGTGCAGAAACAAGAATTCTGTGACAATGCATGTTATAAAATTCCGTACTTCACTGATTCCTCTGACCTTAGAATTCTACACATAGTGTGACAGTCTGTGTTGTGAAATTCCTGTGAACTAAGAGTAATTATTGTACATGAGCTAGCTAGGAGCAAAATGAAGAGGTAGCAGTCTTTCGGCATCACACCTTACACATTACATGAGAATATGGAATCAGTGAAGTAGGGAATTTTGTAACATGCACTGTCACAGAATTCCTGTTTCTGCACTTTTTGTTGACACGTCATCCCTACTTCCCAGTTGTATTTCAAAGAAATGTTCTAACTTTCACTTGTTTCCTTTAGTTTTTGTACACTGTCAGATATATTTTTTAATGTGGCTCTAGTAGTAGTGATAGTAGTAGCAGTAGCAGTAATAGAAGCTGCTGTTGGTAGTGTAGAGCTTCAGAGAGAGAGAGAGACTCACTGTCAGCAGTGTAGAGCTTCAGAGAGGCTCATTGCCAAATGCAGAAAGAAGTAACAGTTAACTAGCTATAACAATGCTATGTCTAGCTGTTACAAATTTAGCTAAAGAATTTGTCTTACATTCAAGATTTGGAACTAGTAGAGAGACTTGCTAACTGCTGGAGTTTCTTAATCTGAATGTTGGGACTACACCCCTTTTAATATTTTATTTAATGATATTCATAGCCTCTGAGAATGAACTGGTTTTAAATTGTGTGGGTAGACAAATTGGTGGTCAAAATGGTGGCTTCAACTTAACACTGCAGCTATTAGTCTTGGATATACTTCAGTATTTGTTAGCATGGCGAAGCAAATAAAGAGATCGTGAACCTAGTCAAAAGAAATAGTAAGTTGTTACTATAACTATTGCATGATATGCTGTAGCCAACTAGGCTCTAGCCCTGGAACTTAAGAAATATTGCAAGAAGAAAAATGAAAACATTTGGTGATTTTGACGAGTCTCCCCTTGCTACCTTAGTGATTGATTTGGAGGACAGAAAAACTCTTGGTAGTTTGTGTTGCAGCTTATATGGACTGCAGGTGAGTTTTGTAGCCTAGGTTTGAGCCATAGCAGAGAAAGTGAAGCTTTCATTTTGTAATAGTCTATGAGGCCGCCATTTTTTTGGGTGATCATCCCTACTACCGTACTCTCTGATAATAGACAAGACTCAAATCTATTTCAAAGAATGACACTCAAATCTATTTCAAGGAACAACGATGCCAGTGAAATGACCATCTTTTGGTCGCAGCATTAGAAATACCAAACAGCTAAATGATTGAGGGGAAAAGAAGTGAGTATGAGGCAGAGGCATATCTGTCATTTATTCAACCAGCAAGGGAAAATGTTCTTCACCACTTACTCTTGAGAGCATCAAGACAGACTGTAAGTGACTATATATTTATTTTGTCAGTAATTCTCTACCAAAATGATATAATCTTCTTTTTCATGAAACTCCAAAGCAGCCACAATATCCTGGAGAAATTTGGAGAGCACAGGATGCAGTAGCAATAACAGCAACCAAAAAAAAACATTGTGTGACTGAACGCAACATTCTCTTATGAATTACAGAATATTACACAAGCACCCCAAATGCAAGCATAATTGGCCAATGGACACTGTGTGCCTACACTGCCATACAAAGAAATGGGCAGGATAAGCCCCGGCATCTTCACAAAAGGCAAATTCAAACTAGAGGCACCTCAAGCGCCTCCAGAACTCTTGAAACATTGTTCATGGAAGATAGCCTAAGAGAAAGAATCTCCAAAAGAACATCAGGAAGTAAAACTAAGCATTCATGATGATCTCATTTGGAACAGACAAGGATTTCACTGACCGAGGATTCTTCACAACATTTAAGATGCAAGGGCAATGTTACCACCGCATCAGTGGAATTCTGCTGCTTCCAAAGTTTGTCCAAGTTTTCATCATGAGAGGCAATGAGGAGACCAGACAATAGTGCAGATTGAACCAAGGCATCAGACAAGATATAAACGAAGAACTGCAAGCAATGCTTCACGAGACATCCTTACATCTCAAGCTTTCAGTATGCCTTGGAGGAATTGGATGCACAAGATCACAAAATCATCATAAAAATTGACAGTCACCCAGCCTGTGAATATGCATGTCACTTGAATGCACCTGCACAAATGAAGTAGCTTGCAACCATGATGTTGTCCTCAACAAGTCTGACGATCTTCAAATGGCATTAATCTAACACACTGCTCCTATGACAGCATTCAGTATCCCCTGATGTTTCCAAGAGGAAATGATAGCTACAACTTTGCACTCCACCATGTCAACCCAAGCACAGGCCCAGAAAAAAAAACTGTGTCCTGCCAAAAAAATTTTTTTTTCTTATCGCCTCATGGTCAGAGACAACAGCTTCATCCAGCTCTTGTGGCTCAAACCAATCACCAGTCAACACATGGTTCACATGATGGGCAAAATTGAGGGTG
The DNA here is from genome assembly GCA_963969325.1 of Lycopodina hypogea. Taxonomy (NCBI): domain Eukaryota; kingdom Metazoa; phylum Porifera; class Demospongiae; order Poecilosclerida; family Cladorhizidae; genus Lycopodina; species Lycopodina hypogea. Next base: position 1,475,360 of record OZ017780.1, on the reverse strand, counting down.
AATATCTCCCTTACATTAGACTCAACCAGGGCATCTCAGGACTGAGCGATACATCCACTTACAAGATGCCTTGAACACTGATGGCAATGCCAAAAAGTATTGGCCAGTTCATCACACGAGGGGACACAAGATACCATGGCTTATGTGTAAAGGTATGGCCAGCTGGGGATGTTCATCATATTTACCTGAAATCTAAATTGGCAGAAAATCAAAGATGAACTCTATAATGGCTACACTCAGTTGACCAGCCATGAAATTATAGCAAAGGTATTCCATGAAAAGCAGAAAAAAATGCTATGGCTCCTCAAGGAAGGCAGATTTATGGTGACCTGCAATGCTTGATATATACTGAGTGGCAAAATTGTGGTCTTCCCCACTCCCCCACTTTAATCATGTGCAAGGAAAAGATTAATTCTGAAGATATTGACAGCACCAATCTGTGCAGAGCTACCAAAACCAGAGGAAGATCAAGAGCTTTTTGACAGAGTCAAAACTCAAATGGTGCATGGACTAGATTGAAGATGGAGGACACATTACCAAGCTGAAAATGTGAGGACAAGAACTAGACATTGATAACTGATAGATCATCGCCTACAACTAAGTTCTATCCAAAATCTACAAGCATGTCAAAAAAGCCTCAGGCATGGCTGTTTTCCGAGTTGAGCAAGAGGGTGACTAAAGAGATGAAGTCAAGCAGCTCCAAATGGGCCATTACTTATCATCCATTCAAACCTTCTGGATAATCCTAGCATTTCACATCCACCAGAAACAGCCAACTGTTCTCAATCTTACAGTTCACTTGAGAATGGACAGGGTGTCTTCTTCACAGAAGAGAATGCTCAAAAAGTTCTCTGAATGCCCACCTGAGACAACCCTAAGGGCATTCTTCAAACAGTACCAGGAAAATATTTGTTCCCAGGACGAATATTCGCTCTCCCCCACCCCCACTTTTATCATGTTCTTTTGGTAGGAATAGATATTTTTCCATTTAGAAAGTAACAAAGAAGTTAGTGTGTGATAGTCTGGGTGTTCTCATTTAACCTACAAATTCAGTGAGGGGAGCACATTTTCCTGAGATGGAATGCTGAGAACCCAGTGCCATTTCCCTTGAAACACTGATGGAAGGCTATCTAGGTGGCACAGTTGTAGATGGAAGGCAGCTGACTAGGGGGAAGGGAAGAGCAAAGAATTTGAACCTGAAGGCAACCCTCTACCTTCACCAAATGGTGCCAGCTCAATACATTGGAGGTTGGTCATGCTGGAGAACCAACACTACCACAGAGGACTACCAGTGGTCCACAGAGCCATGCATTAAGGGGCATACAGATAAATTAATTTTCTAACTCCCTGCGTGCCTGCCTGTGTAACTGTCACAAAATACTTTTGAACTGTGGGTCAGGGGACCACCATTCCAACTTTATTCTGCTCCTTAGGTTGTCCTAGTCTTACTTGCCAGACTGATTTTGTTGCAGCAGAATCTGGCAAGGGAGACTAAAGTTGTCCTATTCCTGTAGAAGATTTTTTAATTTTCTGAAAGGTCCAACAACTTATCATCCTATGCAATTACAGAACCAGTGACTGAATGAATTCAAATTTTCAGGAGGAACTCCTGTGTACCACAGAACATTTCAAATGAACAACATAATTATTATGTGAATTTTTTTTTTTTTTTTTTAATTTTTATAGTTACATTTAAATACTTTCTTTTAGCTACAGGAAATGTATGAGATATTCATCCCTTCACTCCTGAAAACCTCCATAATGGTTTCTCATGCTAATCATCATCACATTCACATCATAACTAAAGCAAGATTAGCTTGCCCAAAAAATGCAACTCGGAAACTTCATTAAACCCTTAGCCAAAATCTTATCTGAGCAGGTCTAGTATGCTGCTGCTCACCATTGACTGCAGCTTTGAATTAATAGTATATGGCAAAGTGCCATAGATTATTATTTCATCTTTTAGTTGTGGTAATTGCAAGCCTGACAATTGCTGCTGCTCAGCAGTATACACTCCTCTAAAAATTTCCTTACTGACAGGTGAAATGAATGCCAACAGAGGAGCCTGTCACTTCATTCTTTTTCAGCACTCAAATTACAGCCACACTATTTTCTTTTTTACTTTTTGCACATGCTTAGAGTAGCCTTTCTAGCAACTGTAGTTCATTTTATACCAAACCAGACAGCCTGAGTGTCCTTCAAAGAAAGTAGTGACAACAATGGATAGTCTTGGCCTAAGTTGGTGTGGTGCCAATCAAAACTTATGTAGTTTTTGCTTTTTAAAAAATTATTTTAAAGGTACACAAGGGGTTAACTGACAAAACTGATCAAAAATCAATAGCTAATGAATTTGTAAGCAGAGTGAAAAGAGGCAGAGAGTTTTTGGGACATTTCAATGGCACTTAATATGATACAATATTAATTAAAGCAACATCATTTAATAATTTTCATTATTGTCATTGCCTGGGGAAAGGGTGGAGATAATATTTTTCATACTTTTGATAACTGGCTTGACCAACTCAAAAGTGCTTCATCACCCCTGTATTGTACATGGACTATTTTATTTATATTACTACATGTGGGCATACAAGAAGTGAAGCCTAAGGAAGCAAGGTGTAGTAGTTCCTGAATAGGAATCACAACAGATTCAAGAGAGCTAAGCTACTGGCAGAACTTTGATTGATCATCCTGATCATCAAAATTTTTTCTAGTGCTCTTGCACACAGTCAGACAACCAACATCCTTCTAAGCCCAGATGACTTGTAACACTGTGGTTTGCACAGCTTACAGAGAGGCTTGTGCTAAGTATGGATTCCTTGAAATGATGTGTAATGGGATAAGACACAAGAAAAGCTTTGGCTGCAGAGTGCCAAGGCAATTTAGCAGCTCATTGCCATCATATTTCTTACCTGTGGCAAGCTAAACCCCTCAACCTTTGGAAAATCCACAAGGACAGTCTGGCATAAGATAACCTCCACAAAGTGCAGTGTTCAAATCCAGCTGAAGTCACTTACAATGATGAAATCTACAATGATGCTCTACTGGAGCTGAAGAATCAGTTCAAACTATGAGAGAACAAGGAGTGCACATCTTTGGCCTGCCACAGCCTAAACTGAACACTCAAAATACATACCTATGCCAAACCTATTATGACATAGAAGAGATGGCAACTTATGTGGAGACAATGAGAAATGCCTGTTGGAGGACCAGCAACAAATCATTGACATCACATTGCCAGCATTAAGTAAGAACAAGATGTTGTCTTTCTTAACATTTCTGGAGGAACAGGCAAGACTTTTGTTAAAAATCTTCTCTTGACAAGGATTAGGATGAACCAGGTTTCTCTAGCAGTGGTCTCAAGAGACATTGACACCACTTTTCTGGAAGGTGGGCAAACAGCACACTGCCTTCAAGCTGCCTCCTGATCTGTCTAAGTGAGAGAATCCGACTTGCAACATCAGCCATAATGCTAGCCAAGCTTCTCCAAAATGTAAGGTCATCATCTGGAGCAAAGCTACCATGAGTCATTAGGGAGCTTCTGAAGCATTGGACCAAACACTAAAGGTAAACACTATGGATTTGAATTGTGAATATTGTTATCTCACTTAATTATTTTTTCTGATTAGGACCTTCACCACAACACAAATCTCATGGGTGGTGTCACTGTCTTGGTCTAAGGAGATTTCACGAAACGCTTCCTGTCATTATGAAAAGAATCAAAGCAGATGAATTTAATGCCTGCATCAGTTGTCCTACTTCTGGGAGCACATTAAATGATACAAACTGATAACCAACATGCAAGTGCAATGTAGTGGAGATTGAAGCTGGTGAGTCTTCAAAACTGCTTCTTGACATTGGCAATAGTATTCTTATGGCAATATTCAGTGCAGTAAAGCTACCATTTGGCAAGAGAGTTAAAAGCCAGTAACAGATCATGGCCTAAGTTTTTCACAATCTGCGTACTTGCTACAAAGACCATGGCTGGCTCAGCAAGTGTGCACTCCTGGCCCCAATGAACTTGGCAGTGGATGGTATCAATTACCAACTGCTGCAGCGCAAGCATGTGAAGAGCTACAGGTCAGTGAACACAGTTCCCAATCCTTCTGAGTTTTTGTATCTCATAACAATGACAATAAATTTGTATAACCTACATCAATTTAACTTTCTTATTTCATGGTGGATAACTCCTCAACGACTTTCTTAATAGCCTTACACCATCAGGACTGCCACCCCATATTTTGATTTTAAAGTTTGGTGCTCCCATCATGCTAGCGCAACCTCAATCCACCAAAGCTCTGCGATGGCACCTGCCTTACAATCAAGCAAATGATGTCAAGAGCTCTGAAAGCAACAGTCAAAACTGGTAAGACAAGGGTGACAATGTCTTTATTCCAAGGATCCCTGCCATCCCTTCTAACATACTATTTTAATTCAAGAGGTTGCAGTTCCCTGTTCAGCCTAGTTTACGTCATGTTAATCAACAATAGCCAAGGCCAATCCCTGTAAGTTGCTGAACTCAATCTGAGAGAACAAGTATTCTCACATGGCCACTATACATCGACTGTGCCAGAGTCTGAAATTCTTACATCCTATTTGTCCTGTAACTACAACTTCCTCTATGTGAGGCTAAAAATATCAAAAATGGTACTGAAGACAAACCCTTGGACTTAAAGACTTAAATTTATATGCACACACATTATGACTTTTGGAGCTTCTGCTGGGTCCCACTTGTCCACACCTCTTCCTATGGAGGTGTCAGACAAAACATGCCATAAATTGTACTCAGGCCAAACCCTTGGACTTGAACTGGATCATACTTGGCCACACCTTTTCGAGTGGGTATGGCATTATATCCCAGGCTATGCTGGGTATGTTTACTAGTAGCAGATGTCTGGGTATGTGTACTAGTAATATATATGTCATACTAATATACGTTGTTTCTAAGAGAGCTTGGCTCTGAATTCTCACACTATTTCAAGTACCTGGTGGGTCGTTCTGAATAATTTTCTGTCCACCTGCTTCGAGACTACCTCTACTAAAGTTTTGAATGTTTTCTTTGGGACAGATATTCCTCCCATTCAATATCCCTTTTAAATATCATAATTTGGTTTTGCTGCTACACTGTTGTCATCCAGCAACTTGTATTACCTTCTTCCACAGTGTCTAAGAATGCAAAATAAAGGCTTAATTGATTGGAACTGGTACAGTGTAACCTCACAATTGAGACTACCCATAGGACCGACAAATACTGGTCTTAATTTTGAGGTGGTCTCAATTTTAAATTTAGTTTATTCAGCAATTTAAAATTTTAATCCACAAACACTATTTTTTTAGGTGCATTATTGCATTCAATGTAATAATACTTACATGTGTTGTATCATTATGTCAATGGAAACTTTCAGGAAGTTACAAAAGTCCCACCCTGAAGGTGTCACAAGAATCTGCCTTAGCTGTTTGGGAGGAGATATCAAATGCACACTTGCAAACACATGCCCGCCCATGCACACATTTCCACCCACCCACACACAGACACACAGTCAAATTATACTAAGAAATACCTGGGGAGACTTAAAAAAAGACTGTATTTTGCTCCAAAATTTGTGGTCCACTAATTGATATCTTTTTTATAGGAGCATTTAAAATGATCCCCAATTTAATCCATTAATATCTACAAAATTATTGTGGTAACAGACACACCACTGGTTTGAAAGACACTGGTTTAAAAGATAGCGATTGGAACTGTATATTTCCATTATTGTAGCTTACCTTTTCAGGAGACCCTGAACCTAGCTGGGACTTGCTAACCACAAATTGTACAGCTAGTTGCCTCTAATTCATTCCAGAAGTCCTATTGCTTTAATATAATGAGTTCCACTTTAGCCTCTTATGTTTACTCATTACACTAAGCCATCTTATTATTCAGACAGACCATGGGCATGACATAAGGTCAAAGGTCAAGTGGTATTATAGGCAATTAATTGGTGGTTTTAGTCTGTATTGTGAGGTGGTCTTAATTCTGAATTGAAAATGTATTATGTTCTTATGGGAATAATTTGAGACTTGGAAAAAGTGATCTGATTGGTGAGGTGGTCTTATTTGTAGGGTGGTCTTTAAGTGAGGTTCTACTGTACTAGCTTTCCTTGAAAAGCACTGCAATGTAATGACCTATTTGATCAATATGGCATTTTACATTCGATTCTAGGCACATTTCCCCTTATGGTGCTTTAATGACAGACTATAAATTATTTCTATTGTCAGCTTTTACTCTATAATATTCCATGCATTGCTTGTGATTACATTGATGGGAAAAAAGAAGGTTCAAACATAGCTTTAGCCAAGACCTTGTGACACTAGCAGCATACCTCCACACCTGGCGGCTGAAGCTCAGTTGGTCAAAAACTGTGTCGGCTGCCTTCTATCTGGCAGGTCATAAGCTCAATGTTTCACTTGACGGAAAATGCCTGCCCTTCACCCAGGTACCAATATACCTGGGTGTGAAACTGGACAGGTTGCTTACATACCACCAACACCTAGAGTCACTGCATGGAAAACTAACATCATGCATAACCCTTATGAGGCTGCTTGCCGGATCAGGATGGGGAGCCAATGAGCTATTGTTCGAACAGGTGCCTTGGCCCTTGTGTACTCAACAGCAGAGTAGTGTGCACCTGTCTGTTGTCGCAGTGTACACACCCGCATCATTGACATGGCAATTAATGACGCACTCCACATAGTGACTGGATGCCTGCATCCCACACCATTGGACAACCTTGCCATCCTTGCAGGCATCCAACCTGCTGAGCTTTGTCAAAGGCAGGCCATGCTATTTCTCAGTTGCCAGTCTCTTGTACCAGGCCATCTGCTTTACCACAAACTAGCAGATCCTTCCAAACAGCCTCAGCAACTGAGGTCATGGTACCCATTTGTGCCAGCTGCAAAAGAGTTACTCAGGACCATCGAGGAGCAAAACATCAATATGGCATGGTGGGCGGATCATGCTTGGAATGCAGAATGGCGCAACAGTGCCTCCAGACTGCACTCCTTTATCCCTGATGCCAGACCTCGCCTGCTCATCTTGGCTCTGCCAAGACCAGCATGGACGAGGCTTCCGCTCATCTATGCAAAAATAGGGAATGGCCTCTTCAGCTATCTGTGAGTGTGGCATGGAGGATCAAACTGCAGACCATATTTTACTAAGATGCCAATACTCGCCACCAAATGGTGTTCATGATTTGCAGATTGTGGATGATAACACCATCAAATGGCTCTCGACCTCATGTCCCAATATCTAGCTGGATGGTTTTGGACTCAAGGAGGACAATTTCAACTTTCACTAACTTTAACTAACTAACTGACTTCATAAACGATTAATAATCAATTTCCACTATTAAATTGAATGGCAAATACATAAACATTGTAAGTGTTCAACTAGAAATGCTTGTCTGCTATATACATAAGAAAATGCAGCTAGGAAACACAGTCATTGGCCATAAACTTGGGAGTATGACACTTTCAGTTGTATCTAATTTTTTTTCTATTTTTTGGTGCTAAAATCTTCTATGCAAGGAAATAGTGGATTACATTTTATGGTTTAGGTGATACTTGTGGTAAGTTATACTGAAACAAATTTGGCAAAAGAAAAAAAACTTTAATCTCTTTCTCCTTTGCAAGTAAAGAATAAGGTGGCAAGATTTGTAATACTGGCCATAGTTATATGCAGCCAACATTCTACCATCAGAATATTATGCAACATACTTATGCATTTATTGTTGGAAAAACAATATATAACAATAATCTTATTTTACCACATCCATGTCATGTCCATTGTTATTTATTATTATTAATATTGTTTCTTATTGTTTTCATTGCTACTTTAGCAATGAGCAGTGTCTACTTGGAATCCTAGCTTGATGCTTCGCATACAGCATCTGGAGCCATATATCCTGAATTACAGGATGAGCTACTTTGTCTACTTTGCAACATGGTAACCCCTTTACCATGTTGCCAAAGTAAACAAAGTAGTTCATCCTGTAATTTAAGATTTGTGGCTCCAGATGCTGTATGTGAAGCATCAAGTCAGGATTCCAAGTAGACACTGCTCATTGCTCAAAGTAGCAATGAAAACAATAACAAACAATAATAATAATAATAAATAACAATGGACAAGCATGGACGTGGTAAAATAATCTGCTGGATTCACAAGTTTTGCACTGCAGGAAAAACAATGTTTTCTTCTTCTTCAAGATAGTATCCAGGGAACAACAGGAGTGGCAGGCCACATATTCCTCTGAAACAAGCATAAACATTCAATAACATTATCATTGTGAACACAGGAATGTGTATGTATATTGTGTTTGTGTATGACTTTGTGTGTGCATTGTGTGTGTGTGAACTTTATCCATTATATATGCCCTAATTCTTATTCAAATATGGTAAAATTTGGCATGAAATCAGGAATGACTAGGAACTGGTCATAAAATGGAAAATTTGCCACCAAGGGAAAAGTTACTTAAAATTCTCTAATACTCCACAATATAATGACCTTTTATGGTGGTTAGTGAACACAGATTGGCAGAGAACATTGTGAGAATCAACAAAGGTACTAATTATTTTCAAGTTCCAAAAATACTCCTTGTGATTAAGTTCACAAATTCTTCAGGATCCCCATTGGTATAGAAAGGACTGTAGTCATGTTTCTTCTGGGTGCTTTCTTGGTATGTTTTACTGGAGATGCCATCAAAATGGTTATCATGATGTAATGGAGTAAACCATATAGACTTTTCAAAAAATATAAATTAGATTCTAATAATGGCACAATTATGACTTTTCTGTTTAAAAGTATTAATTTTTTTTGTAGTTATGCGATATGTTCATTTGTTTCCCTCAAATAAAATAGACCCAAGCAATACTGGTTGCCTATGTGTAAGATGTAATGATATGACTCACCAATGTATCTTCATAGAACAGTCTCAATCTGTTCTTGCTGGAACTTTCCTTCGATAATGAGTTGACTTTTTCCATTAACATGACCTCTAAATAAATCAACAATCAGCCAACACAGAGATGAAAGTAATGTGCATCACCATACATACAAAAAGGTGATAATTATGGCAAAATATATTCACATGTCAGCAGCATTGTGTTCCCAAAATTATGTAATTATATTCCTAATAAAGAAATATTATAATATACTCCAGCAACTAGCAAACTGATATGGCTTATATATATATATATATATATAT
>OZ017780.1:1427043-1465918 GCA_963969325.1 Lycopodina hypogea | reverse complement strand
GCATGAAATCAGGAATGAACAAGTCATGAAGTACAAAAATGTGCCACCAAGCTCACCAAGGAGGGGTGTGGGGAGGGGAGCAGTTACCTGAAATACTCTGACTACTCCAGAATGTACACACTTCCCTTTTATGGTGGATAGTGATAGGAGAACATTTGCTATGGGTATGTGGTTACAAAACCATTTCTTGTGTTCTTGTGTTTAAAGTTAACAGGATTCCACAAGACACCCCCCTCCTCCTCCTCTCCTCCCATTGGCTACACGAAGGACTGGAGTCAGTTCCTGTCTGCTGTGGGCCTGTTCCACTGGAGACACTCCCAACTGGTCAATTAGGAAGCAATGGAGGAGCTAGTCAAAAGTATTTACTCAGATATAAATGATGGCCTCCATCATGTCATGTCCGACTTTCTTTAAGCACACACAAAAACAATTGATGCCACCTGGAGTTGTTTTTTTTTAATCTGTATACATCAAATAGAGTAGCCCCGAGCTATGCCAGGTTGGGCAGCCTCACTTTAAGTAGGTTAGCTGCCTTCCCAATGAGAGCACAACACAACACATAACAAGATACTCAACAATCAATCACCTGATATCAGATAGTGACACACAGGACAATAACCAAGTAACACCACAATCCATACAGGCACTCAATACATGCCAGCATACAATCTACTGGTGTTAGCAAACACGGCAACGTTTGGGCACCTCTGCATAGAATGTGAGGATGTCACGTCTTGTGTATATTCGCAGAGAATGTTATGACTTACTGATGTACCTTCATAGGGAATGATATGGCTTACTGATGCACCTTCATAGGGAATGATATGGCTTACTGATGTACCTTCATAGGGAATGATATGACTTACTGATGTACCTTCATAGGGAATGTTATGACATACTGATGTACCTTCATAGAGAATGATATGACTTACTGATGTACCTTCATAGAGAATGATATGACTTACTGATGTACCTTCATAGGGAATGATATGACTTACTGATGTACCTTCATAGGGAACGATATGACTTACTGATGTACCTTCATAGGGAATGGTATGACTTACTGATGTACCTTCATAGGGAATGTTATGACTTATTGATGTACCTTCATAGAGAATGATATGACTTACTGATGTACCTTCATAGAGAATGATATGACTTACTGATGTACCTTCATAGGGAATGATATGACTTACTGATGTACCTTCATAGGGAATGTTATGACTTACTGATGTACCTTCATAGGGAATGATATGACTTACTGATGTACCTTCATAGGGAATGATATGACTTACTGATGTACCTTCATAGAGAATGTTATGACTTACTGATGTACCTTCATAGAGAATGTTATGACTTACTGATATACCTTCATAGGGAACAATATGACTTACTGATGTACCTTCATAGGGAATGATAAGACTTACTGATGTATCTACGCAGAACAGTCTCAATCTGCTTCTGTTGGAACTTTCCTTTGATGATAAGTTGATTGTTGCCATCCACAGAACCACTAAACAAACAAACAAAAAACAATCAAACAAACAAAAATAACAACAAAAATAACAAAAACAACGCAGAGAGAAAGAGTAATACATGGATACACAAAAGTAAAAACATTTATAAAATAACTTTGGTATATGCCCCCAATCATGAATTAACAGTTATGTTGCTAAGGAGATGTTGTTGCCATAACAACCCATATGCTCCCTCTCTCTACTGTATGGTTGCAAACATTATCCTCTCTCATTCATTGCTTACCTTGTGCCCAGTTCCGACATCAGAAATGCTAGGAGATGTTTGGGCTGCCGATGTAACCTGAGACAAATAAGGTAAGAAATCTCACACTGACATACAACCACCAAGACAAGCCAGTGTGAGTCTACTCAAACATTGCATAACATGTGTGCCAGAAAACACAGTGGCACAAATGGCAACACTCGTGTACATATCATAATACAGACAGCTCATAGACTGGGCAACACACATGATCAATAGGCAACATGCTGCTCATAGACTGGGTAACACACATGAACAACAGGCAACATGTTGCTCATAGACTGGGCAACACACATGATCAACAGGCAACATGCTGCTCATAGACTGGGCAACACATATGAACAATGGGCTACATGCTGCTCATAGACTGAGCAACACATATGAACAACAGGCTACATGCTGCTCATAGACTGGGCAACACACATGAACAGGCTACATGCTGCTCATAAACTGAGCAACACATATGAACAACAGGCTACATGCTGTTCATAGACTGGGCAACACATGAACAACAGGCAATATGCTGCTCATAGACTGGGCAACACACGTGATCAACAGGCTACATGCTGCTCATAGACTGGGCAACACATATGAACAACAGGCAACATGTTGCTGAGGCAGCATTGGTCATTATGTTTCAGTTCTGTTGTGTAGAATGCTGGACGGCTGAAGGTCAAATCAGTTGTAGCATCCACACACTCATACATAACGGTTGTTTTCTTGTGAGTAGGAGGAACTTAAGAGGGAGTACGGTCTTGGTGCGTGCTTCCCTCCCCCTTCCAGAATAACAAAATGTTCACATCAACTCAACCTTATTTCTGATGTAAAATGGAGAAACAGTCTGATATAATCCATGTACTATCTAACACACCTAATACATGCTCCAACCTCAAACTCATTAGTTTCAATGTGTTATAACTATCTGATCTGGGGCTGAATATGTTAGACTAAGTTGATAAAGTTGTAAAAAAATTAGCCATCGTTCTCCTCCCAACTTTAAGAGCTTCTCCATTCCAAGTAGAAGTTGCTATCATCCAGTAGGAAGAGAAGGCAGCACAGGGCTTAGATTTGTTACAAGAGAGAGAGAGAGAGCAGGAAGTCAAGTATCTTTGGTTGACTGGCCAAGATATTAGTATCCATGGCCAACTAGCCAAGATACTAGCAAGGGTACACTCTGTGCTGCCTGTCTGCATGAGGTGGGACTATTCGACTGCTGAACAGTATAACAACATGGGATGGGACACAAGCATTTGTAAAAAAAAAACACTTGGAAATGGTCACCTCAATAATGACACAAACCAGGAAAAGGACTATTCAAATTAGGACAAAGTTGTTTAAGAGGTACATGTCTATCCATAATGGAGGTCTCTCCTGCCAACCATCACCCACTGTCTGTGGAGGAGGCAGTGGGCAGTGCCTGACATGCTCCAGCCACACAGTCCAACCACCTGAAGCCAGACACACCACAAGCATGTCTCACTGATATCTCCCTCCAATAACATTGTTCATACAGCTGGGTCTCCCTCACTAGCCCTCAGTGTCCCTTCACCACAGACCACAGACTAAGACTGGGTCACTAGCATGCCCTCCCCCCCTCCCGACCACCCCCACCTGCCCACACCTCTGGTCCTCACTCAAACCTTCTGCATGTGACAGGTCACCTTCCAGCATACCAGGCCAGTGTGCACTACATGATCTCAACCAACAGCAATGCTGGATACCACCTCATTTCAGTCCCTGATAAATATTCTTACTAATATGTACCAAATACTGGGAGAGGGGGGGGGGGGGGGGGGGGGGGGGGGGTTTTATCTTACTGAAATGACCCCTTACCTATATATTGATTCATTACAAAGTGTTATTATTCATGATTGATATTTATATTATTTACTTGATTGCTTGGAATAATTATCAACATAAAAAATTAGAAAATGGAAACTCTTCCAATCTACCTAAAGAGCAAGATACACAATTTAGAAAATAATATGTCTCTTTCCCCCCCCCCCCCCCCCCAACTACTTCCCCCCAAAGCCTAACATCACTTCAGGTGGGAGGGGAGGCTGCCATGCCACTAACACACTCACAACTTGCAGATGTCTGTGAAGACTAACTAACACACTAACACTAACACTGACACTAACACACTCACAACTTGCAGATGTCTGTGAAGTTCACAAAGGACGTCTTCTTGGCTCCCACTCTCACTACCTGTGGAGGCTTCATCACCAACTTCTTCTTCTGCCCGCCCACCATGGAGGGGTTCTTGGCCCTCATGATGTTAAATACCCTCTCCAACAGCTGCACAGGGAAGGAACTACATGAGCAGCAGCAATATTAGCAGTGTGTGTGTGTGAGTGTGTGTGTGTGTGTGTGTGTGTGTGTGTGTGAGTGTGTGTGTGTGTGTGTGTGTGAGTGTGTGTGAGTGTGTGTGTGTGAGAGTGTGTGTGTGTGTGAGTGTGTGTGCGTGTGAATGTGTGTGTGTGTGAGTGTGTGAATGTGTGTATGTATATATGTGTGTGTGTGAGTGTGTGAGTGAGTGTGAGTGTGTGTGTGTGTGAGTGTGTGTGTGTGTGTGAGTGAGTGTGTGTGTGTGCGTGTGAATGTGTGTGTGTGAGTGAGTGTGTGTGCGTGTGAATGTGTGTGTGTGTGTGTGTGAGTGTGTGAATGTGTGTATGTATATATGTGTGTGAGTATGTGTGTGGGTGAGTGTGTGTGTGGGTGAGTGTGTGTGTGTGGATGGATGTGTGTGTATGTGTGTGAGGATGTGTGTATGTGAGTGTGTGTGTGTGTATGTGAGTGTGTGTATGAGTGTGTGTGTGAGGATGGTGTGAGTGTGTGTGTGTGTGAGTGTGTGTGAGTGAATGTGTGTATGTGTGTGAGTGTGTGGATGTGAGTGTGTGTGTGTGAATGTGTGTGTGAGTGTGTGTGTGTGTGTGTGTGAGTGTGAGTGTGTGTGTGTGTGTGAGTGAGTGTGTGTGCGTGTGAATGTGTGTGAGTGAGTGTGTGTGCGTGTGAATGTGTGTGTGTGAGTGTGTGAGTGAATGTGTGTGTGTGTGTGAGTGTGTGTGTGTGAGTGAGTGAGTGTGTGTGTGTGTGAATGTGTGTGTGTGAGTGTGTGTGTGTGTGTGAGTGAGTGTGTGTGAGTGTGTGTGTGTGAGTGAGTGTGTGCGCGTGTGAATGTGTGTGTGTGTGTGTGTGTGTGTGTGAGTGAATGTGTGTGCGTGTGAATGTGTGTGTGTGTGTGTGTGTGTGTGTGAGTGAGTGTGTGTGAGTGTGTGAGTGTGTGTGAGTGAGTGTGTGTGCGTGTGAATGTGTGTGTGTGTGTGAGTGTGTGAGTGAATGTGTGTGTGTGAGTGTGTGTGTGTGTGTGTGAGTGAGTGTGTGTGTGTGAATGTGTGAGTGTGCATGTGAATGTGTGTGTGTGTGTGTGAGAGTGAATGTGTGTGTGTGTATGTGTGTGTGTGAGGGTGGTGTGTATGGGTATGTGTGAGTGTGTGTGTGAGTGTGTGTGTGTGTGGGTGAGTGTGTGTGAGGGTGGTGTGTGTGTGAGTGTGTGTGTGGATATGTGTGTGAGTGTGTGTGGGTGAGTGTGTGTGGGTGGGTGTGTGCGTGCGTGCGTATGTGAGTGTGTGTGTATGTATGTGTGAGGATGGTGTGTGTGTGAGGGTGATGTGTGTGGGTGGGTGTGTGTTTGAGTGGGTGGTGTGTGTGGAAGGGGGGAGGGGTTATAGAGACACAGGATGATCTGTAAAGGGTGGAGCTTAACGATATAGGAGGTAAGAACACATTAGTCAAACATGCCGTCCAGCTGTTTTAGGTCAGAGAGGAAGAAAAAGTGATCACTATACTACATAACAGTTTTTATTTTAAAAAAAGAAAGAGTGACTATGGACTTTGCACTATGACCCTTTAAGTTTTTACTTCAAATGTTATATTCGTTGCGCTTTTTTATCTTTATAATTTTCATTGCATATAAAATGATAGACAGTACTGTACCTGGTATGACGGCAGCTGAATACCATTGGAATGTCCGTGGACAGGAGAGTGAGGCCCCAGACATAGACATGTCTTCCTACACCACGCTGCCACAAGGACTCCATCAGACTTACTCACCCCTCATCTCTTTCACTTCTCCATTGTTTAATTCATTAGGATCCTTATTAATAACTACCCTTTACCATTTTTGCACTTTCATTTTTGTCAAAGTGATCAGAAATAACTGAGATGACGATTTCAAGCTCCTTTGGTGTGTAATTGGCAGATATGCTACTAACAAGATACTGATGTACCTCTTAGGTGGCTTCATAAGCTTCTTTTCAGGTTTTACTTGCAAACTAATCCAAAACCAAGTCACTCCATGTCACTCCATGTCACACCACATCACACCACATGCCCCACATCATGTCACTACGAGTATACTATTCTAACTGGCCCAACAATGGTGGTCAGCTGCCCATGCACGCACGCACCTCATCATAGCTGTAGTCCCGGTCAGAGCCCGCCCAAGGGGTGACGTCCACTTGCTCCACCTCCTCCAGCCCACCCTCCTCCTTCTCCTCGTCATCCTCTATGATCAGTGTCTGCTTGAAGTCATCAAAGTGGATGTTCTACAGCGAAGACAACACACATTCATATGCTACTGCACCTAGCTTGACCTCCGCATCTAGTTTGACCTCTGACCCAATCTAACCTCAGCTACCCCTAGCTTGACCTCTGCACCTAGCTTGCCCTCTGCTGCAGCTAAATTGACCTCTAGTGCACCCAGACTGATGATAATATGATTGTGAGCCCCTTCACACCATCCATCAGGAGACTGAATGTGGCATAAAATTAGATGCTAGGAAACGCAGAAGTTCCCCTCCCCCTTATGTGTCCCCTACTATAATTCCAACATTGTCAGCACACTCACCCATCATGGCTACCATACCTGTCTTCTCCTCTTCTTCTTCATTGGTAGATCATAGATATCCAAGATTTCAGGAGCAAAGGTGCCAAGAGTGGGCTCCCTGTCCACATTGATGGGAGCAGAGTCGCTTGGCAACACAAGTGCAGGTACTACTTCAGAAGGTGCATCTAAAGTGGGAGGGGCTTCAGGGGCCTACAGATGAACACTGTGTAACACCAACTTAAACCCTCAAAATCACATTACATTACATACATCTGAGGCTGGGAGAAGTTTATCAACATCAATCATCTTCTTCTTCTTCTTTTTCTTCTTCTTCCCACCCAGTAAATCCAGCTGGAAAAAGCAATAATAGTGAAAAAAAGTTGAAAGAAATGAAATACATTCTCTTATTTCCTCATACCATGACGGCGGCATCCTCCTCCGGAGGTGGTTCAGCAACCGTGGCCATATTTTCCAGCTTTATAAAAACCCTTTTAGAATCGAAACTAAACAGAAGAAAAAAACCCACTACCACACCAAAACTATTGCATCAGCCAAAAAGGGAAAAAAAAGGGGAAAAAAAAGAAGTGGAATTCCCCATATAGAGCGCACTTCATAGCGTGGACAGGTGTTAACAAAGTGGGGGATTTCCCTCCGGCTATTGTACGTAGCGGGGAGCAACTTCAACTGGGAGTTAGCTGTAAGTAATGTCTCTCTCGGAAGGGAGTTTGCGGTCGAGAACTTCGAGAGTGGTACGGGATTCTGACGAGGAGGGCGTTGAAGCGTCTATATCAGCTCTCGTGAAAACGTCCAGGCCTGACCAACCGTGAGGGCTGGTTGGAGGTGGTTTGAAGAAGTTATAACCTTTTTGTTTATTTTGTGTGTGTGCTTGTAGTTGCCATGACCATTGTGAGTCTCTCCTTTCTTCTGGCAGTGGATTTCAGAACTACAGAGGGCTTCTAAACAACTGTATTCTATTACTGGTACCTGTTACTAGTGCTAAGAAAATAGATAAACTCTGTGCAATATATTTATGCAGACTCTGCACCTTTAAAAATGTATTATAATAATACTAATAATATAATTAATAACAGCATTAGATTCCCTGGGATCTGGCTGTACCTAATTAATACCTTTTTATTAACAATGGCTAATTGTGCAGGTCGATATGATTATTTCCTTCTTTTATTTCCAAATGTATACCTTCCATGGCAACAGAAGACATCATAGGAGCAAGCCTGCAGATTGTAATGTAGGTAAAGGTCTGTCCACACTGCACACTAAAACTGGTTTCACCTGTCTCTGGAACGGGTTCCACATGTCCACACTAGAATGGGCTTCATCAGAGAAGTTTCCCTGTGAAGCCACCTGAAGGGTAGGATTCAGATGAATTTAACATTCATGTGGTTTTATTGTTGACTTGTGTTATTAGGAGTTCAGCTATTAACAGCTCTCTCCCTATTTTGTTTACTAATATTTCCAAGGGGAAAGACAGAATAGAGAAGCACACAAGAGCAAATGGGATCTCCATTTTGATACTGGTCAGGTAAATGCAAACCCGAAAAGCAATCGGTCCACCCAATTATCTCCCCACGCAAGTAATGTGGAGCGGCTTTAGAATTATACCAGTGTGAACGCAAGAAAATGGTTAAAACCTGATCTTGCTGGAAAGAGATACTAACCTGTTTATAGTGCAGACAGGCTTTTAGTAGCTTAGCAACAGGATGATGGATGGTTACTGGAGCTAAGGAGAGAGAATTGGGGTGCTGTAAATTAGACCAGCTTACAAGTTTCTCTCCACTTGTGATGCAGTTCCTCTTGGTGCACTGCTGTTTCTGTGTGTTCCTCAGTGCACAGCCTGTGGCTGTCTTTCCTCTGCTTCATCCAATTTGTCATAGCCATGTTTGTTGGAACATCAGAATATTTGTCTTGGAATGTCAGAATAGTCCTCATTGGCTTCAGTGTGATTACTGTGGCTTATTTGAAGGTTAACTATGCTATGTCTGCTGGGATGAGTGAAGTTGTCAAAAAAAATTATCCATCCATATGCATTTCTATATAATGTGTATGAACATTGTGGCCAGTTGGTTGGCATAATTCCCAAGCAGGCATGAAGCACTGCGCTCTTGTGCAAACCCTAATTACTGTGCACACTCTAATTACCCAGCTGACCCTAATCATCCTGCACACCCTAATTACCCAGCTGATCTTGATTACCCTGCTGACTATAATCACCCTGCTGACTGTAATCACCCTGCACACTCTAATTAACCTGCTGACCCAAATTACCCTGCTGTCCACTGAAATTCTCCATTGGATGAAAATAGTTCTGACCTTGGAATGGTAGAAGCAGTCATGCACTTCCTATGCCCCAAGGCCATACTGGTCATTCACTTCCATCCAGACATCCTCCATCTGATCTTAAGATTGCAGTGCTAATGTATTCTCTCTTTTTATTGAATGAAATATCACAAAACATGGAATATTAGGAATGAAAGGGCAAGGTATTAGTAACCAGTGGAAGAACTGAGAAGTAGTGTGACATGTGGCTGCTGTATTAAGAGGGTCACATGCTCTAGAGCTGATGGTAGTGGACAAAATCCTAAAGGACTTCTGTAGTATCATCATCAGCACTTCTGCAATGCATTAATTATTGCAAACCCTTCTGTGTCGTAGGCCACGTGAATGGGTCTGTTGGTTTGTCTGTCTGTCTGTCAGCTCTTGCTTGAGAGACATTTTACAACTGGCTGCAATGTGAGTAGTCAGGGAAGAGAGAACTGGCTGCATTGTCAGTGGAGGATAGAGAACTGGCTGCACAGGCAGTAGAGGAGAGAGAACTGGCTGCATAGTCAGTGGAGGAGAAAGAACTGGCTGCACAGTCAGTAGAGGAGAGAGAACTGGCTACATAGTCGGTAAAGGATGGAAAACTGGCTGCATGCAATGCCTCAAATTGTTATATTGTGTAATTATATTAGCAGTTACTGTATCTTGATTTTATTAAGCCAATAGCAACATGCATTGTCTTATAAATTGAAAGGTTTCTCTCTTGTAAATGCACTTAACGAATCACACACACACACACACACACACACACACACACACACACACACACACACACACACACACACACACACACACTGTATGCAGGTTCTGTCCAACTCCAGGAACATCATCCATAACTTTATCCAGTGAGTGGTTCTCTCCCTCTCTCTCAGTGTGTGTACCTCTCATCAGTCGTAAATTATGAGTGAATCTTGCAGTTGTGGACACAACTGTTTATTATGTGCTCTACTTTGTCGCTAAGAAAGAAAATAAATCATTCCGATTTATATAGGACCCTTTGTGCATAGCTGTATATAGTTACACTGCCTGATATTAGAATAAAATGAACAGGTCATATACTCCAAGAGGGAAATCACTGGTGGTTTTTTTACCTGTGGCACACAGGTCTAAGGTGATAAGGAATGGTGGGTGGGGGGGGCAGCAGACGTCCACAAGTTTTGCTCAAGAATGGATTTTTAACTAATTGTTTACTGTTTGGAATCATCAAAGCTTGTTGCTACAACTAGGTGGTTACAACTAAGTATTTTTACTGTATGAACCCAAAAGTTGTAAATATTGCCACAACTTTACCTCATCTTAAGTGGTCTAAATAATTATTTGCCTGGTCTAAACCACTATGTTTTAATGAATATTATAGTAATTATTTGCCACAGGTCTTCATGCAGACCGCTTTTGTTACCCTTTCAGAATATTTAATTTAACAGCTTATGCACTGTCATGATACTTTACCTAACTGTTCAGAGTAACCTTAATTGGAACACAAATGGTTAATTAGTTAAATGAACCAATCAGAGCTTGTATTATGAGCATTCCTATTGCCATGTAAGCAAATAATAACAAATGTTTCTGAGGGGAAGTATTGAGGAGGCAGGTTACTAGGGAGAAGGTGATGTGATGTGGTAAAGCAATAGCTGTGCTTTCTGTTCACAATCATATCTTCTCATACAACCAAAAAGAATTAAGAATGTGCCAAAAATGGGTGTTTTTTTTCTAATATGGAACTTTTCAATAAAAGTATGTGCCCTGCTTTAAGTTTGAGGCCACTGAGCATGCCTACTGATATTAGCAGCCTCTTGACCAGTCTTCATTTTGATTATTATACAAATAAACCATGGCTACATAAGGCTGGGGCAGCCTATCAGCCTTGGAGACAAGCTAATGGACTTCCATCCAGCTAGGAGCCAAGCAAATGGACACATGCAGGGGGGGGGACCACAATCTCAAACTCGAGCCTCACATAGTTGTGGATTTTTCGTTTATGGTAGTATTTATGTGGCTGCAGTCCAAAGGGAAGGTATGTTGCCTCTGTGTGAAGTGGTTGCCATACAATCTTGTCTGCATTGTGACATGTCAGGGACACGAATGTGTGTGTATCATGTGGTCGAGTAACATTGTACATATGTTCACTGGTGGTAGTCAAACATATGGTGTGATCTTTAGGGCTAGTCATCCATCATGCTTGGGGTCATCAAGACTCTGGATGTCCGTAGACATTCACTACCCATCCCCTAGATATCTGACACAGCCAGTCAGCTTGCACCTGCAACAATGTCTGACAGGCCAGACCAGACAAAGTGGCGCATATCCCACTGATTGATCTAAAAGTTAATGCAGGGTAACAGTGGAGACTGTTCCTCCCAAGGAAGGCCACTCCTGCCAGGGAGGCCACTCCTGCTAGGGGAGGCCACTCCTGCTAGGGGAGGCCACTCCTGCAAGGGAGGCCACTTCTGTCATGGGAGGACACTCCTGCAAGGGAGGCCACTCCTGCCGGGGGGTTACAGAACGAAATTGCCTTAAATTATTTTCTATATATTATTTTTCTTTTTGAAGATTTAGATAATTGTTTGTGCAGGTTTAATGTGAGGGCATCAATATTTAAATTTTGTTTTTCTAGTTCTTGTTCAGCCATTCTTGCTGCATGTTCATCATCACTCTTGTGGATGATACAATACATATGGTGGTTGTGGCATCCAATGCACCCCCACTGTGAGTGTGAGTGAATGTGTGTGCTCTTTGTTGAGGTATATTCTCCCTTGGGACTAAATTTTGGTTGATTAGCTTCTGAGAAAATTGGACTTTTAGGTATTCATAAGTGAGAGTGATGATCATTACCACTTCCTGCTCTGATTGTATTAGCAAGAGGCCATAAAATGTTGGTCAGAGCTGTAAGACTGTGGTGACTATGAGACAATTCTATTAGGAAAGATCACTCACAAAACAATGTATTCCTGTCACCTGAACAGAGTTAGATGTGCCGACTGACCCTCAGCTGTTTCCATTCAAGATGGCCAAATGCCCAACAATTTTCCAAAGCAGCTGATGTCCTTTAATTGGATCTGTTTCTGTGGTCTTCCTGTGCAACAGTTGCAGGTCATCAGTTGCCGTAGTGACAACCTCTCCTTGACCTAACAGTTGGATCTTGGAGGAGAATAGCTTGGAACTAGCTGGACAGAGACACAGTGGGGTTGGACAGAGACACAGTGGGGCTGGACGAGACACAGTGGGGCTGGACGAGACACGGTGGGGCTGGACTGCATGGCGGAGCATGGGGGTGTTTTAATGGATCACTACCATCTCCACTATGCAATAGAAGGAGCTGTTAGATGCAAGTTTATTAGGAGGGAGAATAAAGTACATGTATTCCAGGATGGTCCTCAAAAGCAGACTAATGCCAAGTGTAGGGTTTTTAATATTACCAGGAGGGTTCATTTTTAATCCTCTCTCTCTCTTGTTTGCCTGTATACATGCACATACACTATTTCCATCGTTTACCACCTCCATTTTGGTGTACTCTATACTTTATTTATTATTGCTGACAGTGTATTGTCTTGCTACCATTAGGTATGGCTTCTTGGTCAACCCAATGCAGTTTGGATTCAGCGCTCTGCATACCCACTGGTCTCTGTGGATCCTCTTTATGGGTATGTGCTACAGCCTGTATGGTCAGGGTGTCAGACAGGATTCACAGCCTGTGTAGGAAGGGGTGTCAGGGTGTCAAACAGGATATTTTGGTGGGGGGGGGGGGGGAGGGAAGATACTTTGTCATGACCATGCCCACATTTAAACACGCCCTTTATCATGATCAACTAGCAGCGTATACCTGGTGTCACCTGTGCCAGTGTCAACATGAAACGAACCGAAGCCACTACAAACACCATTCTAGACCTTGTAGTGGTGGTATAAGGCATGTAGCAGCCATCCTTCAAGGTTCAGGCCATCTCTGTGCTCCATCATGAAGTTATGCTCCATGTGTCTATGCCTTTTCAAGCTACTGAGCTACAGGATATAGTCTCCCTGAGATTGGACAGTGTATAGTGCTGAGCACTGTGCACTCAACACATGTCTGCCTATATCTTGACACAAGTGGCTCTGATACAAGTGCAGCATGGAACTCTAACTATTCACAGATTCAAACCATTCATGCATCAATTGGAAGTTCTATTTCTGCTCTATCTTAGGTGCTGACAAAATATTGCTAAATGAAGCTATTAAGAGTTATCCACTCTGTGAAGAGACCAGTATGTGTGTTTTTGGGGGTTGACTTTTTCCTCAGCTGTGACCAACATTTGGGCTTCCCAAAGTGCTATTGGCATAGGAAGTGGTAATGGTTAAATCAACTTGTTAAGTATCCTTACTATAATTCATGTAGTGTGCGTCCGTCTGTCCGTGTGTGTGTAACACATCTCTTTCCATATGCATGGACCAATCGTCCTGAAATTTCCAGGGGTTGCTCACAGGACCACTGGCCCATTTTGGGGTGAATGTGATTCGGGCTAGGGCATAGGGCCACTATATATATATATATATATATATATATATATATATATATATACTTTCCTATTCATAAGTATCCACAAATTGTACTTTGAAGTGGTATTCAAAAGACATCTCGAGAGCAAGTGTGTTTACAGACTACACAGGAAGTTCAAAAGATACTAATTACTAGACATGCATTCATGAAAATGTTTGCTTCAGAAATGGGGCAATGCCCCACAAACCCCTCACCCCCTATAGAATACGCTAAGCAAACTGAGCAAGTTTGTAACTATAGGAGGCTGAAGGCTGACCGAATAACTACGGGCAGTTTGTCACTAGTGTGTTTAATGTGTGTAAATTCCCTTGAGATGCATAACTTCACCAAAAGGGAAGTAATACATATGAGAAGTAAACATACCACTGAAGGCTTTGCTCAATTTCTGTGGAAAGGAAGCTTTAGCAGAGATTGGTGGCAAAACACACACCTCTCCACCTCTCGTGCATAATGGGGAGATCCTGTCTGAATGGAGAGTTTTCAGGAGAGTGTTTGCCAAACAAAAGAAAGTATTGATGGAGAAGTGGTTGCTGTCTAAACTAAGCCAACAACCTTGCAAGAGATTAAATCAGAGATGGAGTGTTGGGTCAGGTATGAAGAATATTTCCTGAAATGTTCAAATAGTTGAATATTTTGCTTCTTCTTCCAGTGGGAACAGCCTCATTTGTGTGCTCCTTCAGCCACAACTAGCTTGGGAAGACGAGGTGAAGGTGCAGAACTAGCTTGGGAGGACAAGGTGAAGGTGCAAAGTTAACCACCACCACTTTGCCAGGCTGATGTGAATTGCAATAGAAAGACCTAGACCATACTGTTGATGAGAGGATCCTCTTTAGATGGAGGGAGGGTGGATCAGCCTAAACAGAAGATTTTGCATGTCAAGATAGCAGCAAGCACCCAGAAAGGAGGGAAGGAGAGGGTGGACTCCTTGCATAATGGAGTAATAGTTAGTTGCGCGCTGGTGAACACACTCTGAGGATGCTGTGAGTTAGAGATCTCTGTGTCGATGTTCTGACTGAGTGTGTACACCTCAGTGGTGTTGGGTTCAGAGTTCAGAGTATACAGGGTGAGGTGTGGAGGAGTGAAGTACCTGAGGTGTTTGAACCCAATGTCCTGAGAATCACATTGGTCCTGCATTCACATAATAACTGCTATATTAAGGAGATGTGCAACTTTTCTGTACATCAACAACAAGAAAAGCTGCAAACCCGATTCCTTGCCCCCCCCCCGCCCCCCCCCCCGACTTCCACAGCCAAAAAGCTGCAAACCATTCCTTGTAAAAATGAAAACTTGAAATACTTGTACCTTTGTGATCACAGATGTTTTATTTTGGGACACAAACTTACTGGATGAACTCCTGTGGGTCTTATCAGGTATCACACAGCTCCTCAAGAAGACCCCCACTGCTCCTGAGGCCAACATGTCCATGTCACTGTGAAGGGTGGAGTGGGGTGTTCAGCTAGTCATAATATGGTTATGGTAGGAATAATATAGATCATGGGAGGTGGCTAGGGCTAGGGCTGAGAAATTTATTATGTGACCACAAGAATTAATTATAATAGCCAAGCTAATAACTGTATTGACCATGATACATTATGCCAATTTCAAAGCGTTTGATTGACCATGTGTGGCAGTTATCCAGTTGATTGACTTGGTCATCCTTTTTGTTAGTAAGGGGTGTGGCCACTATCTCCTCTCCTAATAAGGAGTGTAGTCATGGCACCCTCTCCTGGACAGGAGTGTGACATGAGGCCAGACATTATTAGAACTCAATAAAGTATCTGCACATTCCAATATATTTCATTTCCCATTTGGTGACTGTTGTCTTGTTCCCTTGCAGTGAGTCTCGTCTTCCCTCTGCTGCTGTTGCAGGTGGAGATCATGACCTCCAAGGTACATACACACATGGGCGTGCATGTGTACATACTGGCAGACATGTGCATGTAACTCACCCACTCACATACTCTCACACACACACACTCACTCACTCACTCACTCACTCACTCACTCACTCACTCACTCACACACTCACTCACTCACTCACACACTCACTCACTCACACACTCACTCACACACGCGCACACACTAGATGAAGATGTGCAAACCATGCTTGTGTTTTTCTAATAGCTTTTGTATTGTGGTGGCATTTAATAACTCTGGATAACGTTAGATTTTGTCGATCAGTCACTACCAAGTATTATCCTGTGTGATTTAATGTGTGAATGTGTGTGTATCCAGGGACTATTTTTGGAGAAGATTCTCTATATATTTTATGGTTGTTTTTTCTTCTTCCTCCTCTTCTTCCCGGCCTCCTATACTTACATGATGAACATCGGCCCAGGTAAGGCTGTACGCTACCACTCCAATCAACAAATGTGCTGCCTCCTGTAACATTCATCTCCTCCCCCACCCCCTGTCTGCCTATATGTCCATCCCCTCACAACCCCTCACCTCGCTGTAGCTGGTTCCTTCTTTGTCCTCATGTGGTACACCATGCTGTGGCTGAAGCTTGTCTCTTATGTCCAGGTCAACTGGTGGTGCAGGCACAGTGCCAGCCAGGCCAGAAGTGGGTAACATAGAGTTCAGTGTCTGCTTACAATAAACACTCATGTGGCCATCATTAATGCTTCTAATTTGTCCTTCTCTTTTCCCTTTTTCTTTCCCCCCCTTCCCCTTTGAGGGATATTAAGAGTTGTGTTGTGGTAGTGTTCATTGTTAGCTGTACTCAAATGGCCCCTGTACATCTTGCATGACAAGGCATTTCTCTCCCTCTTTAGAAACTGCTGATTCGCTGGTGCACTATCCAAACAACCTCAACCACTTGGGTGAGTCTAGCATGTGCACACTCAGACACCTACCTAGGTCGTCTTCATTACTATGATGCCTTCACGGTGCTGCCATGTTTGCTCCCACATGTGTGTGTGACCCTTTACCCACCTGCTCAGACCTGATATATTTCATCTGTGCGCCCACACTTTGCTACGAACTCAACTTCCCTAGGAACGTCGGCAGGAGGAAGGTGTTCATGGTCAGAAGGATGCTGGAAGTCGTAAGTTTTTTTTATACTAATGCATACAAGCTGCGTACATGCATATGATGTGTGTGGGGGTGGGATGGGTTTGGTGAGCAGTTTTCATTAGGTTGCTGTGCAATGATGCTATTGTTGAATTTGGTTTAAAACAAGCTTTTGCACTTCAGTCACTCACTCTTTTGGCCCCTCCTACTTGTGCCACTCCCACTTGTGCCTCTCCTGTGATTCTTCCCCTCCTTTTTTCATTGCCCACCTCCATTCTCGTATTCTCCTTTGTCTCTTCTCACTGATTCCTGTCTCAATTTTTCCTCTCCCTGTATCTGCCCCCATGCTTTTTTTCGCCTCCTCTCCCCTCCCTCTCTCTCCCTCCCTCCCTCTGTTCTCTCTCCCTCCCTCCTCTCTCTCTCTCTATGTGCAGGTGTTCATCATCAACGTCAACCTGGCCATCATGCAGCAGTGGATCATCCCCACGGCCCTCAACTCTCTGCAGCCCTTCAAGGACATGGACTGGGCACGCATGGTGGAGAGGGTTCTTGTCGTTGCCGTGAGTGATCACATGACCAACCTGTGTGGCCTGCGAGTGTACCCTTACCCACCCTGCACTGTTTATCACTCATGCAGCTGCCCAATCACATGTTTTGGCTGCTGGGCTTCTACATGATGTTCCACTCCTTCCTGAACCTCACCGGTGAGATCCTTCGCTTTGGAGACCGCAGGTTCTACGGGGACTGGTGGAACGCACAGACTATCGGAGCATTCTGGAAGACCTGGAATGTCCCAGTCCATCGCTGGGCATCAAGGTGAGGAGAGAGAGAGAGTGTGTGTGTGTGTGTGAGGATAGGGAGAGGAGAAGGAGGGGAGGGTTGAGTATGGCAGACATGGATGGAGGGAGGGATTGAGGGAGAGAATGTGTGTGAGGAAAGGGAGAGGGGAGGGAGGGGATGGTTGAGTATGGCAGACATGGATGGAGGGAGGGATTGAGGGAGAGAATGTGTGTGTGAGGAAAGGGAGAGAGGGGATGGTTGAGTATGGCACGTGGATGGAGGGAGGGATTGAGGGAGAGTGTGTGTGAGGAGAGGGAGGGATTGAGGGAGAGAGTGTGTCTGAGGAGAGGGAGGGATGGTTGAGTATGTTGAGTATGGATGGAGGGAGGGAGGGACAGGAGGCTGTATGGGCTTTCAAGATGTTTCCAAGCGGCTAATTGCAATGTACAGGTTAACTGAGCTTTACCCTATTAGACACATGGTTACCCTGTGCCATACCCTATATAGACACGTGTCATACCCTATAAATGAGCACGTGTTTGCCCTGCCATGTAACCTATGTGTACACATGTGTTCTATCCCTTGCCTCCACAGACATCTGTATGCACCACTCAGGAGCATTGGCTGCAGCCAGTTCTTGAGTCAGGTCGTGGTTTTCATTCTCTCTGCTTTCTTCCATGAAGTAAGTCCACACTTTCTCTCCCTCCATATCCTCCATCATTGTGTATCATTTCCTCCCTCCCTCCTCCAGTACCTCGTCAGCTTTCCCCTTCAGATGATTCGGCCATGGGCGTTTGTGGGCATGCTCTCACAGGTATGGACACCCTTTACCAAGTAGGAAGGGCTTGTGTGTTTCTTGTGTTGGTACAGTATTGCACAGCTACTTGGCTGCCATGTTGGACCAGCGTAGGGAGATGAAGGCCACTTTCATGTGTATTGTATATAATATTGTGTATAGTACACCTGTGGGTGGGGTCAGGCCATGTTTTGTGCCAGGCTGCCTGGTGTATTTCTGCTGACTATTAAGAGTGGCTGGCCATCTTCAACCTTATTCTCCTGTTGGGTCGTGATTAGTGCTTCCATCACATCAAGACTGACCTGGGTGGATTTCTAATCTTGGGGGGGGGTCAATCATTAATAGACAGAAATATTTACTTGTCAAAAAAACTGTTATGGTTAGCAGCCAACTCTAATTAAGGAGCGACCAAATTTATTTCCATGTTTGTGTTGATTACAAATAATGCCATTGAAGTAACACAATGCATGCATTTCATATTAATGTGTAGCTATCATTTCTGTTTATTTTGCAAACCCTCAACATGTGCATAATTTTCCTCCCTTGGGTGTATGTGGTTACCCTCCCTCGCTCTCTCTCCTTGTGATAAATCTCCCCCTCAGATTCCCCTGGGTGTGGTGACAGCTCTACCCTTTACCAGAGGCCAGATAGGAAACGTGATTGTGTGGTGCAGTATCGTCCTGGGTCAACCAGTGGCCATCTTGATGTACCTGCATGACTATTACTGGCTTAACTGGTCTAGCAACACTGTACCCAACGCCTCCACCATCACATACTGACCTACCACAACCACCCATTTAAGCCACACCCACACACCTAGTGAATATAGAACAAGCCAATTTTGGCATCAATTTTTGATGAATCATTTTGAATAATTGATAAAATTTTAATTGTGGGGTGGAACTAAAATTTTACAGCAATGAAAACAGGCTGATTTTACACAGGTAAAATAAAATTTGCCCTTTCTTATATAAGAATCTGACCCATCTGTGGATGGGTTTCTATCTATCTATATATTTCCAGAATTGGATCCACCCATCTGCAGATAGACTGCCAACTAAACAACACGTTCTCCTCGTCCTAATAAGTAGTGCACATTCAAACCACACCTACCACAAAAGATGAGAAAGTGGAAGCTCAGAGGAACAGAAAGAGAAAAGGTGTTCAATCTGAACCTGTCCTCTTGCACGCTTGTGCCCTGGTCAATGTACTGTGTGTGCCCAGATTAATACATTCATACATACGTGGGTGTGTGCCCAGAGGGAGGGGGTGAATAACTTCTTTGATGGGGCATAGAAATAAATGGAATCTCATTAAAATGTGTGAATAATTGAAATCATATGATTGGGAGAGTGCTGTTCAGAGATCAATAGTTGATTTGTCTTTGAACTTCTTCACAGAGCGTTCACTAGCTCTGAACTTCATGTGATCACCATAGAGACGGAACCGATATCCTGAGAGTTCAAAGGTGAAGATAGAGTGGGCTTTGGGAATTGCTGAGTTGAGAAAAATTAATCACATTAGGAGGTAGCAATGCCTTATCTTTCTCAACCCTTCCCCATAAAGATCAGCTGCACAGATGAATCATATCCATTGGGGCAGTGATACACTGGCACAGTCACTCACGGGGGGATTCCCCCACACCAACACAAGTGCTACTTCCTATTATTTCCACCCACCAAGATGACGACCCTTTTTGTTATCACAATTAGCTGCATACACAATACAGTGACATATCTCAACATTTAATGATAGCAAACATACTGGCCTATGTCACATGACATGCTGTAGGCAGTTAAGAAATTA
Source organism: Lycopodina hypogea (assembly GCA_963969325.1). Classification (NCBI taxonomy): domain Eukaryota; kingdom Metazoa; phylum Porifera; class Demospongiae; order Poecilosclerida; family Cladorhizidae; genus Lycopodina; species Lycopodina hypogea. Next base: position 1,445,986 of record OZ017780.1, on the reverse strand, counting down.
CATGGCATGCAGCAGGTTGAATACATGGCACTTGACCACAAATCATTGAAGAATGCAATAAAATGTAAATTACCAATTACTCACTTCTGATTCGGTTGTCCTTGGAGATGAGTTTCAAGGTGTTCTGTGATTCCTGGAGCACAATGCCCTCTGTCCCCACGTAGGAGGGGCACTTAGAGCGACACACCCTCAGGACGCTGCCATGGTAGTCAGCCTTGCTCACCTTCTGACACAGCAGAGACAGCTGCTTCTCCACCCTGTAATCATGCAGTTGGAGATAACATTGTAGGTCCAACCCACTTAGTGGAAGCATAACATAACTAATTATTATTGTTCAAGGTGAACAATACACATACATAATGTCATGATAAATGTTGTCATGGTGATCAATTGACTAAACAATACACACTATTAAGGATACTCTGCATGCATTCAATTTACATATTGGACTTGATCTGAAGCAGCTGCTCCATGTAGCCTTGCCACAATTCATGTAGAGGTAGAAAATCATCATAACTATGTTCCTCTGAAGAGGAAATATGGAGAAGGCCCGATTTTTTCTTCTCATTGTTTGAAAGCCTCCTGGAGAAGACCTGTGGCACAGGTTTCTTCTGGTACTTGTAACGTGGAGCCAGCAAAATTCTCTTGTGCATTAATTTTTCCAGAATATTTCCTCTTTCCATCTCCTGTGGGCCAACATGCTCTTGGACAAAGGACAGAATTACCCCCTCTGCTGCTGACTTCCCAACATGGACATGCTAGGGAGAGAAAAGGTGAAGGAGCAAGACAACAAAAGTGAGATTGGGTGAGAGAAGCAGGAACATGGGAACATTGTACTGCTCCTCTCTATATAGGTGTAATGACACTGCTCCTCTCTATATAGGTGTAATGACACTGCTCCAACCTGAGATCCTAGAGTTATTTTGTTCTCCTCTTCCACCTTAGAAGGCACAGTGAGGTAGCTATTGATGCTGGAATCCATTTAAAATAATATTCTCCTACTTTTCACAGTAGATACTAGATAGTTGAAGTCCCCTTACCATTTTCATCGCAATAAACAACAACATCGTTGCTTAGCCCTAGCCGCTCAGAATGTCCAGTGTTGTAAAACATTAGCTGATGAGATTTGTGGTAGTAGGAGGTGGGATAGCCGGTGTATCCTGCGCTGAGGAGGTGAGGCTTTAGCCCCATGCTTTACGAGCTACAGACACTGATTTATATCCCCTGTTTTCTCCACAGCTGTCAAAGCTCGTGCCTTGTGCCCAAATCCACGTGGTCAGTGAGTCCCCACTGATCAAAGCAATCTCCAATTATACCAAGGTGTGCATAAATCCGCTCCTACTGTACTTTTTTGGTGTTATGAACACACTTCCTATTTATAAGCTTTTGCTTGTCCAGCACCTCCTGACAACCCTCTCCTTCATACACTAACCATCTGAACACTTACCATCTGAACACTTCCATTTGAACACTTACCATCTGAACACTTCCATCTGAACACTTCCATCTGAACACTTCCATCTGAACACTTCCATCTGAACACTTCCATCTGAACACTTCCATCTGAACACTTCCATCTGAACACTTCCATCTGAACACTTCCATCTGAACACTTACCTTTCTCCATTCCTTACACACACACACACTTACACACACACACACACACACACACACACACACACACACACACACACACACACACACACACACACACACACACCACAAAGCTTTCTCGTGCTCTGGAGAACTTCAATGTGGAGGAGAAGCCTGTGTCCTATCTGACTCAGCTCTGTCCTAATGTGGAGGTCCACCAGGCGAAGGTGCTCTCTATAGACTCGACTTGTAGGACAACCCAACTTTCTAATGGAGCTGTCCTGAACTATGACAAGCTGTGTCTCTGCACTGGGGCCTCTCCTATGGTGAGGGGGTAATTAGCAGCTGCTCTTAGGATGAGCTGTGATGTCTGTGCAGGTGTTAGGGGAGGGGCATCCTCTGGTGCTCGGCATTAGAGATGTGGAGAGCGTGCAGAAGTTCCAGGAGAAACTGAAGATGGCGCGCAGGATAGTGGTGGTGGGCAATGGAGGTATCGCCACGGAGATAGTGTGCGTCATACAGTGTAACCATAAGAACATGTAGCTCCAGGTGTGGCATAAACATGGGGTAGCATCGTAACCATGGTAATGGTTACCATGGGAATGGTGTAAACATGGAGTAACATGATTGTAGCCATGGTACCAGTGTAACCATAGGAATGATGTGACCATGGAAGTGATATAGCTTAAGACAATTTCATCATCCTTTCTAGAAATATCTGAAACTTGCAGGGCCTGTTGTGAGGTTCCCTGTGCCTAGCTATTGAGTGGGCAAGTTCCTCGCATGTCTGGTCAAAACTTGTTATGCATTATAAACATGTTTCAGCAGCTGTGTGATTGGGTGTGTGTACAATCTTTTGTCTCTGATTTATTGATTTTTATTGATTTTTTTTTTTTTTTTTTTTTTTTTTTTTTTTTTTTTTTCAGATATAAATAGTTGAAAATAAAGTTTTCAAATGGTTGCATTTGCTGGCTAAACACACATCAATTCTGTTATTGGTGTCTCATGCATGTGTGTGAGCATGTATGTATGTACATGTGTGTGTATTTTGTCTTATAATTAGGTATGAAGTTCGGGGTTGTGATGTGATCTGGGCCATCAAGGATCACGCCATAAGCCACACCTTCTTTGACGAGGGGGCAGCCACTTTCTTCCTGCCTCACTTGAGCTCTGAGAGAGTGCAGGAGGAGGGGAGGGAGGAGGAGGGGTGTGTGGTGGAGGTCTCCCCCTTCAAGAGGACCAAGTACGCATTGGACAAGATGGCCACCATGACCCATGAGGGAGGTCCAGGACACGAGGAAGCTGCTGCAGCCTCAGCAAAGGAGGAGAATGCTGTGGGTGTGGCCTTGGGTCCGGACTGGCATGAAAATCTAAAGATGACCGGGAAAAAAACCGATGAAGTGAGAATCTTATTCTCTAATCATCTCTCCATCCCCCTCCTCCCTCCCCCTCCAGCTCTATCACATTCCTCTCACCTTCACCAAACTCTCCCCATTCTCTATTATAATCTCAGTCTTCCCTCTCTGTGTTATGATTACATGACTGTCATGTGATCCTCAGCAGGTGTATCGTAACGTGCATGTGGAGTATCAGACTGAAGTGAAGCAGCTCATAACTCACAAACAAGTCAAGACACAACATCTCATGCCTACCCACCATCCTACAAAGTCAGAGAGAAAGTCTCCCTGTAGGGGTACCAAAGAGGTAAAGGAAGAGGTCCATGAGGTGCTTGGTGGGCGTGGTCTCTCGTCGAGCCTAGAGGATGACACAGTGTGGCCTCTCTATGTGGAACTGACTAATAGGAATGTGTACGGGTGCGACCTAGTGGTGTCAGCCACAGGGGTTTCCCCTAATGGCGAGGGGGTGAGGGTGGAGGGAGCGAGGTTGGTATTGGAGGAAAGGGGCGTGGCAGTGGACAGGGAGTTGAGGACGAGCGTGCCTGACGTGTATGCAGCTGGAGACGTCTGCTCCATCAAGTGGGAGGGGCAGAGTGAGGTGTGGTTTCAGGTGAGGCAAAGCGTACATTCTCTTACATGTGTCTCGGTGTGCATGGGTTCATCCCTTACGTCCAACCAGAGGAGCAAGGTATCTCTCCTCTTCACTGCAGCCAGTCTAATGTGCCTCAGGGTTGCATGGAGAATTCAGCCGTGCATACCAGGTCTCTGTCTGTCTTGGACACTGGCCAATAGGCTCAACTACATTAGCAGCACGTGTGCAGATATTTCACACAACAAAAACAACAACAATGGCATCATCTGTCCATGTGGTGTGCACCTAGAGCAAGTGGTTGAGACTCATCATGATACTTTCCAATCAGGAGCTTGCTTTCATGCTCTTTAGTAGTGCTTCTGTCAGCTGAGTCACTTTATGAAAACTTTTAATTAGTTTGAACTTTAAAGTGTAACAAACCTTCCCCCCCCCCCCCCTCCCTCCCTCCCCCTAACAAAAATGTCTGTATGAAATGCTGCACATGCACGCACAAGGCAAAAACAAAAAAAAAAACGTGATTTCATTAACTGAAGCTGTGGGGGAAGGAAGAAGAAAATGATACATGGCTTGTAAAGAAGAGAAAAAGTCTACAACACCTGCTGTCCCGAGGTGGTCACCCATCCAAGTACTGAGCAGGGCCCAACCTTGCTTAACTTCATTTTAATTGAAATTAAAGTGTCTGAACAGAAATTGAAATATAAAGGGTATTTCAGTTTTGTTACAAATATGCAGGCAGGCAGGCAGGCAGGCAGGCAGGGATGGTACAGCTACCATATATTTACTCTCTCCATAAGGCCTCTATGAATTTGTTTGTTTCCCGTAAACCTGGGTGTACTACAGTGGGTCAGTGGGTCAGACAGGCTGTGTCACATGAAGTACCATGACCCTACGAACTGACAGCTGTAGCTTTCTCAGGAGACAATATTTATAGCTTCTAGAAGGGTGAGAATCTTTTCTGGAAAAGGCTTTAGCTATCACTTTTGCAACCAATCTTTACCTGGTTTTTATGCCAAGCATTTTTTTAAGAATCTGAAATATTATCTTGCTGGTTTCAGGTGGTGGGTCCGTGTATGTTTTTTTTGTGTGTGTTGAACCAGAAGGAGAGAAAGTGAGACAGTCAGGTTACAGGAAACAAACAATTAATTCATAGTGGCCTAATACTGCTAGGAAATAAGAAGTTGGTTGCCAATAGCCACTCCCCATATTGTGAAAACTGGCCAACTGTGAAGGAAGCTGACAAAGGAATGTGACCCACAAAGTTGAGCCAGTATCTCTAGAGTTGCTCCAATTCTTCTCATGCTGTTATTGCAGCTGCCACTGCTCCTGTGGTGTTGTTGGAAACAGCTGCTCTTTGCTTGCCTCTGCCAGATTGAGGCCCTCTATTCTGAATTGGCTTCAGCACTTGTTAATGTGGTTATTGATAATTGACTAACGAACAGCTGCTCCTAATGTTGCTCATCTAGTTACACATTAATTGTTGTAGCTCTTTTTGTGGGCACAGGACAGGTGGCAGTGTGTACATAGACCGCATCAATCTTTAATTGAATTCATTAGTTATGAATGTTCACACAAACCTTGAGGAATATCTGAAAATATGTGAAAAGACTTATTATATGCATGAGCCACGAAGTGCTCCAGAGTATTCATGTATGGTTTCTGTGAGCAGGCAACACTGATCTCTTAACTTGAAGACTGTTGGGCCCAGACACTGGGAGGGATGAGAGGTGAGGGGGTGTGGGGGTGACATACACAGCTTCTGTTCTTACCCACTCATCAGTCCCTGGGGAGACAAGCCTGAGCACGTCTAATATCAGGTCAGAGGTCAGGAGTGAATCTTGTGATGCTGCACTGCAAATCAACATTACCTCCATGAGTATTTTAAAAATTGGGGGGGAGGGGAATTTTTTTTTCTCTGCCCTCAAAACTCTCTCCCTGCCATCTTTCCATTGCCTCATATATATATACACACATTACCAACTTTTGATACTTCTTGTTCAAACCTGCCAATAATGGGTATGTTGATACATTGGAAAGGGAGAGGGAAGATGTGGTATGTAGTAAACACTGTGTTATGTAATAAACACTGTGTTCATGGACTAGATGCGGTTGTGGACGCAGGCGAGGCAGACAGGAGCTTACGCTGCACAATGCATGGCTGCACATACAGGTGAGGGTAGGTAAGGTTAAGTCACAGTGACTTTGTTTATGTTGGGGGTGGGGGTGGGAGAGTAAGGTAGATATCTGATTCTGGCCTGGCTTTTGGTTGGCTATTTCTGGGTGTGCTTTATTTAGAACAGATGCTTCATGCCATCCTCCCTCTCATTTATTCAAAGTCTGATTCTCGGTATAGCCGCACACACACTCACTCACACAATCTAATCCTGTTCTTAGGGAATGTTGGTCATGGTGAGTGTGCCTAGCATGCTATCTGAGTGTCATATTGCAAGACAACCACATTTCTTAATACCTCCTTGCTGCACTCACCCACTCACTCACTCACCCACTCACTCACTCACCCACTCACTCACCCACTCACTCACCCACCCACTCACTCACCCACTCACTCACCCACTCACTCACCCACTCACTCACTCACCAGTGTCCTATAGTGTTCTGTCTCCCTCCATTCCACCAACTGCAACTGTTAAATAGAATTTCATTGAACCCTGCACCCTGCAGCTTTATCCCCCAGCAATGCAATTATATGATGTGAAATGTAATCATTGTGGCTCGTGAAACTATGAAATGTTATTCTTCACATTTTACTCCATTATTGAATTTCATGGCAACAGTGTTGAGGCAACTTGTGGAGGTGTGGATGTCGATACTCATTTAGTTCTTACGTCCTATTCATGTATACTGTGTTGGTAGTTAACATTGTCAAAAGTATACTTACGTGCTTATATAAAATACTTTATGTAGAGGGGTTTCTATTAAGTCAGGATTAGAGGGACATCCACATGTTCACTGTGGTCTCTGTGTCTTTAGATATGGTGAGGGAGACCTATGCCTGTGTGTGTGTATGTGTGTGTGTGTGTAGGGGTTACTTATTACACATTAATTCGATTGATTTTCACCTTCCTCAACATTGGTTTATTATTCAATTTATTTTAATATTTGACTATCATTCTTAGCTGGCGAATCAATCACTCCAGATTTCTGCTTCGAGCTGTTTGCTCATGTGACTAAGTTTTTTGGTTACAAGGTGGTCCTGTTGGGTCTCTACAATGCACAAGGCTTGGCACAGGATTATGAAATACTTCTGCGCTATACTAAAGGTGGGTTGGTAAGGGTTTATAATGGTAGAAAGCTACTGTGTCTTGCTAGACTGTCAATTCATTAATAAATGTACAAATCAAAACTTGTCTTGCTTTGATGCATGCAAAATCAGGAGGTGGGGGGACACACACATGGACCAACACCACACTGGGTGGGGACACACATGGACCAACACCACACTGGATGGGGACACACACATGGACCAACACCACACTGGGTGGGGACACACACATGGACCAACACCACACTGGATGGGGACACACACATGGACCAACACCACACTGGGTGGGGACACACACATGGACCAACACCACACTGGATGAGGACACACGCATGGACCAACACCACACTGGATGGGGACACACACATGGACCAACACCACACTGGGTGTGGACACACATGGACCAACACCACACTGGATGGGGACACACACATGGACCAACACCACACTGGGTGGGGACACACATGGACCAACACCACACTGGATGGGGACACACACATGGACCAACACCACACTGGATGGGGACACACATGGACCAACACCACACTGGATGGGGGGACACACATGGACCAACACCACACTGGATGGGGGGACACACATGGACCAACACCATACTGGATGGGGGGGACACACATGGACCAGCACCACACTGGATGGGGACACACACATGGACCAACACCACACTGGATGGGGACACACACATGGACCAACACCACATTGGGTGGGGGGACACACACATGGACCAACACCACGCTTGGTGGGGACACACACATGGACCAACACCACACTGGGTGGAGGCAGGGTGAAGCTTCATTTATGCCCAGATATTACCACTGCCTTATTAGGTATGGAGTACGTGAAGGTGATTCTGCGGGAAGGGAGGATGGTGGGAGCTATTCTGATTGGAGAGACTGATTTAGAGGTGAGACGTGTAACAGGCATGATGTTGTTTGGCCAACAATCTCTAACGAGATCCCCAGAATATCTCCCATTGTAATGTCCTTTCCCTACAAGTTACCTAATGACTTGTATGTGAGTTAGCAGTTCTCCATCTGTCTGTCCTAACTTGGCGTCACCCGTTTGGATTAGTGTGTGAGGGGGAGACATTGGATGTTAAGTTTTGTAGTTTAATCGAGGAATCAAATCTTTATTAATCTATTGGCAACTGTAATTATTAGTTGTATATATAAAATAAATTCATATATCCCCCCCCCAAGAGTATTAGTAAAGCTTCATAATTCATACACTTATTGTCACATCATTTGTGTTTCTCTTGCATCATTATTTAATTCTTAATCTTCTTACACTCCTTTAATGATTTCTCTAATTTTATAGAAATATTAAGAAAAGATTTTACTTACCAAGAGAACATACACCACATTTGAGGTGATAATATTTGAGTGCCTGTGGAGTTTGTCCCAAATGTCCAGCCATAATAATAATGCCAATTATTTGTGGATTAATTAGTAATGGCTATTGATTTGCTGGGACTTCGGGTGTACATTTGGACATGTTCGTTATTTGTTTTGCAGGAGACATTTGAGAATTTAATTCTGAACCAGATGGACCTGTCCTCCTATGGCGAGTCCTTGCTGGACCCACGAGTGGACATTGAAGATTACTTTGACTAAAGCCGGTGTTCTAGATGACCCAAGCCACTTTGGCTTGTTATAACCACCACCAGGTCAACCACAGCAACTCCCTGTAGTGCTACAGACAACAATGGACTTGATGTGATGATCACACTACAACTGCCCCCCTCCCCCCCAAAGGGAGCATTCCACTGCTCTGTCAGCTTGCAACACTGTTGCAGCTATGAAATCATTATTTCCTATCACATGATTCATTGTGTTGATCCTCACAATGAACACAAATAGGTCCTAGTCATTACAGGAGAATGGGTTTGCAATGACAGTGTGAGTTGGAGGAGCTGTGGTCAAAGGGTGAAACTATCTCCCAGAAATTCTATAATAGTAAAATAATCTTATACTAATAGAGCTAGCAATGTTTATATATTTATTTTATTTACGTGTACAATAAACTGCCAAATGGCTGTAAGGATCCCATTGAATTGGCAGATATGATATTCAGGTAAGCCAAAGTAACCTCGGCTATGTCCCATTTGTCCAAACCCCATTTTTCAATAATAATAATAATAATAAACCCCAACAACAATCTTTCTCTCCTGCCCTTTGGCTAGGTGTGTGTGTAACTCTGTTAGGATTGGTTGCAGTCGGGCTCTGACATTAAAGTGTAGAGGTCAATATTACTATTGACTGGAGTCATTCTCTCCTGGGATCCGCTCTGATCCATTGTATTCTTTTAATATAAATGTTCTCATCAATTGGGCATTTGGTTTTTTGAAGTGTTCCTTGTGCAAAATATCCATGGCATCAAACTTTCATATTCTATGGAATGCTGCCTGCCACTTCAGGGATATATGAAATGATCATCTTTAGCCTTGAAAGTTTATTGAATACAATATAATGGAGATTGTCTTCCTCTGACAAACTTAGCCAGCAGTGTCTTTAAAGTTGCCCAACACAATTGAGTGAAAGTATTTCGTAGTGGAAAGAGTCCACAGGCACACATTTATGGCACATCAGGTCAAAGTGCATTTTCCTCAAAGCTGGTATCTGCCCTATTGAGTTAAAATTAATTTTTCTCAGGAATTTAAGTCAGATAATAGTGAGGTCTTCAGGGAGGGGAGGGAGAGAAGAAATAGGTAGGAAAGAGGGAGGGGAGGGGAGGGAAGATGGGGAGGGTTCCACAGATTGATGTGTGCCTTCTGTCAGCAATATGTTGCTAGTGGATTGGTGAGCTCCTCTGTCCTGTGAGGGTGTGTACTTCAAGAGAACTGCTCACTGGACATGGACCAGAGGTTAATGCACTGTCAGCAACAATCCCTCAGACCACAGGATGCTGCTTATAACTCCATGGACATGCAGACATCACTGTTTGTCAAGATATATCCCTTCCTTCCAAAACCTTAAACACTTGTATGAATCTGCTTCTATAAGTGGTGAAGTATTAATTACTACCCCAATACCCCCAACCATCCAACATAGTCAACAGAAGTTCATCATATCACATGTAACGTAGTACAGATAAGTATGGACGACATACATCAACAGGTAAAGGGTTGACTCATGTTAAGCTGCAGAGAGAAAAAGAAAGGGAAAGAAATAAAAGGTCAATATCAGGACATGGACAATAATCAAGTGGACATATGGTGAAACCACACACACACACACACACACACACACACACACACACACACACACACACACACACACTGATCACATGCACCTCGTCTACATCGAACCCTTCGTGCTTCTAGATAACTCTGACAGCAACTGACCACTAGGAATTGATCCTCTCAGGTAATAGTAGCAAACCAATCAGCTTCCAACTTGGACATTAGAAATAACTCGAATTTAAATGATATCCTGGGCAAGCATATCATGTTGGTGGACAACCCTTTACCCATCTGTATGATGACCCTGTACCAAACTGCATGATTATCCTTCATTTATGTGGTAAGACTACGTACTTAAAGTAAACACATCTAGTGACCCTTTACCTATCTAGTATTAGTGCTCGGTAAAAATTCAGGACAAACCCTTTACCTGTCTACTATTGGTGCTCTTAGTTCAGAGGTTATTGCAGATGGTTGATGGTCGGAGAGTTTGAAGACACTCTCTATGACAGAGAGCTCTGTGCTGGTTGTGTCCAGCCCACAGAAGGCGGCCCAGTCGTTCACCACCATCCCACCACCCAGCACATCACTGCCTCTGTTCACTGTCCCCGCCTACAAGGCAAGACGGAATAAAGAGGGTAAAGGGTGGAAAAGCAAAGGTCAGGGAGAGGGAAAGAGAGAGAGAGGACCCGACCCCAGGCAATGGGACATGATTAGACGCCGATAAAAGACAACATTTCAAGAACGGGTAAGAACAAACGAAGAAGCAAGATAGAAGAGAAACCGTTTCAGCTTAGAGGGACGGGGAGAGAAAAGATGGCCCTCACCACCAGAGGGACCTGAAGGAGAGAGGACAGCTCATCTTGATCCTCCATCTTTGTCTTGGGGTGGACGAGTCCTCCTCTGTTGCTGAAGCAGCAGTACGTCCCCACCAACACGTTCCCCGCTATAGTCTGCTTGAACACTTCAATGTTCAAAGTGTCTGCCAAGATATCCTCCGTCTCCTGCAAATGAGATTACTCAAACTTATCTTAGCCCAAGGTGAAGCTAATAAGGCTTGTAGCCTATAGCATATGGTAGGGGTTGTCACAAGACCATGCCTTACACCTGTGTGTATCAGAACACAACTTTTATCGGAAACAATTGGAAGGGGGGAGGGGGGGAGGGGGGGAGGGTAGCAAAAAAAAACTAATAAAAGGAAGAAAAAAACTTTACAAAGGGTTTGGCCACCCAACTAAATTCTAACATACCATGAGCTAACATTTTTCCTTAGTTGTGGTTGAGGATGAGTAATGATGAAATGATCAAATCTCATTCCCTGGGGCCTCATGTTTGCATTATTTCTGCACAGGGACTAGGACTTCAAGAAATACAGCTAAGTAATGAATACAGATGCTTCTGGCTGGAGCAACCATCATCAGTAAACTTTGACCCCCTCCAAATAATAATAATAATAATAAACAGAAATATTATTAGCAGCTGAACAACAAGCAGTTTGTTGTGGAGCCCAATAGTCAGGCTACAACAGCTCACCTGTGACCACACCCCCTCCAGAAGTGATTCAGCTAGTGGAGGCCTTGAATGCAAACACAGTCTGAGTTTCATTTTAAAACAATAGATAAAATTGTCTGTCTGTCTGCCAGTCCAGCTGAATTCCTCATCAAGTGGAGGCTGTAAAACTGCCACCACACCACCACACCCCCACCCTCAGCACACCACATCCCACACCACACCACACCACCACAACACAAGTGGAAATATGCCATCAATCTCGGCAATTCTAATTAACCTAAAACTCTCTTCTAGAATAAATAATTCGAAGCAGTTCCCTCCATCAGATGCACACACACTCACAGTATCCACAATCCTCCTCCACTTAGACAATGCCATATATTATCTGTGTACACTAGAACCATGTGCATTGGGTTGGGGTGGGACCGGCAAGAAATCAAGTGGTGAGGTTTTTCAGACAATCTGTTCTTCAAAATTTTGTTATCTCCTAAATAGATAGAGGGCATGTCTCTATCTATTGCCCCATTCCCAGCACAGCTGGAGGACTAGTGAGTTGTTCACTTCAAGCAACATTTTTGTACAGAGTAAGATAATATTGTTCTCTTTCAAGCACTATCCCCCCCCCCCCCCCCCCCCCGTCATCCAGGGGATATTTTTATAGACCATTTTTAAACCATAGCCAGCAACATTGAATTGACACCAGTTTAGACTCCAATTAGGTAAGAATGGGACCTCAGGGTTTGACTCGACTACACCCCACACCTTCTCTCGTTTGAAGTGGCTGAGGTTCTTTGCAGCCCCCACAGCAATACTAACTACAATAAACCATAATGGATGTGGTAAGGGATCGACAGTAGTGTCGGTTAGGTCTGGCTCTCACCCTATCAAGGTCGGGATGGGCTAGTGCCACATAGTCGTTACAGGAGATGACGTTGCCCAGAGCAGAGAGCTTCTCCTCCACCCTCTGGATCTTGACAGAGTCTGGGAGGGAGTTGCGTATGTGCTGCAGCTCCTGGTCTGTGGTCGTGCTGGGCAGCAGGAGGCCGTGTCTGTTGCCCACACACATACGGCCGATGATCCGACAGCCGCCAATGGAGGCATGCACCACAGGGATGGCGTCTGACAACTCCCCTTCAAACACACTAGGTAAGGTGGAGGGAGAGATGGTAAAGGGTCACCTGATGAGGGTAACTTCAACACAGTGCAACAATAAACTGATATGCGAATGGAATGGAATTGATCAAGTGACACATTTTTCTCCTGCAATGACTGTACAACAGAATACCTGGAGACCACTTACCAAATAATATATCTGGTGCCCTGTGTGTGTGTGTGTGTGTGTGTGTGTGTGTGTGTGTGTGTGTGTGTGTGTGTGTGTGTGTGTGTGTGTGTGTGTGTGTGTGTGTGCATGCACATATTGTTCTGGGAAATGCCTAAAAGGTTATAACAGCTTCAGATAGCTATACAATCAAGATATAGGTTGTGAGCAAGTCAAAGTTTAAATTTCTTGCTTAAAGCTATATCTCTCAGACGAAAACTATAAAATCAGTGTCAGAAAAAAAGAGTTGTCGGTTGCAGAGTGAAGTCTTGGATTTCCTGAAAGTGCATAGCAGTTATCAAACAGTACGAGTAAACTAAATAATAAATACTTTCCACCAAACCTTCTAGAGTCCTAGACTGATATCTAGGATCAATTAGGCACAAAATATCATCTGCACCACTGCTTAACTGTACTGGTATATTCTTCCATAGAGAACTTGGTCCTACTAGCAGAAGTATCTCAAGGTTTTGCTGACATGTGTCCGCATAAATTCAGGATTCACTAAGCTCCATTTGACATCATGCCAGATCCAGGTCTATGCATGGCATTAAATGAACTAGTGAATGCTAAAATACAGGACCTATCAAATCAATCAGACACTGCCAAGCTGAAGCCATGGAGGTCTTCTGCAATAGGATAGGTAAAGGGTCTCACAGCATAAGATTTAAGAATATCCACAAGTTTAGTAACTCTGAATGGAAATCAGTTGCCACTCTTAAAAACTTAGCAAACCTTCCACCTACCTACATTACCATGGATAACTGCAACTGAAACATTTTGTATAACATGGACCAGAGATCTTACCTGTAGAAGTTGGCTGAGCCCCCAATGGCAACCAAACAATAAGCATTCGTGAGCTTGGCGAAGACTCCCACCTCGTTATTCCCTTCGAAATGCACCCGCACAGCCATTTCAAAACGCTTTTCCGCTTCAGGTGGGCTCGCCCTTCTCTGCAAAAAATGTCCCTACCTTCAGCAGCTGGTTTGCCTTTTATCCGTCCCTTTCCTTTTGCACATGATGGTGCAATAGCTATGATGTCATCTCTTGAGACCCTGTACGTGCCAAAGTATTGCTTCCAAGCTCATGCCCAATGCCAGTGCTGACACATGCGCACTCCCTCTCTCTCACACACTATCTCACAGCACACACTCTCATTCATCCACCACTCACTGTCTCACTCACTCTCACTCACCCACTCTCTCACAACACAAACACTCTCCACTCATTCAACACAATTTAATTTAAAAAAAATTATACTCTTGGTGTTCATAATTGTTAACAATATTGTTTAAACAAGCGATAAGATATGACAGTGATGATTGATAGAACAGAGCTTGGGGAGATTTGGAGTCAAACAATCAAACAACATTAGTATCAACAAACAACAATACAGTAGTATCAACACAATCATATCAACATACATAACACAAGAGATAGCAATCATAGAAGGAATCTGTGGACACAGGGAGTACATATGTTATTCTAGTCCATGACTTTCATAGGAGGGCAGGAGAGGTATGTATATGTATACACACACAGGACACATGGGGGCGTGGCAGGGAGAAGTTTGCAACATGTACGAAGACATGCAGGGAGAAGATGACATCTGTCAGGCTAGCAGGTCTTTTTTGCAGGTTGACACAACCTCTTCAGCTGCTTCTGAAATGCTGCATGGTAACAGAGAGGAGAGAAGAAAACAGTGTATTACCAGTGTAAACAAATGTGAACACAAACAACAAATAAATTTCATTCAAGGCAAAATATACAATTTTTTTTTGTTACTTTCACAAAAAAAAATGGCACATAGCTTGTGGTTGTGGTTGGTGAAGGTTGCACATAGTTTTCTGAGTGAGCAGTCATGACAACTCCAGTTACAGTCTCATGATATAAATTAATCACGATATACCAAGAGTGGTATCAGCTTCAGAATCAGAATAGTAACTTCCTGCAGCAACTATGTTGAAATGGTTGGGTTCTGTGTGACAATTACTTCATATGCATTACTATACTCATTCTAGATCAGTTTGTGTTTGCAACAAGAAGTGTAAAAGCCAGAGTGTGGTGTTAGCTCCCAGAAAATATGATACTAACACGCTATGAATCTCCTCTACTAACAATATTCATTAGAGACTTACACCTGAATTAGCCCTGCATTAGAATCATCGTCAAACATAATTCCAATTGGAACATTGTTAGCATTGTGTAGTTGCACCAGACAGACAACACACTAGTATACTTGTTTGGGCTGGGCCAGTTGGACTATGACCAATGACTCACAGCTGGCTAAGCAAAACAGCCAACAACCTGTACACAACCTCATTTCCACAAGAGGCGTGACTATGCCCCAACTACCCAACTACCCAACTACCATACCCTAACCACCAGTCAACACCTAGTTGTCAGTACATTTGCATCTGCATGTTCTGGCCACCTTGCCAAACATGCCCCCCCCCCCCCCCCCCATGCCAACTGCATGGGAGTAGGCACTACACAACCACCATCCAAAGATGTTAGTTCCTGCTGTGTTTGTGCAAAGGTTAGGCCTTGACTGGTATCAAAGGAAGTAGCAGACAAACTCATCAATGGTGTGGTATCTTTTATCAGAGGGTGTGTCTTTCTCTAATCATGCACTACTCACACAGATTACTGTCAGCGTCCATGGTGATCCCTAAGCAGGAGCCACCCAGGTGACCCCTCTTGCCACAGTTGTAGCACGCTGTTGAGGTGTGACCCCTAATGTTGTTGGAGTATGGGACCACACCCCCAGAGCCCAAGAACTGCATTCTGCTCAGTGGTGGCAGGCCAGCCGGAGTCTGTAGGAGGCCATTGGCGCTGGAGTTATTATGGTTAAGGTGGGTGGTGTGGCTATGGTGAGTCTGGGCCTGACCTCTCACGGCTGTGTACGCAGCCATAGCAGAAGGGAAGTGCTGAGGATGCTGGTGATGTTGCTGTTGATAGTATGAAGGTTGTTGTTGCTGTTGATAGTATGAAGGCATCTGATGCGATACTACCCAGTTTGAGTTGGCGCCTGAGGCTGGGTTGTGGCTGATTGGAGGGTGGAAAGGAAGAGGGACTATGATGTTGCTCTTGTCTTTGTTGTTGATAACCCTTTCGTCATGTGATGGTAAGTTTCTTTTCTGGACGGCCGCATGGTTGGGTATGGCGTGCTGAGGATGAACAGTGCTGTGAGGCTGGAGGGTCCCAACAAGGTCAGGGGTCATGTGGATCATTCCTGTGTTGACAAGCAGTCCCTCAGGATGTCCTAAAACTGACGAAGATGTTGACGGTGGTGTGCGCCCCATTCCAGAATCACGTTCTCCATTTGCGTGAGGCATCTGAGCCCATTCCGGTCTAGAAGCAGACAAAGAAGATGAAGAATCGCTGCCCTCAACCACATCTGCCCAGTCAGGACCGTTAAGCGTCGGGGAGCTCTGAGAGATGGGTGTGGTCTTCTCACCCCTGTTGTCAGACGATCCATGAGTGCTTGGAGTAGCCGGTGAAACAGAGTCACTGTTCTCATGCTCTGAAGTCGTATCACAAGACTTGAGAGGTGTGGTATTTCCTGGCAACGATGGTGGCTGTTGCTGTGGGCGGGTGCTGGGCAACGACGTGTGAGATGATGACGGCACATCAGTTTTGTTGCTTGGCGAGGGAAACACCTTCACCACTGCTGGATCCACCAACCCCACACCACCTTGACCCAACAAGCTGCTTGCAAATGGAGTTGGACTGGCCACCTTCTCGTTGTAGCTGTGGTGACGTTCCTTCCTTTGAGAGGCAGAGCTCGACACATGGCGATGGTGACGGGTTGAAGAGGAATGGTGGCCCCGACCACCACTGTTAGCGCCTCTACCGGTGGAGTGAGATGGAGCAAACTTGTCCAAGGAGCAAGTGCTTCCAGTGGGACTGAAGCCATCGCAGGAGGAGGAGGGAGTCATACTAGGCTCGGTCAGGAGGGCAGCCGGCAAACTGCATGTGGACGACTTGCGCGTCATATTCCCCGAAAAGGGCATGTCACGGAATCCTATAAAGTGACTCAACCTGTAGAAAGAAAATAATTTGTTCTGTCAATAATGAATATGAACGTGTACTTCACAACTGCCCTCTGTTGTTATAAAAAGCATAGAAACTTCAAAGAAAGGATGTGGTTGGACTAAGAGTTTAACAACTAACCACACACTTTGGGACCAGAGGAGGAAAGACAGGTCATAGTCAGCCTCTCTTTCACATGATATTTCTGGTATTTACAGCTTGGCATTTAAGAAGAGTGCAAGCCATGTCAATACTGTAGCTGCAGACTGCCAGGCTACAAGAGGCCCACATGTTTACGAGGCGTTTCTCTGGCGGAGGGTGATTAGCTAGCATGGCTGTGGTTAAGTGACCACTCCACAAGTCCCAGTCAGGGCTTCCACCGACCACAGCTAAGTAAGAATTTGCCCCAGGCCAGGAAGTACTGCCAAAAAATTAGCCTTAAGATATGAGGTCATCCCAACTGAAACAAAACTTTGGCATGAAATAATACCTTATACATTGTGCAATGCAATGGAACACATTTGAGTGGCCAGAATGAGCAGAGGAGGAAAGAGGAAGGCAAGGGTAAGAGAGCGAGAAAGAAAGAAGATAGTTTCTTGGGTATCATCCCTGCAGTCACTTGCCATCATTTATGCTGGTTGCACGGACAAAAACAGATAAACATGTATAGATCACATGTATAGGTCACATGTATAGGTCACATGTATAGGTCACAAGTCACACTCACTCTCACACACTCTCACACACATTCTCACACACACACTCACACATTCTCTCATACAGCATACACACACTCTCACACACACTCTCTCTCTCATACAGCATACACACACATACCACACACACTCTCTCACACACACTGTCTCACACACTCTGTCTCACACACTCTCTCTCACACACTCTCTCACACACTCTCTCACACACTCTCTCACACACTCTCTCACACACTTTCTCACACACTCTCACACACTTTCCCTGTCTCACACACTCTCACACACTCTCTCACACACTCTCTCACACACTCTCTTTCTGCCTCACACACACACTCTCTTTCTTCTATCTGCCTCACACACACACTCTCTCACACACACTCACACACTCTTTGTCTCTCTCACACACTCTTTGTCTCTCTCACATACTCACACTTTCTCACACATACTCTCTCTCTCACACACACTCTCTCTCTCACACACTTTCTCACACATACTCTCTATCTCACACACTCTCTCACATACGCGCACACACTCTCTCACACACACACTCTCTCACACACACACCACAACGTCCTGGGACACATACACAAACACACTACACTTTCTCTCTCTCACACACACACACTCTCTTTCTCTCTCTCTCACACACACCTCAGCTCCTCCAGCTTCTTGAAGAGCTTCTTGGCAGCACCGGTGGTCATGCTGCGTTTCTCTAGGTCCTCGACTGTCAACATGCACAGCTACACAGTTCACATCAAAGAAGGGAACCATTCTCAAGTGTTACACAAATATGCATGGAATTTGTGCAGGTATTGAGTGTTTATTTAGGCTGAGTGGACGGTGTTTACATAATTAAGTACCACACAATTACATTGTAAACAAGATCAAGAGTAAGAAAGGAATTTGACTCCAATACACTGCAAATAACCTCCAGCATTTCCTATGGACGTAGACCCATGATAACCAGGGCAGGAAGTGTGGGATGATGTTTTGCTCTGACTATTCCTGACCAGGGCATAGGATCATGTATGTCTTATGTACATTCGAGGCAAGTGTACAGCATTAAGGCAAGGCAGCTATTGCATTTCATTTCTCTTGGGAAAGGTCAATGGGCAGATGTATAGGATAACACTGACACAATCTTTAACATTGGAAATACCAGATGTGGTTCAAAGAGTTTCAACCATGTCAAATAACATCCAGTAAATGAATATTCATGTACAATACAAGTATATTACATACAGATTATGTACGTGCCATTCTATAGCTTACACACATTTAATAATGTACAGCTGTTGGTGGGA
>OZ017780.1:1333766-1426843 GCA_963969325.1 Lycopodina hypogea | reverse complement strand
AATAACCATGGAATGCACTGCATCCAATACACAAAAACTAATATATATATATATATATATATATATATATATATATATATATATATATATATATATATATATATATATATGTATGTATATATATGTATATGTATACATATATATACATATATATACATATATACATATATATACATATGTACACATATGTACACATATATACATTTGTACACATATACATATATATACATATATATACATATATACATATATACATATATATACATATATATACATATATATACATATATACATATATACATATATATACATATATATACATACATATATACACATATATTTACCCTTCATTTCTCACTTTCTCACCCCGCCATCTTTTTTATCTCCCCACCCCACACTCTCTTTCTCTCCCAACACCTCTTCCCCCCCCCCCCCCCTACCTCCACTCACCTCCTCATACGTAAGGTTCTTGAAGATGGAGTGGTACTTGTGCAGACGCAAGCTCTTCAGCCACTTGAGTAGACTGTCGGTTGTGCCACGTTGATGGAAACATAACTGGCACTGGTATGAAGGTTGCTGGTAATGCTTGGACTGGCCAGGGGGGAGGGGAGGGGGGACGGACTGTAGAGATAGACGGGGGAGTATGGGGTGTACATCATGACAGGCTGGTGGGCGTAGGCCAGCCCCCCTCTAGGGATAGAGGATAGAGAGTGCGTGGGAGAGGGCGAAGTCATGGAGGAGAGGACTCCACATGGTGCCGGACTGGCTGCACCAAGGTAGGGCGGGCTGAGTCTCGGAGGAGGGGTGGGGCTGATGGTGTGCTGCATGGGGGAGATGGAGGTGTTGATGCACTCTTTACTGCCACATGGTCTGTCCACTGTCTGAACACACACAACATGAAACCATCTCATATTAAAGTGCCCGATACTGTTCCACATGCATGTACCTGTTACACGTCGAGCACATACACGCACACTCTCAGATGAGTGTGCAATCAATCAATCAAGAATATATTAGTTAGTTCACTAAAAGCTACATTCACTGCATTTGATCAATGGGTAGGAGTGTTGTATGCTACAGTGGTCTATTCTACTCGGTGCACAGTCAGCAATCAAGCACCTGCAGTGGTTCTACACACTTTACACATGTAGCATCATGTCGCACGCGCATATACACATACACACACACACACTGTGATGAAGGAGCTGTGGTCTGTATCAGTTATGACACATGTTCCATACCATGTACCCAGCAACCATAGAGGTCACATAACCCACCATCCCCAGGACAATAGTTGTAGGGAACATATGGACACATACGCACCCACACATGCACACACACGCAAAATGCAAATTGTCTAGCTATCATCAACACAGTCACGCGCACCTGACCTAGTCAGGGTGCATGTGCACAATGAGCCAGTGCAAGTGAACTCCAGGAGCTGGGCTAGGAACTCGCAGGAGGACTAACCAAGACTCTCAGCTTATGGGTGTGGGCACCCAAAGTCCCACCTGGACCCTTAGCTGATTGATAAGCCATGGCCAGTGAATTTGCACCCCAGAAAATTCCAGGTCCCCATCACAGCTGGGTGGACTGGTGTGGGAAGATGTTGAAGGACAGGAAAATTTTCCTGTCAGTGCTGGGGTTGAGTCCAAGGGCATAACTACTCAGCCACTCTGCCCACACACACACACACACACACACACACACACACACACACACACACACACACAGAGAGAGAGAGAGAGAGAGAGAGAGAGAGAGAGAGAGTTCCCTACCTGGGATTGCTGCCAAGATGAGTTGCTGGTGATTCCATTGGCCAACGGGACACTGCAGCCTTCTCCAGGCATGCTGGCAATCATGATGCGACTATCTTCATCCTTTCCACCGACAAAACCACTCCCACTTTCCAAGCTGTTGTGTGGTGCTTGTCTCACCTGGTTGGAGCTCATAGCAAAATCCAAGGGGGATGACGATATGCTGGAATTTCGTTCTTGAACTGAATTTGAACTACTTATTGACAATGATGTTGAATCCCGTATAAAATTAGATCCAGATTGGATTGTCATGGTATTAGATATTGCATCAGTGGGTGTGGTTTGAGAATTGGTGTGTGTGAGAGTATTACGACCACCTCCCCCGGTACCACCGACAGCACTGCTGTCAGGAATAGACATGCTAGAGGCAGTTAGAGTGGCAGTGGACGCCAGGTCCTTGCCGCTCATGGCGTTCTGACCTACAGGTGTGAAGGCACTCGTCTCACTCTTCAGCAGCTGCTGTCGGGAAAAAGGGAAGGTGGGTCGTCTAGGGATGACTTGTGCGTAGTCTAGCTCGTCAGTGCCCTGCTGGGTTGAGAGAGAAGTGGGGGGAGGGAGCGTGTGTGCACTTCGTAGAGGGGGAGACAGTTCTGCAGAAGAGGTAGTAGCAGGTGTGGAAGAAACGGCCGCTGTCCCAGAGTTTAGCATGACTCTTTGCAGAGGGGAGCCATGACGGTTGTTGAGATGATGGAGGAGGTGAGGATGGGGGGAGATGGAGTGGGTGGGAGATCGCTTCAGAGGGTCAGAGAAAACTCGAGATCGGACTTTGAACTTTCCTGAGTCAATGAGATCTACCGTGGGTGGAGGAGGGGGGGGGGGGGGGAAGAGAAAGATATTGGAGAGAAAAAAAGAGAGACAGTAATGATTCCACACTAGGCGAACAAAACCATGAGCTATCATGTTGACAAAGCAGCTCTCTAAGACGACACACAACACATGGCTATAGCTGCGTTCAGTTAATGTTGCTCTAAAATAGCCGTAGCCCTAGCCTCAACCCAGTGTGATGTTGGTCCAGTGTGTGTCCCCCTAGAGCTATTGTCAACCTACTTCAACCTACTTCAACCTGCCTCAACCCAGTGTGATGTTGGTCCAGGTGTGTCCCCATAGAGCTATTGTCAACCTGCTTCAACCCAGTGTGGTGTTAATCCAGTGTGTGTCCCCACAGAACTATTGTCAACCTACTTCAACCAGCCTCAACCCAGTGTGGTGTTGGTCCAGTGTGTGTCCCCATAGAGCTATTGTCAACCTACTTCAACCAGCCTCAACCCAGTGTGGTGTTGGTCCAGTGTGTGACCCCACAAGAGTTATTGTCAACCTACGTAAAACCTTGAATAGCATGCTCTCTGTCGACCAGTCCTCTCTGACCCCTGTGAATAAACACCTCAATCATGCTAGAAGCATGTGTACCTATATGTACGGACATACAAGTAGTTACCATAGAGATTGGTGATCTTGTGCAGAGGAGGGTAGTCTTCTCTTATGTCTGCTGGCTTGGGTTTGAAGAAGTCAAGCACGTGTTGATTGCG
This sequence comes from Lycopodina hypogea, assembly GCA_963969325.1. Taxonomy (NCBI): domain Eukaryota; kingdom Metazoa; phylum Porifera; class Demospongiae; order Poecilosclerida; family Cladorhizidae; genus Lycopodina; species Lycopodina hypogea. The sequence goes on along the minus strand of OZ017780.1, from coordinate 1,423,500 downwards.
AGTCACACGATCTGACAGAGACATGAGCTCCCTGTGCATGTGTGAGTGAGTGTGTGTGAGTAAGTGTGTGAGTAAGTGAGTGTGTGTGAGTGTGTGTGAGTAAGTGTGTGTGTGTGTGTGTGTGTGTGTGTGTGTGTGTGTGTGTGTGTGTGAGTGTATGTGTGTGTATATGTGTGGAGGATGGAAAGGGTATACCTAGCAAAATCCTGAACATGTAACTGGTTACAAAGTGCAACAAAAAGGATGGTATAATTTTAATTTTGGTGTGTCAATTTTACACTGTGTTACACGCACAGATATGTGTAGTGCTGCAATAGCAAGGTGACTGCTCCAGGTGTGTATGTGACCATGTTACCTTGAGTTACATTATGTTATATGTTGGAAATTATGAAGCAAATTGGGCAAAACCACAACATGCATATACATATATTAAATGTATGTAGTACATGATATGGACGTAATGAACACACACACAAACATTTCAGATAATGTGATCAAAATGAAGCCAACATTCACCTACAACTATGAACACATGATATGGTTGCTGGTTTCTTCAGCAACATTACGACACGTGTTGTGTGCCTAGTGCAGACACATCTGGCAAGCCACATGCACAGTGCCTGGTGTATCAAGCATGATGGACACATAATCAAGCTCACAGAACAGAGAAAAATATAACTTCTTCTAGAAAACAGTCACAGCTTTGGGAGTACAACCATACCTTGAGAAAATAAAACCTTCATTTCACTGGGAGACTGCCATGAGCCAATGGGTACAGATATTTCACAGTGAACTCAATTATGTCTATTGTGCAATGGTGGCTGGGCCGCAGCAAGGGCTGGGAAAGCTGGCATTGGCCACAGCATTAGCCATGGCATTAGCACTACTGCTCCTGTGTCTCTTCCCACACAAATATGCAGCATGGCCATAAGAGACTGATGACCTGTGAGGCTGTTCCCTGCACACTACTGCATCTATCTTCACATGATGGAGGTGTGGGTTCAGCCAATGTTCCTGATGGGATGGAATGGAACTGCTCCTGATTGGATGGAATAGAATGATGGGGACTTGAGGGATCAGCCAGTGTTTCTGATTGGATGGAATAGAACTGCTCCTGATTGGGGGAATGAAATTACTTATGATGATTGGGTGGAATGAAATTGATCCTGATTAGATGTAATGGAAGTGAAGGTCACTTGAGAAGATGAGGGATCAGCTAATATTTCTGATCAGCTAGAATAGAATTGCTCCTGATTGGATGGAATGGAAGTGAATGGGACCAGAGGAACCTAGCATTCAGCCAGTGCTTCTGATTGGATGAGACCCACACATACGCACAGAGACAAGTCTATCACCAAGCAAACTAGAGCAGGGCTTCCATGCATTTGCAAGGAATCAACTCATCATTTCCTAGAAACAGCCTACTATACCTCATACTACACTACTAAACAGGGTCTAATGAGGAGCCTGGTCCCTTAGGGCTTCTTCATGACCACCACAAGTAGTGTTTCATTGGTCAGTTTGGTTAGGATATGGTGGTTGAATGTGTGTGTGTGAAAGAGAGAGAAAGAGTGTATGAGTGTGTGTTGTGTGTTGTTTGTGAGTGTGTGTGTGAGAAAAAGAGAATGTGTGAGTATGTATTATGTATGTGAGTGTGTGTGAGTGTATGTATGTGAGTGTGTGTGAGTGTATGTGTGTGAGTGTATGTGTGTGAGTGTATGTGTGTGAGTGTATGTGTGTGTGTGTGTGTGAGAGAGACAGTGAATGTGTGTTGTGAGTGTGAGTGTGTGTGAGTGTATGCGTATGTGTGTGAGTGTATGCGTGTGAGTATATGTGTGTGAGTGTGCAGCTTTATCATTCCTTCGTGAGAGTGGCTTAGGCACACAGACAGAAAATCCTGTTAGGCCAGGTTGGATTTGGGTCTGAGTGAGAGATTCATATGGACAATAATAAGGATTGCAATAGGAAGGATGAAGGAGTTATCATCAGACTAGGAAAGAGTGGGGGAGAAAGGGGGAGGGTGTGTGGAAGGGATGTTGAATATGTGTTGTGAGAGGAGGGAGAAGGAGTTGGCAACAGTTGATGGGAAGGTTGATTGTTGGTGGCAAATTTCAAATGCAGAAGTAATCCTATTAGGGCTGGAAGAGGTTCTGAGAGGGTCATTTTATGGCAAACTTGAATAATATGCACTATTTGACACAAATGCTCTCAAAATGATACTATACACCAACATGTGAGCATGCACACGTGTGTATCATAAAACACAACAACCCAAAGCCATACATACAAGGCCACACACACTTACGCATTACCTGGAGTAGCGATGGAGTTCGGGTAATCTCTTTTCAGCTACTTCTCTGTTCTTGAGGAATTTGGAGTAGTTCTTTCCGGGAAGGTACGGTATTAGCCGCAAGTGTTTCTTACCCTTCTGACCTCCTTCCTCTGGAAATAAGTCCAGAAGCTTCAGTGTTTGGGGTGCAGTGGGGTGGGGATGGTGAGAAAATGGAGGATAGATAGGGGGGAGAGGGGAAAGAGGTGCCGAGAAAGGACAACAGGACAATAAGAAATGTCAATATTGGATTTTTTAGGAAAGAAAGGCTAACAAGAGTGCAGCTAAGGATAAGTCATGAGATGAGTAGGAAGGAAGGGGACACTCGGGACACAGCTTAACTGTATCCTGAGTGTCCCCTCTGAGTTAGGACCTCCCCCATGCTGACTGACACTTACTTTGGTATGGAAGGAGAAGAAGTCTCCGTACGTCCTTCTCACGGTGTAGGAGAGTCCGTCTGACCACTCCACCTGGATCATGTAGACATAACGCTTGTCGGCCTGTCTCTTGTACACGCTGTGCACCTCACAGTGTATGATAGACGCTGGAGAGGAAATGGAGGGGGGAGTATTGACAGGCAGCAGGAAGAAGTGTGAACCAAGGGATACATGAGTATGTGGAAGAGGAGGAAGAGAGTGGGAGAGGGGGAAATAGGTGAAAAATAAAGGAATGTAGGAGGGTAAGGGAAGGGAGAAGCGGAGAGGAGAGAAAGAGGTGAGGAAAGTGAAGGAGGAAGAGAGAGAAGGAGCAAGGGAGGGAGGAGCAGAAACAGAGTCCGAGGAGGAGAGAGAGGGAGGAAGAGAGAGAGAAGTGAACATAAAGAGAGTATGAGAAGTGAAGGAAGGTAATAGGAGGAAGTGAACCACAGAGTGTGTAGATACCATCAGGAGAAGGTTGGTGCTCTCTGAGGGTAACCTCTGGGAGGAGCTGCTCGCCATCATGTTCACTAGTCAGAGTTTTCTAGAGTAGCAAGGGAGTTAGTTGGGAGGAGAAAATAGAGCCACAAGTAGTAATGGAGTTGGAAAGAGAAGGAAACAGACACAAGGGGAAAATGAGGTGTAGTGTTACTTTGTGGCGTACCATTGCTATCAACATTAGGTACAGGTATCACATTACAAAACACAACCAAGTCGTCATGTTTGGCAGGGGGAATATCAAACCTGCACTTCCTTAACAACTGTCTCACTTTCACGTCTTCCCAAAAATCTCTCCTTCCCATCCCTCCCTCCCTCCCTCCCTCCCAACTCTCACATTATTGCTTGTGGCACTATGAGGGGATCAATAAACAGATAGAGTGAAGGATGGAAAGATAAAGAGAGAGACAATGGAGTTAAATGGCTCACAAAGTGTTGGCTAGAAACCAACAAACTGAAAGGTAAAATAAACACAAAAAATGATTAGGAATAAACAAAGTGACGGGCATTCAACAAATAAGCAAAAACAGTAGGAACTAACCAAGTTAGGCAATAAAGAAATCAACAAAAAGGAACTAACAAAGTGTAGGATTACTAACTAATCCACTCAACAACAATAACAACAGTGAACTGGTTGCAGTAGCCTGAGGCTGTCTGTGTCATATTGCCACTGTGGTTGCTAATAAGGGGTTCTCCATTATATCTTCAAGGAGCAGATAACAATTGTCTAAGGTAAGGACAGATTAATCCAATATATAAACAAAATATCAACTCCTACAACCTGAATACTCTGCAGTGCAATTTCACTTTCTTCCATCCAGGATTCCCTCCATCCAGGATTCCCTCCATCCAGGCTTTCCTCCATCCAGGCTTCCCTCCATCCAGGCTTTCCTCCATCCAGGATTCACTCCACCCAGGCTTCCCTCCACCCAGGCTTCCATCCACTCAGGATCCCTCCACCAAGGATTCGCTCCACCCAGGATCCCTCCACCAAGGATTTATTCCACCCAGGCTCCCTTCCATCCAGGTTTGCAGTCACCCAGATCCCTCCACCAAGGATTCACTCCACCAAGGCTTCCATCCACCCAGACCTCCATCTCATTATGTGACTGATGTTACTTATTTTCTTTGCGCGTACTGTAACACAACTCTTGCAACAAAAAAAAGGTGGAAATGGGCAGAGTTATAAATGGAGTAATAACAATCATGGCAAAGGCTTGGACTACAGATTAAACTGATCAATGACAGTGCAGTGAGCCAGTACCAGTGATATACATGAAGTCGTTCTTGAAGGTGTTCCATAAGGATGATCGAGAGATTGAATCCCTGAATACTCTGTGTTCGGTGCATACATGCAAGCATGGCAACTACTAGGATACAATGTTTATAGTAGAGAGAAAAAGAATGTGAAAATAATGCACAGGAGGTGAGAAGAAGGTAATGTAGGTATGAATAGAAGCACAGTCAGTTAGGAGGGGAGTTTGCACAGTCAGTTAGGAAGGGAGCTCGCACAGTCAGTAGGAGGGGAGCCTGCACAGTCAGTTAGGAGGGGAGTTTGCACAGTCAGTTAGGAGGGGAGTTTGCACAGTCAGTTGGGAGGGGAGCTTGGGCAGTCAGTAGGAGGAGAGCTTGCACAGTCAGTTAGGAGGGGAGTTTGCACAGTCAGTTAGGAGGGGAGTTTGCACAGTCAGTTAGGGGGGGAGTTTGCACAGTCAGTTAGGAGGGGAGTTTGCACAGTCAGGAGGAAAGTTTGCACTGTCAGTTAGGAGGGGAGTTTGCACAGTCAGTTAGGAAGGGAGCTTGCACAGTCAGTAGGAGAGCTTGCACAGTCAGTTAGGAGGGGAGCTTGTAGACTTCATTAAAGAGGAGAGAGAAACTGCAGATGAGGAGTTGGATACAAAAATAATAGATGAATGAAAACAAAGACTGCTGGTAATTGTCGACACAATGTTTACAGAGATAGGACAGAACATTGACTCCATGGCATTAGGCAATCACTGACGCAGTGAACCCACATGCAAGTTTGGCAGGACTGTTCAGCTCACACAACAGAGGTGGTATTTGTACCAGCTAGCAACCAAGAGCTTGGGATAGGTTGCTGGGTGGGGAATCAGTGGTCAATTTTAATGTCAAGAGCTACAAGAGCAAATGCTGGAGTGGGGCCAATTTACTCCCTGTGACCATGGGAAATGCACCCTCCAACATTATGGAAGTGACAACACAATAATTATCACTTAAAGAAAGAGAGGACTACATTAGACCACACACTCACTCCCACACACACTCACTCACATCACGCAATTAACTACACTCACCTCCTCACTCTTCCCCCCCCCCCCCCCCTCTCTTAATATCTCTCACTGACACGAAGGATTCGCTTAACAACTCAACAAGATAGTTCTTCATAGGAGAGGAGATCATTACTTAAACATCAAAGCACTTTTTCTGCCTCCCCATCCTTCTCCTTACTTCTTGCGTCCACACAATACTTACAATATACACTCCCACACAATCCCCCTCTCAACACCACCCACACACAATTACAGTGTGCTCGCTCTCTCACACACACTATCCCTCTCTCACACACACACTATCCCTCTCTCACACACACACTATCCCTCTCTCTCACACACACTATCCCTCTCTCTCACACACATTATCCCTCTCTCTCACACACACTCCCTCTCTCTCCACACACTATCCCTCTCTCACACACACTCCCTCTCTCTCACACACACTATCCCTCTCTCTCACACACACTCACTCTCTCTCACACACACTATCCCTCTCTCTCACACACACTATCCCTCTCTCACACACACTATCCCTCTCTCTCACACACACTATCCCTCTCTCTCACACACACTATCCCTCTCTCTCACACACACTATCCCTCTCTCTCACACACACTCCCTCTCTCTCTCTCAACCCAATTACATGTGCATATGAAATCTGCATGAATACTGAGCAAGAAACTCCGTAATTATGTAGTGTGTATGCTGAGGGAACACAGACAGGCCCTGGGCGGTACTGCGGCCTGTCACAGAGTGGGTAAGATAAGAGTTGTTCCAAAGATTAGAAGTGCAAATGTCAGCAAAATAGTTCACACTGATCCAAAATCAAACTGTTTCTAAAAATATGGGTACAATATCACTGCTTCTACACATACATTTTCTTTTAAAAACTGGCCCTATATCACACGGTCTCTATAACCCACCCATAGCACATCACACTATCTCAGTATTAAACTGGCCCTAGACTTCAAGTTGTTGTAATATAACCTAAGCTATATATCACATAAGTTCTATCTTCCATTGAACCTACGCCACATTTTCCCTACATCCCACTGCCTCTACAACATACTGTCTCAATATAAATCCAGTCCATCCATACTATATAATACACAGGCATCATGTTGCACCTATTTCACACTAGGGAGAGTTGATCAGGTCAAAAAGGCTCTAGTTAATTAATTACTAATAAATTTATGGAGGATGTCAACTACGCCCCACCCACTTCACACTATACCTCCATAGAAGTAGAAAAGCTCCCAGAGAACGAGTACTTTGTCTTATCAACAAAGATGGAATCCAATCTCTGTAAGTATGTGTACATGAGGTGTTGCCGTTGGATATAGGAGAGGGCAGGGTGGTTGATAGCCATCACATACAGCAGCCTGAAGTCCTGCAAGGAAGAAAGGTCGTTGCTTTCCTCACAGTGAGACAAAACATGGCTGTCATTAAGCATGTTGAATATGATTTCCGCTACAGGCCTGTTGTCGGCATGGAGAACAGCCAAAGCACAGCAGAGTTTCTCACAGGTCTCCGGTGTGAGTGGTCCACCTTTAATGGCAGAGTAGTAGCTGACACGATTTGCATTCCCCTCAACCTTACTAATGTGATTTTTGAAGTGGTTCTTGACACCGTCTAGAAGAACAGCTCCTAGAAAGTGCATTTCGTAGGGGACACAGTGTCTCAGCATTCGACAGAGCAAGTCCATGCGGTCACAAGCAGGCATGCTCTGGTACTCTTGTAGTACATCCGCTATTTTCATATTCTTTTTCATATGCTGCTTGTTTCTGTTAAAATCATTGGTGTCACCATTTAATCTTCAGCAAGTTTACAGTCTTTTAAAAACAGACTTTGTTCACTACAGAAACATAGAGTATTTCGCATTACTGGGATGTCATAGAGTATTTTAAGGGAGTTGGCTGGTTAAGCTAAATGTTCACTTAAGCTAATATGAAAGTACCTCAAATTTGCAGCAACCGCTTATTCGGAAGAACAGCAAGAAAAATCTTCATCCCCAAACTTCTATAGAACGTTTCCTCAGCCAGTTCTTTGGGTACCAGTGCTTTAGTAAAACTGCTAGTTTACTCCCGAAGTGTTCTCCCTAGAGGAGTAATTACCTTTATATGGCAAGTCCACAAAGACAGGACTACTAGTACAACGGCTAAGTTTCTGTGTTGCTGGGTCAAAAACTTCTACTTTCATCGCTAAAATTGAATTCTGCGCACGCACACATTATCCGGAATTCTAGTTGCATTCCCGCCCAGCACCTTCACATTTATTAAAAATAATTTTAATTTTTTTTTTTAATTAATTAAAAAAAAACTTCTTTTTTTTTCTTTTTTTTTAAATGGAAATTGGAGAACATTGTTCCTGCTTGAACTGTTCCAGGTTAGATTTTTTGCCTTTTACCTGTGAACAATGCCGCAAGATATTCTGGTGAGTGTTTTTATTGACTGGGCAGAGTGGCCTCCAAACTTGCTGTACTATGCAGCAAGGACCACAGTTCCCCAGCGCAACATAGCTGTGTGGATGTCAATTCCACTAGCACGCACCTCTCCACTGGAAGTGACAAGAAACTGCTGCCCTCTGAAGTTAAATTAGTTGATCCCGTAAAATTCCACTTTAAGTTTGTCTTATCCATTAAATAACAGTTGTTAATTGATATTTTCCCTTGTTAGACTTATTCTGGACCCATATATCATCCCTGTTCAAACCCAGGATGCAAGAAGAAGGAGCTTGTTGCCATCTCTTGTCCCCAGTGTGATGGTGTGTTCTGCTTGCAGCACAGACATCAGGTGGATCACTGCTGTCCTTCTCTGCCAGTATCAACAAGGGCCAAGTCTAAGGAAGGGGAGGGGTCAACTCCATGTAGAAGTGGGTGTGGTCAGATGAAGGCAGAACCAAAATGTCCAGCAATTAGCAGGGAACACAAACCAGCTCAGTCAGAAAAAGGTGAAAATTTCTCCAATTTTTTTAATTTTTTTTTTTTTTTTTTTTTTTTTTTTTTTTTTTTTTTTTTATTTAAAAAAAAAAACAACATTTTGTACTTATTAAGTTTCTTTATTCTCTACGTTAGCAATACAGTTGATGTAAATTTCTTTTTAACAGTACAGGTATGAATCTTGAAATCTGAAAAAAAAAATTAAAAACCATTAAGATTGTGGGTGTAGTTAAGGTTGTTGATACACATAAACATTACATGGTGAACATGTATGCCCTTGGGTGATATTTTATTGCATCCAACATCAAAACCCTATGCAAAATCCTCTCCACGTGCATATAACCCAACATGCCCCATGGGCGTGGCTTAAAATGAAGTCAAACACCCCCTCTTTTTTTTGCTGCACTCTGCTTGTTCCATGTTGGCTGTCTGAGAGGTTGCTGTAGTGGACTCCAGACAGGTGCAGTAGTGACCCAATTAACTCACTCAGGGTTCAGTGATGACATAAAAGTGTTTGTATGTGTGCAGCCATACATCACAACACATAACATGGTGTAATGCAATCTTTTAGGAGAACAATTTGTCAATACTGAACCATTCTAGCCAGAGACACGATGCATTTGATAGCCCAAGCAATCCTGAGGTGTTCCCACATCCAAGAGTAATCTTGTGGTGGTGTAAAGTAACCACAACTGCAGCAAAGAGGGAGTCTCAGCTATTTCTTGATCGTATGTATGTACATGATGACATAGGTGATCCAAGCTGTGTGGTCAGGAAAGTTAGGGCTAAAGATTCTAGAAATCAACTAATCCCACTAAGAGGGGGTGGGGGTGGGAATGCCAGAGCAGAATTTCATTACGAGAGCTAGGAACTGTGGTGCCTAGGATTTATTGGGAGTGTGCTCTCAATACACTGCAAGTGCTGCAATTGAGCCTCCGTCCCATCTAGGATGGGTAAGGGATGATAGTCACAGTTTATTTTGTGGTGATAATTACTTCACTCTTTGTTTGCTTATGTATTACGTCTTGTGGTGATGACTTCACTTTACCAAACAAAGAATGTGAGTAATTGGACCACTCAACACTGGCACTAGTGAGAATTATGTACTGAGCATGCAAAGATATCCTAATGTTGATGAGAGTGGCTCTACAATGAGATCAACTGGGAGCAATATTGGAGTGTAAGAGAAAGAGACATCTGTGAAGAGGATAAGTAGGTGGTGTGATGGGGAGAGAAATGTGTGGCTTTGTGTGCAAATAGCCTTGCCATGGTTACACGGCACAGTCAACATAGGGGCATACCCGGAGTGTGGCTTCACACTGCTTATTGCATAATGTCTGTGTCCACAGTTGCCTGGTCTGTGTCCACAGTTGCCTGGTCTGTGTCCACAGTTGCCTGGTCTGTGTCCACAGTTGCCAGGTCTGTGTCCACAGTTGCCTGGTCTGGTCCACAATTGCCTGGTCTGTGTCCACAGTTGCCAGGTCTGTGTCCACAGTTGCCAGGTCTGTGTCCACAGTTGCCTGGTCTGTGTCCACAGTTGCCTGGTCTGTGTCCACAGTTGCCTGGTCTGTGTCCACAGTTGCCTGGTCTGTGTCCACAGTTGCCAGGTCTGTGTCCACAGTTGCCTGGTCTGTGTCCACAGTTGCCTGATCTGTGTCCACAGTTGCCTGATCTGTGTCTACAGTTGCCTGGTCTGTGTCCACAGTTGCCTGGTCTGTGTCCACAATTGCCTGGTCTGTGTCCATAGTTGCCTGGTCTGTGTCCACAGTTGCCTGGTCTGTGTCCACAGTTGCCTGGTCTGTGTCCACAGTTGCCTGGTCTGTGTCCACAGTTGCCTGGTCTGTGTCCACAGTTTCCTGGTCTGTGTCCATACAAGTGTTCTAGTGATGATGAGAGATTTCAGTGTCTGTCTGTCTCCAGTGATCACCAATCACCTCTGCACTCTGCCTGCATGTGTGTGGAGTAAACAAACGGGATAAGCACTTCTAAAGGACGAAGTAACTCGGTCAGATCCTATTAGGGTCAAGTGACCAACACATTATCAAATGGAAACCTTATATTTTTGTCTGTGGTTGGTTCTGCGGTTCATTCTGTGGGTGTTTCTGTGACTGGTTCCTTGTGGAAACTGTTCCATTATAGTTGTGATGCTAGCTCTCTTGCCATCTACAACTCTCTATCTGCCGTATCATGTAGTTTGATTTTTATAGAATGACTCCAATTATCATGATACTCTATATAGAAGCTCCAATATCATATGATTCGATGTTGATAGAGCGACTCTAATGGATAAAGTGTTCTCTCTTCTTCTTTTTTATCCGAAACGTCATACGTGTACGCTGCATGTTTGTTAAGTGACTTATTATTGTTTTCATGACTACACACTCGCACAGCTGCAAGGATGGAGGCAAAGGTGCGTGTAATGAAGCTCAAGATGAAGGCAGAAGGTTCAGCCGGCATTCCACAGGTGAGTGAGCAGCATGCAGCTGAACAATACACGCACACATTCCTGCCCTGTTGACGATATCTTCGCTGGGTGTTTACCGTGTGAAGCCCAAGGTTCTCACAATGGCCCTCACTCACCACATGTAGACTCACTCACCACATGTAGACTCACTCACCACATGTAGACTCACTCACCACATGTAAACTCACTCACCACATGTAGACTCACTCAGTATTGTGACTGCCAAGAAGTCTCCATTGCCCATGCCAAGCAGGAAACATTTCAGGTTGCATGAAGTTGGTGAGATATTCTGATCTGACCTTGGTGCACTCTGTGAACTTGCAATTACACTCAACTTGAAGTAATACTTAATTCTAGATGGAGAATTAGAGATGGCAATATTCATTCTTCAGGAACATTCTTAATGGGTCCTGTCCAAGGTATGCCAGACTTGAAAGACACACCTTCTTACTGAGGGACACTGGATGCAAGGTTGGGAACTGCTTGAAGAGTGCATGAGCTGTGAGCTGTCACATGACAAGATTAAGAGTTTCTCAGGGGAACAAGAGAAGACTAATGGCAGGGGAGATGATGCTGTGGAGCAAGCAGGAGAGAGAGAGTTGCTGACTAATTACCAGGGGCTTGTGTTCAAAGTGAGGAGGGGTAGAGTTGATCACTTCCTGTTCACCTGTGAACTAGGTCAGCTCATCATGCTCATGGCATTAGTTCCTTTAGTTCTTTAAAGTGATTTTTTTACATCTTGTTTGGGTTGTTTTTTTCTTTCGATTTTGTAAACCTAAACTTAACCGTGGTCTTAACACTAGCATTAACCACGGGATTGATTTGAGCACTAACCGTAGGATTAATCCTATCTATCCCTAAAGGTGGTCTTAACCCTAGCTCAAAAAAATTTAATAGAAACTGACTCTTAAGGCTTAACTGTTGCAGTTACCTTCACCTAACCTTAGCTGACACTAAAATGTTATCACAACACTAGTTCTAACTTTAAAGAACCTGATACTAGTGCTAACTCTTGGTCTAATTCTCACACTGCACGATCTTCATCACGCTCCACTGGGCATAAAACATCTTGAGGGGAAAAAATGATGATAATCAGTTGCTCCAGGAATGCTGACAAAGCTCTGGGATATGAGTGGAATTCTTACAGCAGTTGCCAGTGGTGTGGGTGTGGTTTAGAGCTGCTGGAGTTGCAGAGAGCTGCAAGAGGTTGTATGACAGTTGAAGAATTCCCTTTGTCGAGCAAGCTCGCTCAGTTGAAGATGAACTGCCAGCACGTATCTGTGTCCACTTCCACAGTGTGGCCACTCCGGCTAATATCTGCTAGCAAATATCCTTCAGCAGTGTTCCTTTGTGCTTTGTCCTGAAGCAGAGTGCACATGGTTACTGAAGACCCAGTTCATGGCCTCCTGTGGGTATGATGGATTGTTGACCACACCTCAATCCTAAACAACCTCTGACTGAACTTCTCTAAGTGTTAAACAACCACCTCTGCTTGTGTGAGTTGTACTGAGATTTTAGGGGCTGGAATTGTTCCTGATCACCCAGCACATGGCAGTGCAAGACACACCAGGGTTAGGCCCAAGGCTGGTGCCTATCTGATGTATTTCTTGCGGTACAGAACATGAATATAGATGTTCAGTGATGCCAACATTTCTTGGCTGCATGTAGTTGGAGATAAATCAGGGTTTTAAGGTCATTACTCTAGGACAGGAAACTATACCTCAACATCCAGCTCCCTGATGGAAGAGGAAGTGCTGCTCCCTGAGAGGACAGGAAGTGCCACACCCCAATGGCTTCCTGGTGAAGCAGTGAACGCTCCATCCGTTTACTCAACCCTATTTACACCAAGTTTTTGCTGATGATCATTTCCAAATGATGGAAATCTATGGCAGAGGTACTACTACTGGCTGAACAAGAATACCTGTCCAGGACAGGCCGTGTGAATGAGTGTGTGCTGTGTGAGTGAGTGTGTGTGTGGTGTGGGTAGGTGTGTGTGAGAGTGTGTGTGGTGTGTGTGTGTGTGGAGACATAACTGTATCTTCTAAACTAGGGCTGGAGCAATGCGGAACAAGAGTAGGGCAATGGAGAGGGATAGGGCAAAGCCTTGAGGTATGATGAGGATAAGATTAGGGAACAGTAGAATTTTTGATGAACAGTACACACAAGGCATTGTTCTTCCCCAAACTAGAAATAAGAATATAATTCAACCAGAAATGAACACTCCAGAATATATTTGAGTGTTCTTGTGACAACCTGATGAAGCCTCTGGCAAGATGGTCACTGTGTACAGATGTTTCCCCCTTTCTATGTTGTCATCTATACAGTGCAGCTTCTGTAGAGTGCTGTAGGAAATCCTTTTTATAATTAGGGCCACTTAACCTCCCCAATACCAGTGATTATGTACAATGTTCATATCACTTAGGCTAATGTCTGAGATCCCTAAATACTCTCACATCCTTGACGTCTTCAAAGAAACCATCAACCATTGTCACAGTGGCCCTGAGATGTTTGCAGGTCTTGATGGATTGGGTGTGATTGCCCTGTGTTGTGGCTGGACACAGAAGAGAGAGGTCGGTGCGTGTATATGGGCAGTGATTGGTGTCCTGAGGTGGTTCAGGAACCACATTGGCAGCTCTTGAACATTGACTTGGAGTAACCTGCAAGCCATAACTGCTAACTGGGACAGCTCCTACAACCAACGTACAAATTGAGACAAATTTTTAGATGGAACCGCTCACAGAATTGAACTACTTATAAAATGGAACTACTTACAAGATAGAACTGCTTACAATATGAATTAGCGAGGTACAAAATGGAGCCACTTACAGGATGAAACTGCTTACGAGATGGAACTACTTACAAGGGAACTAGAAACATGCGAGACAGAACAACATTCATGAAAAACAGCTTTAAAGGGCCAGAAAAACTCTCACAGGACCTGTGAAGGATCCTGTAGCGTAGTTCCTGACAGTGTGAGGCTGCAGTTTAATGTTGCCACTGAGGGGACCCTCCTGCATCATCAAACACCTAGCAACAGGTTGATAGCAACAAGTTGATAGCAACAGGTTGTTATCCTTCCCTCCTCCGCTGGGAAACTGTTACTATAGGAAAAGTCTAATTTGTTTGCTCTCTTTGGTTTAGAAGATCTCGGATATTAATAAATGCTGATTAATGCATTGGTACTTATGGAAGCTGTAAGGGTAACAATGTGCTACTTGATGCAATGCAGCAATTGACTCAATCTCAACTCTTGTGTTTTGGGGAAAGGGACATTAACATTGTGTTGTATTAACTTCACTGTGTCTAGCGTTGCATTGTTGACTGGAGTTTATGTGTTTTTCTCTCTCTTTCTATCGGTGTGTTTAACTTCAGGATGAACGTGTGTACTACTTTGTTCAGTTACCAGAAGGGACTGCTTCACCGCAACAGCAGCTGTTTTTCTCTAAGGAGTGGAGTGTGGGGAAGGTAGTTGATTACGTTGCCCGGAAACACAAATTGGTCAATGAAAACAATCTACTACATTCTAAGGTGGAGATGGTTTAGTCTCAACATGTAATATCGTGTCTATGTTGTTCCTGATTAGCACGTTTAGAATACACACAGGAACTAATGTCACACTGAAGTAGGTAGACAATAGCTCTATGGGGACACACACTGGACCAACACCACACTGGGTTGAGGCAGGTTGGAGTAGGTTGACAATAGCTCTATGGGGACACACACTGGACCAACACCACACTGGGTTGAGGCAGGTTGAAGTAGGTTGACAATAGCTCTATGGGGACACACACTGGACCAACACCACACTGGGTTGAGGCAGGTTGAAGTAGGTAGACAATAGCTCTATGGGGACACACACTGGACCAACACCACACTGGGTTGAGGCAGGTTGAAGTAGGTTGACAATAGCTCTATGGGGACACACACTGGACCAACACCACACTGGGTTGAGGCAGGTTGAAGTAGGTTGATAATAGCTCTATGGGGGCACACACTGGACCAACACCACACTGGGTTGAGGCAGGTTGAAGTAGGTTGACAATAGCTCTATGGGGACACACACTGGACCAACACCACACTGGGTTGAGGCAGGTTGAAGTAGGTTGACAATAGCTCTATGGGGGCACACACTGGACCAACACCACACTGGGTTGAGGCAGGTTGAAGTAGGTTGACAATAGCTCTATGGGGACACACACTGGACCAACACCACACTGGGTTGAGGCAGGTTGAAGTAGGTTGACAATAGCTCTATGGGGACACACACTGGACCAACACCACACTGGGTTGAGGCAGGTTGAAGTAGGTTGACAATAGCTCTATGGGGACACACACTGGACCAACACCACACTGGGTTGAGGCAGGTTGAAGTAGGTTGACAATAGCTCTATGAGGACACACACTGGACCAACACCACACTGGGTTGAGGCAGGTTGAAGTAGGTTGACAATAGCTCTATGGGGGCACACACTGGACCAACACCACACTGGGTTGAGGCAGGTTGAAGTAGGTTGACAATAGCTCTATGGGGACACACACTGGACCAACACCACACTGGGTTGAGGCAGGTTGAAGTAGGTTGACAATAGCTCTATGGGGACACACACTGGACCAACACCACACTGGGTTGAGGCAGGTTGAAGTAGGTTGACAATAGCTCTATGGGGACACACACTGGACCAACACCACACTGGGTTGAGGCAGGTTGAAGTAGGTTGACAATAGCTCTATGGGGGCACACACTGGACCAACACCACACTGGGTTGAGGCAGGTTGAAGTAGGTTGACAATAGCTCATGCCTGTATAACCTCCTGAGTGAAGATAGTTTAAATGTCTGAATTCTTGTCAATGTTATTCGTAACACTGTCTGTCATGAGAAACTCCACACACACACACACACACACACACACACACACACACACACACACACACACACACACACACACACACACACACACACACACACACAACTGTGTAAGAAACACTGACTGATCACACATGCTACAAATCTGTGTCCCTATTGCCCTCCAGCATGTTGTGTGGCGGGCCAGTGTCATTGTGTGGTGTAGTCTAAATGATACTCATCACCAAGAACTGCACACTTTTAATTGACAACATTTGTTTTTAGTTTGATTATTTTCTAATGATTTGGTTACATTTGCTCAGAGTGTCCAAAAGGAGAATGACAGAAGGTAAGAAGATCTTACTCTTTATTCTGAGCAATATGTAACAAGTAGTCAGGATGTGGTTACATCTCTCATCTCTGCTGGAGTGTCTCTGAGTTAGTGTCAGTCCATGTTCCATGTCAGGGTGACCTCAGCTCATGCAAGCAGTGGATTGGCCTGTGGCTATGAGCAAGGATAAGATGATTCAGTAAAGATGGCAATATGTACACACTTTATGCAGAAGGCTGGAGGAAGGCATCATGACTCTGTTATAGTTCCACTGTCTGTTCTAAACCAGTTATGGTTGTCTCATGTGGCAGGGAACATGCAGAGTATTCTAGACCACCCAACTGTCTTATTCCAATGGTTAGTTGGTTGTCATGCCAACTAGGTGCAATCTCCCATGCCACACCCCCAAGAAGACCTCCACAGCATCATGTGATCAGAGATGTGCCTGCACCACCCTCCCCCCCCCCCCCCCCCCCCGACAAGTGACTATTGCATCTTGTGAAATACACTTAAACACATGTGCATATGCATACACTGTGGGAGGGAGGAAGACGCTGCTTTACTGCAGGTGTTGTTGTTTTTTTCTGCTGGGGGTTTTTATTATTTTTTTTTATTTATTTATTTTTTTTTATTTTTTTTTTTTTATTTATTATTTTTTTTATTATTTTTTTTTTTTATAGTACATGTAGTGCCATCTATTGCCCAGAGTATTCACACAGCTGTAGTATGAGATCACACTTATCAGTCCCACTGTTGGTTAGCTAGTGATCAATGTGGTGTCAATTAGCCAGAGAGAGAAGACAGGTCTTGTTTTCCAATGTGACATGCTCATAGGGTAAGGGTAGTGGGAGTTGTTGGTCCAAGTAGGGTTGTCAGTCTGCCATTCTTGAGATGGTCCTCTGTTTATGCATGAACCAATCGATATCAATCAATATCAATCAATATCTGCAGTGGCTTGCATTTGAGTGAATATCAAATGGTCTGTTGCATTGTGTCATTGAAGAACTACACGAAGCATTGCAGCACTGTGAGTGTCAGCTGCCTTTATTGCTACTTGTGTGTGTGTGTGTGTGTGTGTGTGTGTGTGTGTGTGTGTGTGTGTGTGTGTGTGTGTGTGTGTGTGTGTGTGTGTGTGTGTGTGTGTGTGTGTGTGTGTGTGTGTGTGTGTGTGTGTTACAGAGAGTGCTTCAACTCAGTGATCTCAATGGTGAACCATTGGAAATGACCCGAACTCTAAACTCTCTCTTGGAACGGATACCTAATGGGGCCACAGTACGGTTGAAGTATGCTCCAAGATAGTGTCATGTAATAATAGGCTGTATAAATAGGTATGAAATATTGAAATCTTGATGTTGATTTAGAATATTTACTTATGAAATATTGATGGTTATTGACATGTATATATAAATATGTATATATTAATATATGTATATTAATATGTATAATATAGAGAGAAACTAGTAGTGAAAATAGAAGTAAATACAGTGATACTTTTCCAACTTAAAAATGATGGCAAGAAAAGCCTAAAATTCAAGATTTCTAAAGAATACTTCAACCTGCATTTTTTCCCACACCTTACCTTACCTCACATATTCTAGCTTTCACTTGATAACTTTAACATATACAAGCTCGTTCCAAAGCTCCCACTAAATGTCGGGACTAATCATTCATTTCTGGATTGACTATGTATAGCTAAAATTATTACTGAGATGTGGTAATGGGTTGGTTTATTGATTAAATCTGGTGCACTTAAAATGCTGACTAAAAATGTTAAGGTCATAATTAACAAGAATTCCAATAGAGTATAGCTCTACATGTATCAGTGAATTATGTGCGAATGTGGAAGGACATGTCAATGCTTGACAGCTAATCCCCAAACACTACAATATTGTACTACAATATTGTACTTTTCATTTATTATTGTGTTTATTATTGTCTGCTTTTGTTGTCTGTGTTTATTATTATCTGTGTTTATTGTTTTCTGTGTTTATTATTGTCTGTTTTTATTCAAATTGTGTGTGATTTGACTATCGTGTTTATTATTGTCTGTTTATTATTATCTGTGTTTATTCAAATTGTGTGTGATTTGACTATCGTTTTGCAAAAATTCCTCCAAAAATGCATTTAGAATCCACAGTGCTCAAATCCGCAGACAATTTTGGGGTCAATTTTGGGGTCAATTTTGGGGTAACTTCAATTGAAATTACTTACTGAAGTTAAGCACTGTTAGGCCTGCTCAGTACTTGGATGGGTAACCACCTGGGGACAGCAGATCTTGTAGGTGGTTTCCCTTTTTTATTCCCCCCACCCCCTGCTCTCTCTTCTTACTTTACCACAAAGGGTGCAATTTAGCAAATGCTAAATTTGAAATTTCTCAACTCCTCAATTCTCAATGCAACATACACAGTCACTCTTCTGAAGGGGAATAGCACTGTTGGTAAAGGGTGAATGCAAACTGCCCACTTGAAATTCTTACCACTAAATGTTGCATAAATAAACCGAACAGGTTTTGTGAATCAAAGATGTTACAAATCTATGAATTCTTTTATCAATTTAGATCAGGTGTGGTTATTTACCATAATTGTTGGTAAAGGGTCATCTAACATGCAGGTGGCATTCAAAAAAATCAACCTAATCCCAATCACTTAATTTAAATATATCTCTCTCTTCTTTTTTTTCCTTCTTGGTATGTCTGTAGTTAGCGTTATAAACTTAGTTCATTACTATTTATATTGTTGTTTTTAGCATGCTCAGTTGGTTGACGTTAACCCTTTACCTGATGTAAAACCTCGTGTAAATATGGTGTGCACTTGCTGTACTGTCAGGATAGTTAGCTGAAACTATAAATCCTTCACTAGTCTTCATCCTCACACCTTTTCTTTGGTAGCATTCATGTTAGTGATGGATAGTGGATCATGGAGGACCTCCTTCCCCCCCCCCCCCCCCCCCCCAATCATCATGTTTTGGCTTCAGCATAAGCCTTGCAAATAAACTCTATCATCTGGTCCGAAATATTGCCAAACATTCAACAGCAAATGTTTTAGTCTATGAATTCAGTTTGTAATATGGTTGTCTTGTGGACCACACCTCCCTCACAAGGGCCTGGTGTCTGTGACTGCACATTTGGTTCTCTCTGCCAGGATTCATGGGGAAACTGTACTACATTTGAATTGCATGACTGTTTCTTTTTTTTTTAATTTGTGGGTAAAGTGTTGTGAATTAGAGCACAGGCAGAAAATGAATAATAATTGTGTTCAGTATAACTTGCCTATATAATGCAGTGTTAAGACAATCTTCACCGCTGAAACCGTCACCACTGATTATCATCCCATTCTGTTTCACTGAAATTAACTGAATCATTAAAACTATCTTATTATTTTATTTTATTTTTTTTTACATTGGTACAAACATGTGGTTCTTGTAAGCAGTTCAGCTATTGGGGGGGGGACAACAAGAGAGAGAGATCACTGGAGTCGACTTGAGGAATTTCATTCACATCCTCATATCCAGTAGATTCTCATACAAACAACTGATGAGCAGTGGGGGATAAGTGCTGACCAAACTTCAAGAAACTTGCACCGAGCCTGATGGTTTGCTGGCTGGCATGTGAATGGTAAGCTCTCCGTGGTCATTTCATCCCTGACCACTAAACATTCTCACTAATCAATAACTGACCGGTTAACATAATTTAATTAGTGGGTTGTGTGTGCAAGTGGTACAATTGACAGTTGGACAACCAACAGAGTGTGTGCATGCATGGAAAACACATTACAGCATACAATCCAGCACTGATAGAGAATAAATAATGTTATTTTGATAAACATGATTCATATTGTGGGACTTGTGACCATGTGACACATCACATGTCATGGACAACAGAAGTACTGGGTAAATAAAACGGAATGAAATAAAATTCACATTTAGTTGGTTGGTGGGTGGATGCTGCAGGTTGTAGTCAGCGGAGAGGACGGACTGCGTATATCTTTGTGTACACGCCATCTGAACAACACACACACACACCAGTGCAGACATGACCTCAACAACTGGGGATAGGACATGAGTAAGGAGGGGAGGGGAAGACACCATGGCTGGTGTCAAGGGAAGGAGGGGAGGGGAAGACACCATGGCTGGTGTCAAGGGAAGAAGGGGACTTGTTGTTTTCCCGTATGGGGTGCTATTGCCACGTACTCCATATGAATGGCTACTCTCAAAGGCTACATACTCTCTCTCTCTGCCTGCATAACACACACACTCACAGTCTCCCTCCTGGAATACAAGTCTTCTGTGCTGGCCTTTGTCTATCCGGTAGTCTATTCTGGAGAGAGGGAGAGGATATTAGAAGAGAAACACAACGACAACAAATAATAATAAATATCTTCCCAGTGCAGACAAAGAAATGAATAAACTTTGTTCCCAGTGTAAACAAGGAGATCAACATTCTGTTTATCCAACCAAATAGTCAATTCTAACCAGGCAGGCAGGCAGGCATTGAGGTGCCACTTATAGTCCTTGCCACTTCAACTTCACACTGTGTGTGTGTGTGTGTGTGTGTAGGAGTGGGTGGGTGGGGGTGTATGAGTGTGTGTGTTAGACTGGGAGAATTTTAAAGTATTATGGTTGAACAACTGCTTCCAAGCGTGAACCAGCACACTAAACATGGTAATGGTCATCACTACCCCAGGTGGTCATTCCCCACAAAGGTAAGGGATGAATATGGAAAAGAAGATGACCAATAGCAGAGATGTGGTGAGAGGACAGATGATGACCAGACAAGCCGTCAGTGGAGGAAGTGCTTGTAGGAGGAGGTAAGACAGGAGGAGAGAAAGATGGGCCTTACCACAGGGCATGGCTGGAGATAGAGAACAGAACAAGGGCAATGAGAAGACGTTTCAGCCAGCTACATGGAGCTTCATGGCATCTTTGAGATGGCTATTTCTGACCTGGTTCCCTTACCATATGTATACTAACTTTTGAAACCACATGTGCGCATGACTTGAGTAATCAGACAGTGGGTGGGTGGGTGTGCTTGCTTGCCCTTTAAGGCCGAGATGTTGTTGAGATGGGCGTGGTCTGAAATAGTGCACAATGCTTGTAGTTTTGCTGTTGTTTTACCTCCTATCCTTCCTATTTATTAGTGTATTGTAATAGCCATCAGTTGTAATATTATTGATTTCTACTGACAATACCACAATTTGTAAACTACATTATAGCAACCAGTTATACCATATATGGATATGTTGGATATATCCTATAGCTATTCCTACCTCAATTACATTGTATGTTGTCTCTAATAACAACCTTTGAAGTCGAAGTCTCTGTGGTATGGCTTGGCTGGACATCTGTGAGTGAAGTCATCTCTCCCAGTCCAGCCAGCCAGCCTGGAGTAATGTCCGGCTACAAGCTCTTCTTGGAGATGACTACCACTTCTCAACGGCTCCACTTGGTACATGTACTATGGGCTAGTTGTCTGGAGTATGCCATATTGAGGTTCTTCTCCAATTAAGCTGGAGGCCTGGGTGGAGGGAATCCTGGGTGGAGGGGAACCTGGGTGGATGGAAGCCTCCCAATGGTCTTGTGTGGCTAGATCTTATAAAAAAAAACAACATTTGATTTTAGTAAGGTAAGCAGACAAGCTCGAGGTTCACTACCTTTGTATCCAATGGTAAGCTAGTCTATTTGAGGAAGAATCCTGCTTCTGTTAAACAATCAGAGATTCCCCTCCCCCCCCCCCCCCCCCCCTCGATGATATCCTTCACCTGCTAAATGTGGATAATTGTTGGGGAATGATAAGAAAGTTGTAAGTAACTTCATCAAAGCCATTTAGTGTCTGTTGACACTTTACCAAATGCTTATTTAGCATTCCACAAGGCAGCGATCATTCAGAAAGGCTGTTCCCCCATATAGGGGTCATCACCCCATATAGGGGTCATCTCAACCCATCATAGAAGTAAATTTCAGACCAAGGCAGCAATTGCAGACTGGAAATGATGTAAAGATGATCTCAAAGATGAAAGAATGTAGACATTACCAGCCGACACCAGACGTGACCACAGCACCAGAAAGCTAACACCACGCTTGCCCTGAACCCACAGATCCTCCCCTGCCAAGACCAGCCATGCCACACCCACTAATCCAATAACTTCCTTTTATAGTTTCGTGAAATAATATGGTGTGCATTAATTATGGTTGCAATTCCACTCCCACATCAATCATTAACCACGCTCTGTCATTAGTGGACCACCTAACACACCTCACTCAGGACTCGTGTTCTAAACAATTACTCTACTTCATTGATAAAGCAACTACACAAAAAAAATTAATTTAAAGATTAGAAAACAAACAAAATAAATGACGTATCAGGTCAAGAGTTGAGATAGTTATGCTTGCTTACGCTGACATTGCATATCTGACATCAGCTCGAAATTTCTCCTTAATTCGCAATAATTATATCCTCAACGGCTTACCTTGCCCCCTTACCACACTAACAAGACAACAAGACACCAGCTAGATTAGCTTATGCTAAGACAAACAAATCAGAGGTAAGCAACCAAACTTGTTAATACAGTGTGACTTTAACAAGCTCAACTGAACTAACTCAGACTAACACAAACTCATAAAACTTATTCTAGTGACAATAACTTTCAATATGCCTCCCTCCACTGCCTCCCTCCCTCTCTCCCACCCCTGCCTCCCTCCCTCCCCCCCCCCTGCCTCCCTCCCCTGCCTCCCACCCCTGCCTCCCTCCCTGCCTCCCTCCCTCCCCTGCCTCCCTCCCCTGCCTGCCTCCCTCCCCTGCCTGCCTCCCTCCACTGCCTCCCTCCCCTGCCTCCCTCCCTCCCTCCCCTGCCTCCCTCCCTTCACTGCCTCCCTCCCACCCCTGCCTCCCTCCCTCCCTCCCTCCCCTGCCTCCCTCCCTCCCCTGTCTCCCTCCACTGCCTCCCTCCCCTGTCTCCCTCCAATGGCAATCCTCCTCCACTCATGGTGAATCCTACCACACGCATCCACTCTTAGAAGACATTAAATAGTAATGCAACAATCTAGTGATAAGGGGGGTTTTTTCTACTGTGTGAAGGCAGACTCCCCACAGAGAATGTGGCCTTGTGGTGTACAAGATATCTACTGACTGTCATGTAACAAAAACAAATGCTCAGGCCAATTGATAGGACCTTACACTAGACTTCCAGGGAGAAGTCTTGAATGGATGCATGTACAATGCAGTTAGGGCTGGTGGTGGGACACTACAAACCACATTCTGGTTTGACCTTGTCCAGTAGTGCAGTGATTCACTGAATGTTTCTGGAACTTCTCATCAGTGTATTTATGAAAAGGTAAGGGAATACTATCCTTCCCTTCCCCTCCCCCCCCCCCCCCCTTTTTTTCCCCCTGGTATCCAGGTAATATTGCAGTCACAACAAACATATTTAAACACATATTATGCATTAATAACACCTGGGGGCACTATTTTACAGTAAATAAATGCATATTGAAGATATAATCAAATTATGTCACACACACTCACACGAACACTCACATGAACACACACAAGTGCTGATAGATCTCATAGTTCAGAGCAAATGATCTGCATTGAAAGGATAGCCCTAACCAAACCAGAGAGACTTGCCAGCCACATCAGGATGGAGGAGGTCATGCACAGTTGTGGTACTTGTTATACTGTGAATGCAGCAGTTACAAATGAGCAGAAGCAGTACAGAAAGACAGAAAATGTGTCCAAGTAAAACTTGTCTCTCTCTCTCTCTCTCTCTCCACCTCAAGCCTCTCACAGTCTTCCTCCTTAACTAGCTCCCTCCATCCCCACTACACCTGGTGGCTGGTGGTCTAGTTGCCCCCTCCATCCCCACTACACCTGGTGGCTGGTGGTCTAGTTGCCCCCTCCATCCTCATTACACTTGGTGGCTGGTGGTCTATGTCTGGGGTAACCACAAGCTAACTCACAGCAACAGCAGCTGAAAAGAGGCATCAGCAGTAACACTAGTAGCAGCAGCAACAGAACCAAAACAGCAGAAGCAGCAGCAGAAACCGAAGAAACAGCAGCAGCAACCAAAGAAACAGCAGCAGCAACCAAAGAAACAGCAGCAGCAGCAACCAAAGAAACAGCAGCAGCAACCAAAGAAACAGCAGCAGCAACCAAAGAAACAGCAGCAGCACACCACATCATGTTACTAGACATCCACAGACCACAAGAGTTGTAAGTTGTAAGAAGACCACAAAAGTCGGCCTCAAGTAGCCACTAAGTTGTGAATAAGGTCGAGCCTGAGAATTCCTGTAGATCATTTCAGTGGCTGTAACTTTACCAAGTCACAGGAGGTGTCCCCCACACGTGCTCCAATGATCCATATCTCCCTACCTCCCCTCCCTCCTTCCCCCCCCCTACTCTCCCTCCTCCCCTACCTTCCCCCCCTACTCTCCCTCCTTCCCTACCTTCCACACACCTCTACCCACACATACACACGAATGCACACACACACACACACGAATGCACACACACACGAATGCACACACACACACACACACACACACACACACACACACACACACACACACACACACACACACACACACACACACACACACACACACACACACACACACACACACACACAAATGCACGCACACACATGAATGCGCACACATGAATGCGCGCGCACCCACATGAATGCGCGCGCACCCACACCCATCCACCCATAAGCATGCACACAGAGCAATTGCAGGGACCAATAAGACTTCTATTGTGAAGGTGGAATGGTGTATGGCAGCATTAGGATACACAGAGACCCACAGCAGACATCATGTTCCTACCTGTGCATTACACCTCTAGGACAGTGTCTCCCGCCGTTATTGGGGGGGGGGGGGGGGGTGTTTATCCTGCTGCCATGGCAGAACAGGAATGACACATTGTTTATTACTATAACTGCTATGAGAAGTGACTGCTATCACCACCACACTGGCCATTGCCACTTGCCACATGAACTCAACTCACATTCTAAAAAGAAAAACAACAAACAAACAAGCCAACATCTTGAACATTTCAAAGCTTTGGAAAGTTGCATTCTCAGTAAGTCATTTGTTTTGTCAATTATAGTTTCTCTACTCCTGGAATACTGTTGGCATAGCAACCAAGCACTAACTTCGTTGTGCACTTGCTACCTTTATGCACAGACATGACCACAACTCCCCACACCAACTCCTTCACCACACGTTTAATGCTAATTAACTGGAGGGTCACATTCCAGGAAAATGAAGACAAAAGACTTTATTAAGCCCCTAAATTTTCACACAGAGCTCTTAATTTTAACTTGCCTAACTGCGAAATACCATAAATTCCACTATGTACTCCCTTGACCCTGCACCACTGAACACTTGTACTCCCTTGACCCTGCACAACTGAATACTTGGAGGAAAAAAGAAAGAAAAGTAGATAGTTCATAAATGGTTCCCTTCCAACAGCTGTTGATCGTGAATACTCTTCTTTAATACATTCCAATTATTCCACACTTGTAGTCTGTTCTTGACACTTACTATAAAAACCAATACCGTTACTACCTCCATGATTCAGTGGGCAAAG
Source organism: Lycopodina hypogea (assembly GCA_963969325.1). Taxonomy (NCBI): domain Eukaryota; kingdom Metazoa; phylum Porifera; class Demospongiae; order Poecilosclerida; family Cladorhizidae; genus Lycopodina; species Lycopodina hypogea. The sequence continues at coordinate 1,397,803 of OZ017780.1, read as the reverse complement.
TCTATCGTGGTCATAGCAAAGCAGTAAACACAGCTGGGATGTTGCTAGAAACATGCTCTTCCTGATTGCAAGCTGATCTTCACTACTAGGTTCACAGTTGATGGTTAACGAACACTTTGAGACAGTGTGAGCATATTTGGCATCTAAGTTAATCCAGCTAAGTGCAACTTACACGATCTCACACTGCATAAAGCCATGCTCAGATAGCTATGCACAGACACACCTGACCTGCTACTGCTACTTTATTGCTATCATTAATGTTCAGACCTAACTTAATAGGGTGGACTAACCACTGTCTCCCTATTCCTCCCACAGGATGTGTAGTCCACCATCCTGTGGTCAGTGCTCCTCTCTGTCCAGCTGCTGTGGCTGGTTGCTCTCAAACATCCACACATAGACACCATGTACACTGCCGTGTGTTCAATGCTCCACCTTGACTCACTCACTCACTCACTCACTCACTCACTCACTCACCCACCCTCCCTCCCTCCCTCCCTCCCTCCCTCCCTCCCTCCCTCCCTCCCTCCCTCACTCACTCACTCACTCAATATAGTTGAGGTCTCTAGGTAAGAAGATACCATCAGATCTCTTGCCTCTCTGCCAAACATGTTGTTCACTGGTCACACCATCTATTTGCACTGTGATTTTTCTTCCTTCCATATATGCAGTATTTGATGGATTAATTATAATTATTAAAATTTCAGTAAAAGAAAAAAAAATTTTTGGTGCCTGAAGTGCTTTTGCGAGTGTGCAGGAACTTGTATCTACTGATTTGTCATATGGGGGGCATGGTTTTGTTTAAAGTCAGACATGATACTTGCTGGAGATACTACCCTAGGGCATTCAACAACTAAATTTATGAACCGGATATGAAATATGTCTCGCTCCATCTACCTGAACAACATGGCTTGTTACAACATTGTGGAATGCAAATTGTTTTTTAAAAAATTAAATATATAAAAAAAAAAATTTTTAAACTTTCGAGTGTGCGCATTTTGCAAGCATGTGATCAACAAAAAAAAAATTAGGCTGGCCACCTACAGGATTAACTAAAGTAGCTAAAGCTGGAGACAGACTGTGCCAACCATTACCTCAGATCATTGCCAGAATAGAGGAAAGTTAGCCTCTAAAGTCCTCCCTGACTCACTGGCAGGGAGGCCCATGTGGTCTCCACATGTCTCATCAAAATAAACAACAACCAAAAAGAACAACATTTGAGTGGGCTTACACAATAGCAGAGCTGTGTACAAATACGTGCCCTCCCAACTGAGCATGTGCACATAACAAAGACCTCTGCCCGCCCACACACACACACAGGTAGGAGGGGCACCAATACCATGGAGATACTACTTCTAGAGCGTCATATATCACGTGACATCCTTTTAAATTAGTTGCACACTCACATGTTGTTTAGGACCAGAGACAGCTCCTCCCCCATGGCCTCTTGGTAGGCCAGCCTGAGGATAGAGATGACCTCTGTCTTCCTGCCACTAACATAGACGTAATCATATTCTGACGGGACGTGGATGAGGAAGAAGTTGTCGTTGAGGAGACTTGCAGAGATATGGCTGATGTTGGACAGTGCTATTCTTCTCCGCACCTTCACTGATGACGGGTCAATGTTGTAGACACTTCCGTCTGTATCAAATAAAGGTGGGACAATAAATTACCATGTGTGTGTGTGGATGCATGCCATGAGCTGTGATGTCACACTGCATAACATGACTTAATGCACTCAAGTGTGAACTACTGGGGCATGATGATATGTTGAATATGGTAACCTCCGGCAACAAGAGGCAGCCTCCGGCAACAAGAGGCAGCCTTTCTATTGTTGTGGGACAGAACTGAGCATGTGGTGAAAATACAGCACACTCAAGATTGCGACAACAATTGTTCCTGCACCATGGTGTGGACACAACACACTATGAGTTGTGTGCTAACTATGGTGTGTGTGTATGTGTGTGTATGTGTATGCACAACTGACTTATGCATGTATGGGGCTTCAACACTCCCGAGAATATGCTGCGCATTGACTGTCTGTCTGACTGTCTGTCTGACTCACCGATTGTCTCTCTATCTGACTGACTGACCGATTGTCTCTCTATCTGACTGACTGACTGACCAACCGACCAACAGACGATGGACCGACTGACACACCAACCAACAGACAATGGACCGACTGACACACCAACCAACTGAGCAACTGACTGACCCGTGATCATGATCCATCTGTGTTGTGTTTTCCCTTTCCTGTTGATCTTGACCACACTGGCTGACATCAAGATACTTCTCTCCACTAGAGTTATCACAAGTTACATCAAAATAACATTTGATTGCATCTGGATACAAATTAAAACATCACTGCTAATTGGGACTGCCATCTAGACAGGTGGAGTCTGTAGAGGTGCATAACTCTGGGCAATAATTCATTAAAATGAAAGCTTTAAGCAAAGAGAAAGGGAAAATACAGTGCTGCACACTGCACAAATAGGGACTCAATGTTGCAAGGAATAAAGTGAGCTAAATGCTCCAGATCACCACTGTAACGTATTGGTCAGAAATTACCCTCCTTCAGACAGTTATTTCTAAAAGATTGCCCAAGGCGTGAAACCCAAGCCTTCTCTAACATGCACAACTCCAGCTTCAAGCCGTTAGTTTCTATTTTGCAGAAAACTATTTTCTCTCGTCCCTACTCACCATTCTTGGTTAGTAAGACTCCAATTCTCGGATTCTCTTGCAACTTCAGCTTGTCTCCAAAAAACCTCTTCAAAGCGCTTGACCTCCTGCGTTTTCGTCTGGACCATAGTTCTTCAAGCTTATGGTCGTGCCCATCTGGAGAACCAGATCTTACAGCTTCCTCCTCATCCGAATACATAGCCATTCTACTTCACACAAAATATTACAAATCTTTTTAGACCGCTGTATCTTCAACTTCAATTCAGCTACAGCTGCGGAGACGGAGCCATTATATGCAGAACAATAGCCCCGCCCCTTTTAGGGTTAAATCCACTGATGTAGATAGTGGGTTCAATTCCTCTTCGTTGTGAGCGCTCCACTCCATTAAAACTCCTCAACTTTGGTAGGGTTATGAGTATCAGGGAAGTGAAAGTGTGCTTGCTGGGGGTGAGTGTGCGGTGTTTTGACTAGCGGAGGTAATTAGTTCCCCTTGAGATGCCCGTTAATTGTTGGGTATATGAATTTCTCACCCCCGGCAGGACATTGGTGTGGGTAAGAGCAGTCTTGTGGGGAGATTCGTACACAATTCCTTCAACTCCAACCTTACGACAACACTAGGGTGAGATGGTCCACCATGTACTGGTGGGAGGTAGTTATATGCTCTTGTGTGTTTATTTATATTATTAATTGATATGAACTCATAATATTTAGTGCTTAAAAACTCCTGATAAGCCACTCTAATTCAAAATACTTCTACTGGGATATGTGTGTGTGTGTGTGTGTATTTTTTTATTTCCTATGCAGAGTATATTGGTAGACTGCATAGTAGGGATAGCTTCCTGGTATAAATTTTTAAAATAACAACAAAAAAAAAACACCTGAGCATTGACCAAAGAAAAATACTTTGGATAAAAATTCCCCAGAACAATGGCCACAATTTGGCCAATAGTTGGGGTCCCCCTGATGGCTAGAGCCAGAGCAATGGCTAGGATTAGGACAATGACTGAGGTTAGTTTTTGGACAATTGCTGCTGTTAAATCAATGGTTAGGATGAGGTCTAAGGCAGTGGCAAGCATATCTAGCCAGAGACATGATTAAGGTTAGGGCCATGGTAGAGCCATAATTGTGGTTGAGCCAGGGCAATGTCTTAGATTAGAGTCATGTCTTATTAGAGCTATGGCTGAAGTTACTTGTATGAGCACTGTGGGATTTATAAAATGATTATTGTATTTAGAGTGCACCGTGTGAAATCCAATTTTTCTATTTTTTTTTTTTTTTTTTTTTTTTTAAGAACCCATTCATTTAATTATGCTTAAGGTCAGCCTAGGCCATCTCTAGGACTAGAAATTGAGCTCACTCTTTCCTGTCTCATCTGGTTGGTGCTTTCCCTGGTAGAGGTTAAATAGAAAACTAACTACCAATAAAATTCAAGCTTACCACCAGTTACTCCACTGTTGCTATGGTTACATAACTTACAGTATCTCACAAAACCACATGTGGTTTATAATGTATACAATCTAAAATTATGTAAATAGTGACATAATTATATAATTGTAGGTAATGACATAGGTATTGATGATAAAGGGAGTTAGTTCTCACAATCTGAAATATTTTATTGAAGTCATTTTGTGAGTCCATGCAGTTTATAATAGGCAGAGAAGGAGAGAGCAAATGTAATCTCAGAACTATTTGCATGTTATCACACAATGTTCCACAATTTTGTTAGCATTCACATGTGCAGAATATAACCCAAATATGGACAACTATTCATGCAAAATCACTTGCACAAGTATTTTCAGAAAGGAGACACAGCTGGACCAAGGAGGTTTATAAGATAATAGTTGTACTTGCTTTCTCAATTGGCATTAGTTTTCCAAGCTCAGAGGGGAAAATCGTTATTTTTTTGGTTTGGTGTAATTTTTGATATGCTGTTTTAGCCAGAAAAAGAAATATTATTTTGACTTTTTTTGTTGTTGCTATTTGTTGTTGCTATTTGATTGTTGCTATTTTATGCTACTTGCTGTAGCATAAAAATTTACATTGGCTATTATTATGTGTATATATTATTTGTATGTGTGACTGTGCATGTGTGTTGAACCTCAGGGCGTCCTTCATGTCCAAGTCTCTTACTGTTGACTCGTATACTATAAAGTTTCAGATATGGGATACAGCTGGCCAGGAAAGAGTGAGTCCCCTGCACTTAAATATCCAAGACATTGGTGAAGAAACAGTAGATAACCATTTCTTCTATGTGCATGTTTCACACACACATTCACACACACACACACACACACACACACACACACACACACACACACACACACACACACACACACTCACCAAACTCCACTGCAAGGAAATATTGCAATTTAAAATAAGCAATTTGGATTGACTGCAAAAATGAAGGAAAAAGACTGCACCCTTGTAGACCACAGATTGATGACCTTTTATCATTGTAAATCAGCTGCTCCCATCAATGTGCTGTAGAGCATTGGTAAAGGATTATTCAACTTGAGGTTCTAATACAGTCTTGTTTCCTTTATTTGTTCTTTTCTTTTTCTTTTTTTTTTTTTCTTATTTATTTAAGTCGTTTTATTGTGTTTTTTTTTTCAAATTTTATATATATATTTTTTAAATTTTATTTTATTTCCTTCACAGATTAATCCAATACATGCAAGACTTAGTGATTGCATGTACTTGCACTAACATGTTTAATTTTGTAATCAATTTTAACATTTTTATGTACAATTTTTCAATTGAATAGAAAGAGTGACTGAAGGCACTACTATATACTGTAGCACTTCTTCTGTGTGAAGAGTAATACATTTACCATAAAATTAATTTCTCCTTTAATGGCTCCAATACTATTAGTATCACAACCTTGGCAGTGACGACACCTTACCATTCTTATTAGTTAATCCAGTAAACAAGGCAATGGACAAATCAGGTGATGTCAATTTATTAGGAACCTATAGAGTTCTGTGGTACCACGGTCATTATCAGGGGGCCTATTTGAATGGATTGTATGTGAGGAAGAGTTGAGGTGGGTAGACACCACAATCCTGGATCATAGAAGATCATAAAATGTAATTAACCTCTCTTATTTACACCTCACCTTTGCTACTACACTGAATCACTTAGGCGCCTTGCCCATGTCAACACACATGCAGCTGAAAAGGCACTCTGTGAGTTTATTTAACTGAGTAATACACTTAGAGAATTTGAGCCTTTCCTGACTTCCATTTTAATGTTCCAAGGTATTGCAGATCTTCCCTCCCCCAATACATTCTCCTTGGTGTTGTCCTTGACCTCATCTCCAACACACCCTTGACCCTCTTCTTGAATTATAGTTGGGGTTACATGATTACCTCCATAAATTCACCACTCCTATGACCACACCCACAATATATAATCTAAAAATGGCAATAGCAATCAGTTTGAGCAGCAAACCCAAAATGATTGGAGTTGTTCTTCAGGGGAACTAGTGGCATGCTTGGACTTCTCTTGGGATGATATTCCATGTCCTGTTAGTTTGTTCCATTACCTTTGAAGTCGTCTTGAACTAGAAGTAGTCTCTGTTAGCAGAGCACATACATTGTGCCCAATGGAGCAACAAGGTACAAAGGTTAGAAACAGACTAGGAAGGTTTGCAATCTTTGCTCCTCTAAATAAACTTCAGAGAAGGAAATATTTGTACACACACACACACACACACACACACACACACACACACACACACACACACACACACAGCCTGCCAACTTGCATACACAAAATGTATACATTCATGTGCTGAAATACAATGACCCTTTACCTATCAAGCACCTTTATTTAGTCACAACCAACTCAGCCTGTCTGCAGATGTGTATTACTGTGTGCATGTTGGACAGATAGCAGCAGCTGTAGTCTCATTACTCCTGAACTTTGGTGGTCCTGTTTGCAAACATGAATTGAATGGTGTGCACTTGTTTTAGGTGAATAGTGAATTGAACTGTGAGTTGTTTGTTTTTTCTCTCTCTCTCTCTCATTATGAATACATAAATTTGACTTAAAACAGATTAAAATGAAGGGGGGGAATAAATGAGTACGTAATTCATCCCTGACTCTATATCCCTAAATGCATAAATGAAATGAGGTGAACACACCTAATATACTACCACTCACCCACCCACGCCCAATGAAGTACTACTCATGCAGCCATTGGATACCAGTGTCGTCCAGGACAGGCTAGGGTTATATCTGGAGTATATGGCTTCAAATATAGCTCCGGCCTGCCCTAAAGGCCCTGGAGAATAACATGGGTGATAGGTAGGCACTGGCTGCTTCTTATAGCACTGGAGTGGGTATGGGAGTTGGGTGGTTGTACTCAATTGAATTCATAGATTTTATATTTGTGTTCACAAATGGGCGGGATTACTAAAGATCAAGGCACCATTTTCTCTAAGGAAGATCTGCTGGTCAGCTATCTCCTAGCAACCATGTTGACATTGCATAGAGATTGGTAGCCAATGAGACTGCATGTCTCATGGGAGATGCCTGCTGTACGCTTGGCCATGTGGGGGGAGGGGCTTGGGATGGAATGCTTTGTCTGTCTTCTATGTGACAAAGAATATTGATGTTGTAAATATCTGTGATATAGCACTTGTAAACGAGTGTTTTATCTCATAATGATCAGTATTTCCATTTGGTTTTATGTATTAACACTCATAAATGAAAGTAGTGGAATGGCCTTCACTGATAATTCCTCCAGTTCAACACTTCTCTCAGATATGTGATGCGGCACACTGGCTGAACCACTATCTATGTGTGGGTGTTGATTGGACTGCACCCATCTATCTCTTTATCCCTCTCTCTCTCTCTCTCCTTTCCCTCTCTGTAGTATCGGTCTCTGTTACCGATGTATTACAGGAATGCAGCGGCAGCAGTTGTTGTGTATGACATCACCAATGAGGCGTCCTTTGACGTCCTACAGGAGTGGGTCAAGGAACTGAATAGACTTGGTCCTGCCAACATCGTGTTAGCCATTGCTGGCAACAAGTGTGACTTGGAGGACAAGAGAGAGGTTGGTTAATGGACACTGTTCCATCTTGTGTACCCTGCACCTGAGCTAACCACATGAGCTAGTGACATGTGTTCTCTCTTTTAATCTTCTCACCTGGGCTATAGGCACATGCTCTCTCGTAAGCCCACACTGGTAAACTCTGGTCTATAAGCTCGTCTGGGCTATAGGCACATGCTCTTTCATAAGCGTATGCTGTGTGTGTGCATATGTGCAGGTTCCACAGAGCAGAGGAGAGCTGTATGCGGAGCAGGTCAACGCTTTATTCTGTGAAACGAGTGCTCTCAGTGCCCACAATGTGGAGGAGTTATTCATTCAAATTAGTGAGTCCTTTCTCTAGCTGCCTGATAAAGGATTACCCACACCTTATTTTAATGTAATGGTTCAGATCATGTGTCTAAGATTGCCAAGTGAGAATCCAACATCAGAAGGAGGTCATTTTTAGAATTGTTTGCCTGTTGGGCAGGACTGGATCTCTTCTGCTATGTGGTGTGATGGGGGCGTGGCCATGTGGGCAGGAGTAGGTCCCCTGCTATATGGTATGATGGGGGCGTGGCCATGTGGTTCAGATTTAAATACTCCCAAACGTTAATATGGCATGGCATTCATTTTCACTGGCAAAGTATGTGCAAGTTGTAACCAAATTTTTGTGATAAGAATCAAGGACCAGTTGCCCTTTTGTGGTCTGTAACAAGCACTCTGGACAAGATGGACGCCATGGAATAGTCACACAGAGAGGGAAGACAGGGTCATTGTTAGGCAGCTAGAAACATACAAGTTCTCCAGGCACCTGTTTAGGCATAGTCTAGTGTGACTGAAGGAGGTGTTGTGTTGCAGCCTGGCACCTGTTGAGGCAGAGTCTAGTGTGACTGAAGGAGGTGTTGTGTTGCAGCCCTGGCACCTGTTGAGGGTGAGACGTAGTTCAAGTCATGGCAGGCTGCCACAAATAGAGGCATGAAACACTGCATGTGTTTATCAAGATGTGCTGAATCCAGATGGTCAATAACACGCGCGCACACAGTATACACACACACACACACACACACACACACACACACACACACACACACACACACACACACACACACATTCTGAACTCAGGGGTGGCCTTATTTCATGGTGGCTGCTCAGTCCGAGGGTTTTCAGTGTGTACATATTATAATAGGTGGTGTGTGCCCGTGTACAAATGTAAGGTTGTGTACTAATACTCTGTTGTGTGTGTATATATATTAGGCCAAAGACTGCCGGCGGAGCAGAGCATGTATGTCCCAGGGGGTCACTCACTGAGGAATGAAAGTGACTCTAGAAAAATGGCTTCCTGTTGTTCCAAAACAACAGGATAGGTAGCTGCTAATCAAACTTCTCTGTTGTTGATATTGATGTTGTTTGTATTTCCTCTCTGAATGTGTGTGTTTGTGTGTGCCTGTATGTATCTAATCATCTTATATATTTATATTCCTATATGTGAAATGTTGCTTACATTACCAATTTGAACTAATTATAAATGTGAAAATGCTGTTCGATATTAAATCCTCCCTTGGGCTTCCTTCCTCCTATTAGTATGTAGCAGTGATGGGCCTGGATGACCAGCTGGTGGGAGGAAGGGGGAGAGAGAGATGAGCTGCATGTGGCGTTGCTATTTAATGTCGCTACACTCGGTCAGGACAACTACAGTTTTGTCTTGGGTAGTGTGGTGGTGGGTTGCTATGACAGACCCTTACAAACACAGGCATGTTGGAACCATTTAGTGAATTGGACCATCTGCTGGCTGAGCCTGTTTTTGTGGGGGGGGGGGGGGGGGGGGGGGGGAGTGTAGGCAGAGTGGGTGTTATCTGCACACCTTGTGGACTCTGTGCTGAAGGTTGGTTGATCAGTGGTAAGTCTTGTGAGAGAATTGTGGGAAGGATGAGTCACCAGTATGTTTCTGCTTGCGTTGAATGCTTGTACTGCATTGGGTGCCCAAGTGATATTGTCACTTGGTTTCTGACCATGAGTGAGCTGGTGGAGTGAGCTGGTGGAATGAGTAGAGTTACTCTGCACACTAGGGAATGAAAAGATAATAGTGGATGAGACCAAGGTAGCAAGTGAGATCAGATTATATATATTTTTTGTGTTGGAAAGTCCTGCAGAGCCTGAACCCGTTCAGGAAGTGGTTGGGAGCCAGCGGCTCTAACGTGATGGCCAAGGAAGAAGAGTTCCTTGCAGCCGAATTTGCACTTGTCAGGTCGGATAGCTAGTCCATGTGAAGCAAGGCGTTTGAAGACAAGTCGAATGTGGTGAGCATGTTGTCCAGTGATGAGCTTGAAATTAGCAGGTCATCCATGTAGACTAAGACAAAGTTTAAACTTTGGATAACACAGTTCATGGATAACACAGTTCATGAATCGTTGGAATGTCTGAGGAGCAGTTTTTAGTCCAAATGGCATGAAGAGGAACTAAAAAGAGGCCAAACTAGGTTGCAACCGCTGTCTTCAAAATGTCTGTTTTATTTACAGGAATATGATGAAAACCCCGAATTAGGTCAATCTTGGTAAAGATGGTCTTACCTTCTAACATAGCAATGAAATCTTGCATATTGGGAATTGGATATTGGTCATCCCTAGTTATGTTATTCAGGCTCTGGAAATCTCTACAAGGTCTCCAGCCCCTGCGGTGGATTTTGGGAACTGAAGTGGCGAAGACCAATCACTTCTATGCCAAGAGCAAGCGTTTCATCCAACTTTTTTTTGGCTACTTGTAGTTTCTCAGGACTGAGGCAGTTTGTGACAATGTGATGAGCAACATTGTGTTAAATATTGCTGCGGTTGGAACAGGGTTTTGTGAAAGGGAAAAGATTGGAGGAGAGAACGCTAAATGGATGGTTTTGCAAGGTAGCAGAGAGCAAGAGCTTGATCACAAGATGTATGGAGAGAGGTGCTGCTAAATGTCTCCGTTAATGAGATGTTTACGAGCAAGGTCTATCAATAGGTCTGAATGACGGAGGAAGTCTGAACCTAGGATGGGCTTAGAGACATCTGCAGCAAAGAAGGTCCAAGTAAATTTGTGGTCCATTCCCAAGTCGAGGGAGAGGGTCTTGGTCCCGTAAGTTGGTATATGAGTGCCATTTGCCGCCTGAAGAGGGGAACCTTTCTTCTTTTTTTTCTCAGTGGTCACTTGTTGTGGTAGGCAGTACATTGACCTCTGCACCAGAGTCGACTAAGTAGCGTTGGCCAGAAGTACAATCATTGAGAAAAAGAAGGCGACCATCATCACCTGATCCAGTGGTCGCCATCACTGGTCAAGTTTCCCAATATGGAGCAGGGTGGCTTGCACTCTGTGGCATTTTTGCAAAACTTGGATGGTACAAACAGAGAGTTGATGACACTGAAGCACTGGGTGACTTCATCATCTTAGGGAGATGTTTTTTTTTTAGGTAATCCACCTCTGACCTGAAAGAAGTGATGGCTTCAGTAGTGGAAGATACCTCAAAAACTGATGGTGAAGACTTTACATCTGGAGTAGCAACAATGATGAGGGCATCAGCCAAGGTAGCCATTTCCTGTATTGTCATCTCTGGGTGAGATTTCAAGATTAACTGTACTAAAGAAGGAAGATGAGAGAGAAAGATCTTTTGAAGTGTTATGTTACCATTACAGTTCTTGTTAGTGAGCTGCTCAATTTGTCTAAGTAGCTGGGATGGTTTGAGATCTCCCAATGATGTTAAGGAGAGTAGCTTCTGCACTCTTTTTGATTGATTGAGGAAGTGTGAGAGATGAGGCAGGCCTTGAGAGTATCATGGGGTTATCCTCTGGCCTGTTCATTATTATATCACGCGCCTCTCAAGCAATTTCAGGTAGTAAGGATGCTACCACGTAGTTGTATTGAGTCAATTGTTAGTTGATGTTTCTGGTGGCAAACTGAGCCTCCACTTGATGAAACCAGAGAGCAGGGTCTTCATGCCAGAAAGGTGGCAGTTTCAAAGAAACTGCATGAAAAATTGGTGCTGCTACTTACCCATGGGTGTGGAAAATGTGAAGTAAATCAAGAACAGACATAAGCTTGATAGTTAGGTTTGTCTGGGTCACCAATGTAGAAGTTAACAGCTTTTCATGAAGACAAACTATTTCATTCAATGAACATCTACTGATGAAATGAATCAGCTAGTCCATTTATATACAAATCATGCCAGAATGTTCTAGAAGGAAAATCATGTGGACAAGTAAAAAGTAAGAGTAACATATGATAATAGTCAATAGAGACAATCAACACCTACAGAGATAACACAAGACAAGTCAATATGATTAAAGTCAGCTAATGCCTGCAGATGCCACACAGTGCTGAGTCATGTCATGTCATGGGAGTGGGTGGGAGAATGGTTGGGGCAAAGGAGGCCAGCCAGCAGTGAATGGAGAAGACAGTGTAGTTGGTGGCACAAGTGGATAGAGAGACAAGTACACAGCTATAAAATTAGAGACTGATTTGAGGCTGGTTCTAATGCCACGTCATCCATCTTGAATACATTTTACGAAGTCTCCCCAGATATTACTTGTTTATTATTATTTATTTGAAACTTTAGCAGCAATTGACCAGAGGTGATAAGAGAGTAGTAGTCCATGGGTCACCTGGCCGACTGGTACTATCTGGATGTACTAAAAACTGGTTTGGTACATCATTTGCCAAGGTAATCCATTTCTAAAAATGTTCACTGGACATTATAAGTGGTAGATTTTTAGAGTTACAGTGTCTTTCCCCCTACTGTCCAAGACTGTCCTCACAAGGTGGCAGTTGACCAGATTTCATTGCTCCTTCCTTGGCCCTCCAAAGCTGGTACCAAGGTCTGTCAACATGGTGATATTTTTCCGAGCTGCATACAATTTGCATGTGAATTTTTTGAAGGATTTGAAATAGTCTATCTGTCCTATGCCACACTGTTCTCCCAATGTACTGAAAGCATCCTGGAATGTTTGGTTCTGTCACATAAGCATCCACATCCAGTGAATTCTTCTCTCGATTTGTTGACTTTAGCCTGACTATGTATCAGTTGTCCAGGGCTCACCACGAGGAGGTAGTCAACATGAGCTGGTGGACTGGTGTGGGAAGATGCTGAAGGGCAGCCACCACACACAACTAGTGAATGGCTGTGTGTGGTGGCTGAGTAGTTATGCTCTTGGACTAACAACCCATGGATTGTGAGTTCAAACCCAGCACTGACAGGAAAATCTTCTTGTCCTTCAACATCTTCCCACACCAGTCCACCAGCTCATGTTGACTACCTCCTCATGGTGAGTCCTGGACAACTGATACATAGTCAGGCTAAAGTCAACAAATCGAGAAGAAATTCTCATACAAAATTTTTTTTATATTTATCCAGTGAATACATGTAGACCCAACAAAGCTTTACATACATCATGGCCCAGGTTAGCAGCTAGTTTGATAATGCTTATCAATCTACACTGGTTATTTCTTCACAACCTTAAGTGCAAGTCAAAATTATCTATGGAGGATGCCAGGCAGAGGATCATCACGTCAGTGTCCTCTGCTACTAATGGCACTGACTTGTATCCAGACTCAGCGGCATGGTGGACATGTAGCAATAAGCTTATGTCAGCCTCTTCATGTGTGCATTCCACATGATCCACCTCAGTCATTGAGCTAGTACATATCTTGAGCTAGTACATATCTTGAGCTAGTACATGTCTTGAAGCATTTATCTTCAAAGGTTACGAAAATTACATTTACTTGGAGTTGGGACTGTCTTTTGGGGTTCTCTAGCCAGTCAGTGGCAAAACATTTATTGATTTAATTTTGCTAGGACATGTAAGGAGACAATGCCAGTTTCAGATTTGGTGGATAGGAACAATTTTTCGAAAAGCTCCCTCTGCACCAGGTTGTACTCCTGCTGCTGCCTTAACTGACAGATCATCATTGTACCTGTCCTATACACCACATCCACTGGAGGACTTAGGCAGATGTTTGCAGTAGGAGATGATCTGACAATTCAGAGAAGGTCACACCATCACCTTGCATATTATATACAACACCATGTTGTTTTTTTTTGTTTTTTTTTGTTGTTTTTTGTTGTTTTTTTTTTGTTTATTTTTCTATGCAATTTAGAAGCTATTGCTCATCCTTATGTAATCTAGCAAGACATTCCTAATTGCTGGTAGAGGGAGAGGTGCAGATATTTATAATTAAAGCAAAAATTGGAAATACTTCTTTTCTTTTTTTTTTACCTTTTACACACTGCTATATTTATGCTAGTGTATTCAATTCATTATTTGTTCACTATTCTAAAAATGTACGAAAAAAACAAACATGTTTCTTTCAACTAATTATGTTATTTGTAGGATTGTGGTCTGTTTCCTAGCAACTTATTTTTACTATAATTATCAATCACTCTTGGAATGCATCATAGACTAGGTTGCTAGGGATTTTTAAAAAAACCCTGGATGGTCACATAAATTAGAAATATATAAAATGTTAAAATCCTGTTTGGTGGACATTGTTTAGTTCCATGCCCAGATGTTATACAACCACAAGATGGCCATGGGTGAACTGCACACCAGAGTCAGAGTGGTCAACAGTGATTACAGGCTCCTCAGCACCACAGATCATCATGAAATTTGTATCATGCAAGTGTCCGAAAATCTGCCAACTTCTAAAGTGTAAAAGCCTATCCAGTGAGTGCCTACCATGCACCAGGTTTGTAAGCTGTAAACCTGCACAAACATAAATGACAGTGAGGCCACCTCTATTGACACAGATGACAAGGTGGATGAGGATTATTCTTCTGATCAATGGTGATGTATTAAGGAAATTTATGAGATTCATGTTACCCACAACTTCAGACCAGTAGTCTGCTTGTGTTAACTAATGCAAAATATATAACTTTATTTAACATACTGAAACAGAAAGGAAAACTAAACAAGTAGGCATGATAGTGACTATTTGTAAGCATTAGACATGGAAAAATGAAATGCAAGGAATTGGAGTGCTCATGGTCTGGTCAAAATTGGTAAGAAAATCATCCAAGTGTTCCTAGTCAGTAGTCTCCCGTAGCCAGACCCTTTACTCTCCGCTTCCCTTTTTAATCTATTTGGCTACCTGAGACTACCCAGTCAGCTGCAGCAGCTTAGCGACCCTTACCAAAAGTGACAAGCTTAAATTAGTCGACACCTTTCCAAATACCCAGGCACCTCCAGAAGTGTGAAAAAAAGAAAGGGGGGAGATGGCTGACCCAAGTGAGAATAGCACTGAGGAACGGACGCTAAAGCAAAGAAATGGAGACGGAGGTCCTGAAGAAGTCGCTAAATTCGTAAGTGAACCCACCAAGAGACCGCAGAACTGCGGGGCTGGGTAGGTGACAAAGCCGCTTAGTGTCAGTTTCATCTTTTGTGGGTCCTTCGACCAATAATCATAATACATAGCGACGAATTATCTAAAGGAATATAGCTTTTGATGCTGCATCAGTCCCAGTATCTAGTTTATGGGGTTCACCATCAACTTTCTTAGCCACTATCCTGCTAGACTGGACTTTACAGCTAGAATAGGAATGTGCCCTGACCAGAAGCCATGGCAGCATTAGTGTGAATGTTGGAGTCCCATCACAATCTGAGCATGAAGCTATGTTCATTTCCAACCCCCTAGTCCCTTTACCAATTCAGGGGGGGGGGGGTGTCAAATGGGGTGGGATTGGTAATGGAGGACAATAACTGATCAGTGTGTTATGCACACCCACAGAGTGGCTCAAGACAGGAGCTGTGTACTGTCCTTCATCAAGTGTGCATTCAGGAGTTGACCCTTTACCAAATGTCATTAGCTGCTCATCTGACACAAGAGATTTACCCATTTCCATGGTAATGGTTTGCATGGTGACTGTATTGTTAGCAGAGTTGTATTCAGCCCATTAGCAGGTGTATGACGTGTTGACCAACCACTATGGCTTGAGGTCGGCTGAGGAACCACGCAATGGTTAGAGACTGCGCCATTGTGAGGAGAATGTTGTATCACTCCAACTAATGAGATGCTTGCCTACATTGCCCATACACAACATACCTGTCAGGTCTTGTGGTGGAATCCTTCTAGGTGGTAATGGCTCCAACTAGAGACATACTCTTCTAACTAGAGGCATATTCTCCCTCTAACTAGAGACATTTTCCTCCTCTAACTAGAGACATATTCTCCTCCTCTAACTAGAGACATGTTCCCCTCTGACTAGAGACATATGATTCTCAAGTTGAATAAGTTACTGTCAGGTAACCTCAATTGCACATCACGTGAGGTCAGTGAACTTGTCCATTCTTATTATCAGTCAACAGAAGCACTACATGATTGTATAACCTGTAACAACATGTCATGACCTGTAACTTGTGTTTACATGGCTATAGGTGGAAGAACTACTCGGAAATATGGTAAGAATTTAGTACCCTAAATAATGCCACCATGTGTATGCACTGTGTATGTTTATATATTGCTATAGCAACAAAAGTTCCAGCAGATGTCAGAACAGATCATTGGTCGCCTTGACGACATGGGCAAGAGGGTGGATGACTTGGAAAAGAACATCTCAGAATTAGTCCAGCAAGTTGACTCCAATGACAAGTCACCAATGAAATCATCTGACGAGAACAAATAACCCCCCCCCCCCAGAGAAATTTGTTCAACAGCAACTGATTTAAGATAACCATATTCATTGCATTGCATACAAACACAGAAATGAGAGATAGAAAATGAAAGATTGTCATATTTTTCATGAAGATTTTTTTGTCTTGTCTGATTTAAGATAACCATATTCATTGCATTGCACACAAACACAGCAAAGGGACATAGGAAATGAGAGGTTGTCATATTTTTCATGAAGATTTTTTGTCTTGTCCTATAGCTTGGTTTTCTCTTGAAAGATAACGTCTGTATAACACAAAGTGATTAAAAGCAACAACAAACAATATTTGTCAATTCACTAATTGGTTATGAACTGAACAGTAAACGTATTGTGAACATCCAAATTAAATGGAGTTACTCCTGAATGAAGGAAGAGGCATGTAATAAACCATTATGTACTTTGTGTCAATAATTGACTTGTTTATTGTTTAGTGGTGATGTGAAACTTTACAAGTTGGACTCAATGAACTATCTTATACTCCACAATGGCCATTTCATAGCAATGAAATTTAAGCCACAGGTAATGTTCTGGTAGGTGGATTTCTCTGAAACTCAGCATGATGATAGGTTTCAACCCAACTTAAAACTGGGCCAAAAATTTCACAAAATGGTTACCATGGTAACAAGAAAAAGCCAAAATGGTAGGATTTTAGCCTATATTGGCCGGGCAATGCCGGGTATATGCTGCTAGTAGAGTTCATATTTGCTTAGGAAGTATGTGTCAAAGAACAGATTTTAATACCTTTTTGTGTGGCTCACTCAGGAAAGGGGGATGGGTTGGGTGTGGGAGAGACTGCATGCTACCACAAATACATACCTTCTTGCTTTCCTCAACAGTTCTGCTTTTCTCTCCTGCAAGGAGCCAAACAGAGAGACATTGGCAAGTGCCGCTTCTTCCCGCCTCTCTTGCTCCAAACCACTCCCCCCACCAATCCTCTGTCTCAACCCCCCAGAGAGTGCAGCTGCCGCTGTAGTTGTCTGTGAACTCTCACTAGAGGGTTCTGGTGAAGGTGCGCTCTCTGGACTCTCCATGCTATCACATGGTGTCTGCTCTGTATCATGTGAAATTTCTAACAAGTTTGATGAAGATTGTTCGGAGTCGGATAACAAATGTTCTGTGTCATGTGACAAGTCACCATCTAGTACAAGGTGCTTTGAGTGTTCATAATGCAGATCATGTGATTCTTCCCTTTGGATGCTATCACTGCTAACCATTTGACCTCCAGGCGTTGAGTAACTGTGAGATGAAAACCTTTGATCTGGTGGCTGTTCTGATGTTCTGTGTGGACCATCATTGTCATCATCATCTTCGCTGCTGCATGCAGGAGTATCAAGGGGTGTATCTGGTGTGGCCGTCCCCTCCACCGGAGGACTGCCTGTGTCCGAGTCCTGTCCCGGGATGAAGATGGAGCGCGTGAGGATGTGGTCGACCGTGAGAGAGACAGAGTGTGTGTCCACCAGGTCCAGGGTGATGGCCTGCAGAGGTATGTGGGCAAACATACTCTGTACCTGCTGGGCCTGGCCAGCCAACCAATGGCAGCAAGGGTGAGAGAGAGAGGTGAGAAAGGGCAATAGAAAGAGAAGCGTTATACACAGACTTGATTATTACTCATGGTCATGTGGTTAGTTATAATATGAGTATCAATAAAGTAACCATTGACCCAAACTTCTCAGAAGACACATTGCGGTGTTTCCCAAAGATGAGACACGCAGCTGCACAGTGGTTGGTCCAGTGTCAATACCGGCAATCCCTCCCCAGTCCATCCATTGCCTCAGACCTGATTTTGACTTAATTTCTAGCCCCAGAAATAGCAGTGGTATGGTACTCTTACTAATAAGGAAATACTATATTTATACTCAGAACTCTGACATCTGTGGATGAACTAGGATTGAGGAGGACTCCACTGCACATATAGGACTCATTCATTGGAGGATTTGATGGCTCTTGAACTGCTAAAATCCCTGTGAGTGTAAGTTCTTCAAATAAGGAGAACTCTTTCCTGCTTGGGGTGGTAGAGGTCTAAGATACGAGCCAACCACAAGATTGGATAAGCATGCCCGGCTCACCACACACACACACACACACACCTGAACAATGCCTGGCTCACCACTCTGTGCAGCTCAGCGGCATTGTTGACCCACTGTTGGTCTGCCTGGTGGAGCTCCACAGAGAATGTGGGCAGCCAACTGGCTATAGACGCACCGTTGAACCTAAACAACCAGTTCTGGGCATTCCTAAGGTTGCGTTGCAATCTTCTCCCTCCTCTGTCATTCCTCTCCTGCCCCTGCTCGTGGAGCCGCCTCCTTCGCTGATGGAGGTCGTCGCTGAGGGAGAAGCGGCAGGTGGGGCACACTGTGTCATGTTCCAGCCACGCCCTCAGGCACACCCTGCAGTCAGAGAACATGATTGGTCAGCTTTACCTTATTGAGGAGTAACTATTGACATCATCTCAATGTAATGCTTTATTGGTCCATTCTCAAAAAGAACCGTAATCTGGAACTATGTGCCACTTCAACATGGAGGGGTAGCTTGCTCACACGTGGAATATGTGGCCACAAGGAAGTTTGCATGCAGCGTTCATCTTCTCCCAGCAGATGGCGCAGGAGTCATCGCCCATAAGCAGCTCCTCTCCCGACACCTGCACAAAGCGGTTGTCCATGGTCTCACACACCAGCACGTAGTTACGATGACGCTTCAGGCGACGCTGAATTTCCTTCGAGAAGGGGGAGGAGTTTAAAGTGAAAATATAACAGCATAACAACTGAAAAATACACTATAACAATATCAATGTAACTATTAAACAACAACACAACAATAACAAACACTACAACAACAAACAATGCACAACTAAAGAATGAGAGAGAGAGTTACCTGGTAGAGAAAGCGCAGCTTCATGAGGAGGATGAGACTGGCCACACTGAGCAACATATTGGCCCAGAGGAGCATGTGGACATGATGGAGGAACTCCACACAGAGGACGGCTTGCTCCAGAATGAGCTCCGTGTAGTACATGTACGTGCTCCTGTTCTCCCAAATGCCATTGTGGTGCATGTCCCACACATGTATGATATGTCTGTTCTCATAGGGGGGGGGGGGGAGAGGGCGAGGTGAGGAAGGGGGAGAGGAGGAGAAAGGGGGGGGGGGGGGGAGAGGGCGAGGTGAGGAAGGGGGAGAGGAGGAGAAAGGGGGGGATGGGGAGGAAGAGGAGGGGGGAATGACAATGATGGGAGAAGAAAATAAGTATGAAAGAAAGGGAGAGATAAAGATACAGGTAAGTGTACGAATAAGCTGGATCAAGACAAGATGGATGTTCTGTTGAAAGAGGAATGCACTAACCTAGAGGAGGTGGTCTTGCAGATAAACACTCACTCACTGCCTTACCTGATAATTGAGTTCAGTGCTTTCACGAAGACAACAAACACTTCGGAGTAGAGGAAGGTGAAGTGGGTGAAGCCATACTGCCATCCTTCCACCGCACACACCACAAACAGACCAGCACAGCAGAGGAGGATCAGGAAGAGGAGGGCAATGATCTTGGCGTGAGCTGAGGTGGGAGTGGTGGGGGAGAAGGACAGCTACACAGCCAGGTTTTTGGGGGGGGGGGGAGTGTGTATAACACAGGCACTAACTACATGGAGTAAGTGCTTTGTACAGCATTATGATATTAGTACTCACAACCCACCATGCATGCACTCAATGATGCCAAATGATGGTTCATCCAAGAACACAGAGTGGGATATACCTTCATTTTTAAATGTTTACGACATTGGGGTTGTAACTGGTTTAGATTTTTACTGATTGGGCATATAATTCATATGGCTACTATACAAGAACCGATTAGGTTTGAAACTGGTTGGGGTTGAACGCAGTGGAATTAGAGCTTCACAAGGAACTGATTGTGTTGGCTGAGTCAGGAAAGAACAATCTCTTTCCAGTTCCTATTCTAACTATTTTATACACTCACCTCAATATTGGAGGGAAATAAATCCATATTTGTGAAAACAATATAAACTTAATCATTTTATCAGACGTCATCAAATTATTGGACACAACCAGTGTAACTAACTCACAAATTGGAAGCGATCCTTGGACAGCTGCTCCATCACAAGAAGAGTCCCGAGGACAGAGAACCACATGAACCATCGCAGCATCTCAGGCACCTCCTGCACGTTCATCACACCAAACACAAAGATGAACTTGTAGAAGACAAAGTTCCAGAACTTGTCCCTCAAGTGCTGATGTTCGCTGCGTTGGAGGGCGCCAAACACCAGCAAGTGGATGAACTTGGCGATCAAGAAGAAGACACAACAACCCATGTTGAGAAGTGCCTGCACATACAGATACAAGTTGGAACTAATCCACTTTACACTTGTGAAGGATACAAAATTTGACTAGTCACATTAAGGAGTGCATCATGTAACATTGTGTAACATTGGCATATAACACAACCCTTTACCAAAGTATAGACAGAACATGGTAGACCACAGCTCCTCCACAGGCAAGATGAAGGATACTGGGAGGGAGATGGGTTGCAAGTTCAAGAATAGGAGAAAACGCCGAAGAGAAAATGTGGAGTGAATATACCAGATAGTGTGAAAGGAAGGAAGCCCATATGTAAGTTGGAAATACAAAACCTCTGTGTCTAGTGGTTGGGTGTGATAGCCCAAAGCTAGAGTTAGTCTCAGACTCTGTGAATTATTATATTGACTCCATATTGCCTTCCTTCCAACACACAATCCTACCACCTAACTTACAGCATTAAACCACACATCTGAAGTAAGCACGCCCATAGAGCTGCTTCCTGAGGTAGCCAGGGAATAAACCAAGGCATAAAATAACGCCAGACCACTGAAGGCGGCATAGACGTTGAGATTGGGCAGGGGCAACTGGTCCACTCTGTTCAGCTGAGGCATCTTATCAGGTTCAAACACGTGAGCATCAGCACCGAGTAGTGAGGAAGAAATTTGACTCTCTCAGAAGATTGACTTTGGACGGTAGCTACCTCATTCATTTAGCATAGGCATTTCTACGTACAATATTGCGCTTTGAATAAGTCTGGCTTCTTGGTTTTCCCCTGGAGCTGCTCCACCCCCCCCCCCCCCACCCCCCTGTCCCTTCACAAGTTTCAATGCATACCGACTTTTTGTTGGTGGTGGTGGTGCTGTTGCGTTGCATTTATTCAAATTTATGCCTTAATTAACACGTTTAAACATGTTTTCCTGAAAGGACTATATTAAGTTAGCTATAAAGTAAAGTCTATACATCTCATTCACATAAATTAACTGTAGTAAATACTTATCATAAATATGCCAAAGAAGAAAACGAAAGAAAAATAATCTTTTTTTTTTCTTTTTTTTCCTCCAGTTGAAGTTCACTGACACTCTTCAGAGGGGGAGAAAACAAGGGGGGGGGGGGGGGGGGGGGGCTGGGCCCCCCAACTCAGAGAACCTATTTTTCAAATGCTTTTACATTAGCACCAATGCTGTATATCACATGTATTGTTGGTGTCCAAGATCAATTATAAGGAAAATCCCTAGTTAGTATAGAAAATAGTGTACACTTTTAGTTACATATGCACAAATATCCCGTAAATACATTAGCCAAATGTATTTACATCTGCAATAGCATACTTCTAATTATTTTACTTAGAGCATCTGTGATCTACTCCATAATGAGCTAAAAGATTAATTTAATGAGCACATTCCCTCAGTAATTGCGATTGAAAACACCTTGATAAATGCAGCAAATGGTCATAAATGGAAGAGTTGAATAAATCCTGCTACAAAAATGTTGACACATTAGCAAATTACCTCCAACTTTACAAAATGTAATCTAGCAGTGTAACTTTGAAATGAATAAAATGAGTTCACTAAAAAAGGTTCTGTCTAGCAATAATAAAAAAATTCGAATAAATGCTACCAACCATACACCAGTGCTCTCGTCTATAATTAATAATCCTAGTTACCTCTGCAGCATCAAAAATAGTTTCTTCCCTGGGAAAAAATGTCATAACTTCTATGCACTCTAAAATGACAGAGATGAAACTTAATTATATAGTGCTTCCATACATTTACAAAGATTTTACAGACACTTTTTGACTTTAGATTTAGTTTTGATAATAAAAGTTTCTATCATTGATGAGAGGGAAGGGTTTTTTAAAAATGGTTATAGCTTTTAAATTTTCCTTTTTTATTAAAATATTTTCTATATTAAGCACACTTGTTCCAACTTAAAGTGATTCCTCACCTTTTTAAGCTTTGATAAATATCGATCCTAAAAAATAATATAATCTTCAGCCCCCCCCCCCCCCCCACTTTTGATGTGCTGTTTCTTCCCTTGCTCTTGAGCACAAGTAGTTTTGTCTCTTTCTGAAAAAGTAAGAATTCCCCCTTACCACTCCAAAACATTTTTATACCTTTTAAAGTGTATTTTTACCCCTGAACTTTAACAAGTGGAGTCTAAATATTACTTTCTTGGGAATGTTGTTCTTGTTATGAAACTTCCTCCATCAGACC
The DNA here is from genome assembly GCA_963969325.1 of Lycopodina hypogea. Classification (NCBI taxonomy): domain Eukaryota; kingdom Metazoa; phylum Porifera; class Demospongiae; order Poecilosclerida; family Cladorhizidae; genus Lycopodina; species Lycopodina hypogea. Next base: position 1,374,912 of record OZ017780.1, on the reverse strand, counting down.
ACCACCAGTGCTAAGGTCCCCTGTTGGACTCCTGGTCATGGTTGAGTTGTTTCCCCCCCCCCCCCCCCCCCTTTTTTTTTCAAATTGAATGAACTCACTGTATTACATAAAATGAGAACAATGATTATTGGATCAGTTAACTTGTGGTCAACATTGGTATGATCTTGTTACCCTTTTTTTTATTTATTTTTTCCAATTCAAATTGAAGTGAGTGGGGTTTTGGCTGGAAATTATGGGTCTTGTTATTTCTCCATATAAATACTTTCATTCATTTATCCTTGTAAGCCTAATAAGTCAAAATTCTTCCTTTCTATCAGTAACTATAACAACTGGATGTGAAGTGGTCTATTGGGAACAAGAAATTCTAAATGGTATGCAACAAAAGTCACTTGTCGACAAAAAAAATTTTTCTTCTTTTTTTGCTTGCACTTTCCGAATAGCTCTTATTAAGGAGATGTTTTCTATTCACTGATTAAAACTAGGGTTATTTGGAGGGCTGTAGTCATACCACATAAAAGTAAAGGTATTTGCATGTAATTAACTTGCTTTTTTCTGTTCATTTTTAGTTAGGAGAGACTGCACAAATGAGTGAACAAATAAAATATTGTGTGTATTTATATTTCCATGCAGTGAATAAAGGAAACACAAAATATCATGATAAACACAACTGTTTATTCTAGTGCCATAGCTATCTTTCAGCAGGATTTTATCTGCAAAACAGTCAATAAATTGAATTAACTAATGTGATTACTGTGGAATGTCTAGTACCATGAATATTTATATAATTAAAAATAGATGACAAACACTCCCTGGTTAACTAGTCACTGGATAAGTCTCCTAGCTAGAATTGTTAATGATGAGCCAGTCTTGCCAGGCAGGATAAGTAATGCCATGTGACCCAGAGAACTTCTGAACTTAAGATTAATTTGTACATAGCAAGCCAAACTTAATGGGCTTACGAATGTGCTATACTCTGTATGGTCAATATTACTGCTTGTTGGTTAGTAACTCATCTGGATTTGAGAAAGCTGATTAGGAAGCGGACTAACAAGGATTCAACCGAATTGAACTGAATTGAACCGAATGTGACAGCACAGACAAACTGAATGTGACAGCAGACAAACTGTCCATGAACTGACATAGTTGTTCCTCAGTATGCTTAACATCACATTCTGCAAGTGAGCTACTACTTCTACAGAAGTTGTCTTATAGGTCAGAATATATGAAAGCTCACTAGTAGGTTAGGTTTGATTGAGGCATGGTTATTGCTTCAGGAACTACTCCATAATGCTTCCTGGTATTGGGGTATATCATTGTTTTCTCTGTGTATGGGAAGTGGACTGGAGAAAAGAAATCAAACGGATATTTGTGCTCATCAAATCCTTTCAAGATTTGGAAAAAGTATACCAAAAAATCACCTGTCATAAAAAATGTCAAATCACCAACTATAACTCAATTTCTTATCAAGCAGGAGACAAGATCATCTGCATGGAAGACATTAAATAGAAATTATAAGCAATAGTCTGTTTGGGAGTAAACAATGTAACTCTCATTAAAATTATGAGCATTTCATCATAAATAGAAGTGCAAAGAAAAAAAAAGCCCATTTTGTGCAGCTGCCCTGCACACCACCAAAATTCTTTAAGAGAAGGTCCAGCCATCATCTGAAGCCACCAAATCCACTATCAACCCACCATCCCAGCAACCATCCCAGCAACCATCCCAGCAACCATCCCAGTAACCATCCCAACCACTCTTGCAGTTACCAGCTACCATCTAGCCACCATACCAGTCATCATTGCAGCTACCATTGTAGCTGAATTCAAATTCCTAAATGATGCAAAAGGACATTCATTTCAACATCAGCAAGTTGCAGCAGTACCTTTGGCTTGCATACAGTATGAAACAAAAGGTGAGATATGTCTTTCATGCAGGTTTTTCAAAGTATGGCATCATTGGTCAGACCCAGGTATGCTCATGAAACATCAACTGACACAGTTTAGTAAAGCATTGGAGTTACTGGAGAGAAAAAAACAACAGCTAATGAGTATCACAAAATCGCAGTGGTAAGGGCAGAGGAGTTTCTCCAGGTCGTGAAAGGTCAACAGCACAACATCTATCAACATTTAGGCCAAGCTGTTTCAGATCAATCCAAAGAGACTCAACTCCATTGTCAACACAATGGTTTTGTGTGGTAGGCAAAATATTCTCATTTGAGGCCATCTTGACAGTGCAACTGATTTAGAGAAAATCACAGAGTACCATTTGGATTCTTACACCTTATTCAGTATTGTCTCTTGAAATTGTCATGGACTAACTTACAATATTGTTCAACCATATGATAATCACAGCATATTTCTATCTTGATTATAATCCTTTAACCATCAATTTGCTTTTCAAGTTCCTAATGTCTCATTTGATCTAATGGGTCAATCACATACATTCAGCACCCCCCCCCCCCCCCCCCCCCCCACTTGCTGGAATTCCTGCTACACCCCTGGTGGGACTTGGGCTTTCTAACTTTAAAGTTAATGGGGTTTGATCTCAGTTAGAGTGTGTTACATAAATGTGATTGGTAGTACTCACACATTACTCATGTAGTTCCCCCCCCCCCCCCCCCCCCCAACAGCCCCAACAGCCCCAACAGCCCCAACAGCCCCAACAGCCCTAATAGGCCAAGGGGAGCCAATTTTGTAAAACAAAGTAGATATAGATGATTCCTTGAACCCCAAGATCCTCTACAAAAATTTTTGTGGCCTGCAGGTCATTTCCTCTGGGAGAGGTTGACACACACACAACACACACCACGTGTGCACACACAGAACACACCCACCCACCCACCCACCCATACACACATACAAAAAAAAAAACTGAGAGCAGGTTGAAGGGGGTATGTTGAGGGTATGTCGAGAGACTTTAAAAGCTTAAAAAAAGCTGACTAGCAAAGCATAAAAAAGAGGGCTTTTGCTGGCAATAATGATACGTGCACTTGGATGCCTCTGAACAAATTTCATTTTCAAATATTTGGGAGAGATGGACATAGGCAGAAAACCAGGGATGGATGGTAAATGTCACACAGAACTTTTGCTATGTTATAAGTGGGCAGATCAGATTCCACTCCACACTGAAGTGAGTCCTAACACCCTATCAAACACCCTATGCACTTGAGATATTTGTATGCACTGGACCATGTGCTTTATTAACTGCTTCAGAGATTGATCCATCGGACAAGTTACTACAGGAGCACTATCTGATCGAAACAAGCCTTGATGAATCCTGCACAAATAAGTACGCTTGTACCATGGATTTAAGAGGATGGTGCTCTCTGACTCAAATACTGATGCTGAAGGAGCACTTGGCATTATGTGAAAAGTTAAAACTGAAGATAGAACATATTAAAGTATGAAACCCTCCATTAGTTTGATAATCAATAAAGTTAATTTGGGTGTTTTAAAAAAAAAGTCAATTACAATGATTAGAAGTAAACAAAAGGATTTTTTTTTTTTTTTAGTAAAATGAAACATGCAACAGAGGAGTACAATAATGAATTAATGATCTAGCTGAGGCAAGTTCAACATGAACCCATTCTCGGGTGAAAGTTTAAATCTTGTGGTTTCTACTTCCTTATGGAATATAATTTTCTATTGAGATGCTTACATGCAATATTCTAAGATTTTCAATACTTCTTCACAGTTTGAAATGATTGGTAATGTTTCAGTTCAGGTGTAAATACTAGACAAATATTCTATGATTTGCACAGTATTGCTTTTATTGCACTATTTCAGTTTAGGTGCTGTCACATGATACTCTGCTTTAAGTCATAAAATACTCTTTATTTTTGGATGATAAATCCCATTAGAGACATTAAACTTTCAAATATGGTATTATCAAAAACTGTTATTTATTGAAGTCTCTCAGGGGAATGGCATCTCAACTGCTTTCTTCACCAAGCTATATTCTCATACATATAATATTCTCATACATATAATAGTCTCAGTTTGTATATTTTCTATATTTTAAACTTTAGTTGCAAAAAGGGCACTCAAATTCATTCTAGCTTAAATTCTATTTATTGATACAGTGATCATCAGCTTCAAAATTTTTGTACTTCATTGAGTCATTATATAACATGCAACATGTAAATATATAATCCTATTTGTGACTTTTTAACCAATAGCTTAATATAGGGCTGAAGAAATCTGGCTTGCTTCTGTTCTCCCTGAAATGAGCCTTTTCTCCCTGAAATTCAGAAGATGCAGTCCCCCTGTAATGAGTTTTGCCAACTTGAGAGGTCTGACACACACATACTGTATATAATATACAAACATATTAGTACATTATACAGTAAAATTGTAGTAAGATTGAATCAAAAATTTTATGTAAACGCACAACCAGGGGGGTATTCCCTGGCTGGTTGGTACTGGTAACCATGGCACCCTCACCCCAATAATCTTACCTTGCAACAACTGATTGGTCAACCGCAGCAGGCAGGGGTGCCCCTTATCATCTGTGGGAAAGTTTGCTGCTAGTGTTAAAGGAACTGCAACGAACTTCTTCAGCAATCTCCCGTGGTTTCCTCTGGGTGTGCAACTGTGATGAACTACAGTTTGTTGCCCCTGCTGATGCTCTTCTGGCTGGCAGGTCCTTGTGTGTGTCAGGGTATCATTGACTGCCCCCCACTCCCTCCGGTGGAGCCTGCAATGACAGTATACGAGCTGAAGCCACAGCATATCAAAGTAGTTATGGGACTAGGAGACAGTATCACAGCAGGTATTCTACCAGAGATATTGATTTCTGTAGTTTGTGAAATTACAATTAAACAGAAGCAACCAGGGAGATGACTGCAGGAAGTGCTTGCTTGCTTACCTGTTGGTGTGAGATTGCTGTGCATATCTAGGGCCAAATTACTGACCCACCACTGATATGGAATAGAAAATATGGATGCAAGAACTTCCTCACATTCTTTTTTTCTACTGGAGTCACTGTTGTTGCATAGATTGTGTTTTGGAGCATGAGATGGAATATCCCACACACATCTGACCATCCTGGTCTGACCATGACCTAGGGTATGTTAGTGCATCTTCAAATAGACCGCACTTATAACCACACACTCAGCTTCCTCACACACACACAATTAAACATTCACATGCACAATATATTAACAGAGATTACAAGCAAGGTCTCTTGAAGCTGGGACAGACGAAACTGGAGTAGTTGAAACCTGAACTTGTACTTCAGGTATCAAGCGTAGCTATATATAACATGCAATGCAGGACAATATCCTGGAATGATCTTTTTTCTTCTTTTTTTTTTTAAACTGATTATGCTAACTTCATGTGTGTTTATGTGGGTGTGTGTTGTTTAAAAATTTTTTAAATTTTTTATCTATTTATTTTTTTTTTATTTATTTTTTTTTAAGGTATCAGTCAATCTGGATGTTACATTACCTTTGGACATGTTAATTTGGTTGTTAATTTTTCATTGGTCTCTTAAGAAGTCATTTGTTCCTCATAGTACATGTATGCAGATGCAGTAGAGATACATGTTTTATTATTATTATTTTTTTCTAATTATAGGATTCGGCATGATGGGTACACATAGAATCAATGCGGCCGCAGATTTGTATGAATATCGCGTAAGTGTATATAAATATGTGTGTGCATGCATGTGTGCGTGCGTGTGTGTGCTCGCGCATGTGTGTGTGTGCAGTGTAGAATGGGGAAGTAATTGGTGTTGTTTGCAGGGGCAGTCATGGAGTATGGGGATGGACCCAGGTGCAGTGACACTGCCCAACATCCTTAAGCACTACAACCCTCTCATAATGGGCGGGAGTCGTGGCTTCCACATGTACGAGGTACGCAGAGTGCAGCACACACACACACACATGCACACACACACACACATTGATTTTTTAAAAAATGTTCTAGTTTAATTTTTTATGATCTGTGTACGTTGTTAAAATACCTGGATATCATATCTCAACATAGTCATTTCAATTGTGGAGTAAAGGATTACCACCACTGGTTTCTTTAAGGATCTCAAATGGGACCAGTTCTTGCCTCTGGATAGCCGCTGCGAGAATATGTATTTAAAAAACATTTAAAAAATATATATTGCAAGCAAAAATATCTCTGTGCTGTGGAGAGACAGTATACCAAACATGGGCTACAGTAAGATCTCTGCGGTGCTTTGCATGTATCCCAGGGAGAACAGATACATGGGAGAAGAGATAGATGGGAGAAGAGATATAAGCTGGGAGCTATCTCACTTGAAGTGTGTTTTTCTTTCTTTTGTGTTTCTGTCAAAGTGTGTTTACTTTTTGAGTACAAAGTCCTTCACTAGGATGACTCTAGTGGGTTCTGGACAACCTTAATCACATGATTTCTAATGTGGTACAGGCGGTATGCATTGTCCCTCCACATGTCTGTTCCTAGCGACACAGACAAAAGGTTTTTATGTCCGTCTTGCTGTGTAGAGGTGGTCCTTGTTAAAAAAATCTCATTCATCTCAAGGTGATCGTATTCAGTTGCTCCTGAAGTTGCAGTGAACCAACTGGACCAAAAGTGATTTGACCTGAATGGAACCACCAACTGGTGCAGGCTGCAGCTGCCCTTGTCCTCCCATGGCTGGGCCAGCAAGACTGATACAGCTTCTACAGTTTAGGCCATCACAATCTGGTAATCTATAATGACTTGGTGTGGTCAAATTTATCTGGAGTGATGATACAAAAAAATACAGTCAATAAACCATTGGGTTGGGGGAGGGGGGGGGGGTGGAAGTATGAGGGGGGAAATATATTCCACCTCAATGCGAAAGGTGTACGCTCTATCCATTGAGCTTTTGTGACCACCAGTGTCTGTCTGTCTCCACTATATGAGCAACATTTAGAGTGAATTAATTTTGGTGGTATAGTACCTTGTGTTCCTTCATGCACTATCTTCTCTCTGTCACAGCTGAGCACATTCAGTCTAATAATCCAGGAGCTGTTGGAGTATGATCTTAACAAAGGCTGCCAGAATGGACTCGAAGTGGAGAATTAACTATGATGTTTGACTGGAAGATGAGCTAGGACCAATGGCTGATGTGCTGTCCATGCAGCTGCACTACAGGATCCTAATGGATTACTACAATTTGCTATTTGTTTATCTCTGTGTATGTGCAGACTCTAACTCCTCCCAAACTGCTGGAGGGATCTTAGAGAAACTTCAGGGATTGATGAGGGCATCTCACTGCATGTCGTCACGAAGGCATCGTTAGAATCGTGCTATGGTTTGGGCAAGCATTTTCCCTCGTTTTGGAAAATTCTGGTAAAGAAAATCTGACTAAGTCACTCCACAAAAAATAACCCCTACGTAGTACGTTAATTAAACCAAGCAAGATTATTATTGGAGTCCAAAGGCCGACCAAAAAAAATAAAAAATAAAAAATAAAAAATAAATAAAAATGCTAGTAGGGCAAGTTGTTGTTTTTTTTTGTGCTAGTTGTAATAAGCCTAAATGTTGTATCACGTAATAGTTGACTTGTGGTTAGTGACCCAGATCAAACCACGCCCACTCCATATCTATACCATCCCCCAAGTATTATCCAACAGAATTTTGTGAATGAACAACCACAGATTTGTTGTTATTTTTTTATTTAAAAGAGGTGTGACCACACCCATAAATCAGTTGGTGCTCTGGGTGGCGTGCTCTGGGTGGCGTGCTCTGGGTGGCGTGCTCTGGGTGGCGTGCTCTGGGTGGCGTGCTCTGGGTGGCGTGCTCTGGGTGGCGTGCTCTGGGTGGCGTGCTCTGGGTGGCGTGCTCTGGGTGGCGTGCTCTGGGTGGCGTGCTCTGGGTGGCGTGCTCTGGGTGGCGTGCTCTGGGTGGCGTGCTCTGGGTGGCGTGCTCTGGGTGGCGTGCTCTGGGTGGCGTGCTCTGGGTGGCGTGCTCTGGGTGGCATGCTCTGGGTGGTGTGCTCTGGGTGGCATGCTCTTGACCTTTTGCTTGTTTGTGGCCTGCATGGGCGCATGTGATCATCATTTGTGGGCAAGCTGGCTTCTCCTCACTTCAACAGAGGAAGTCACTGAGTTTGTTTTCTATAGCTGCTAATGGTGGCTGTGAACAGCTTGTTGGAGTTGTTGATGTAACTCTCTTTCTCAGGCTTTGTTGTCTTTTGCTCTCCCCAGAGTTCTGCCTTGTTGTGGGAGACTTAAACTGAAGAAGGCACCAATGAGTTGTGAGTATATTAACAATGGGTGGGCTAGGGCTAGGGGCCGTGTTGAAGATAGCTCATGCCACTGCACTACAGTGGTGTTGATAATCACATCAGACACTCACTAGTCATGTGGTAGTTAGTGTTGAATGATCAGGTTACAGTCATACAACATCCTGCTCAATTTTAGGGTCGGTCAAAAGGAAAACCTCCCAAGAGAAGTTATTTCTCATGCCCTCAATTAGGGGCCAGATTTATGAGGGGGCCAAGGGGGCAATTGCCCTGATTCCACCCCCATCCCTCTCTCTCTCTCTCCCCCCCCCCCCCCTTTTTTTTTGGCTGGAGATTTCAGACTTTAAAAAAAAGGAAGTGATAATTATAAGATTTCATCTTTTTAAAATTATTATTAAAAACAAAAGGAAGTGGACAGCTAATAATTGGAGTTATACACAATAGTTTATGCAATATCAAATATCTCCATAGGGAAGAGTGAGGGGGAGAAAGAAGAGAAAAGACACTGAGCAATGGTTTGCATAAGTTGAAGAAACATTGAATGGCACCACAACATGCCATATATACTGTATCTTATCACTGGTAATTTATATCACTTTGACCTTTAGTACAATATTAAAAATTGTAGTCAAGATTATTCCAACATCAATAAAATTGGGGAAAATGAATTAGACCTCTTCTTCAGAAACTGATTTATACGAAAGTAACCTAGGCTATGTCCTGTTTCCCACACCTCATTGTTCAAGTGTAGTAACTAAAAGAAGCCTAAAAAAAAGGCTCTCCCACTTCCACCATTTTATTTCCATCAAAGGGAATGCATAGGCTTTCACACGCTACCACATCAAAGATCTGGCAAGTAACTTCTGCTTTTCAAGAGCAGCTGAAGGTACAGTCAAAGAACCACTGCTTTTGGAAAGCAGCTGAAGGTACAGAAATCTGTGCACACATAAACCTCTTCCTTCCTACTCCCCAACCTCCACTCACCACTATTCCTGTATAACAAAATAAAATCCTTGAACAACCAAAATAATGATTATCAAGGATTTCACTGGAGGAAGTGTGGAAAGAAACCCCCAACCTCTACTCTCCACTACCCCTGCACTGCATAATTAATTTCCATGTATTTGAACCATCATCACTTCTTCCTAAAATCAAAATCAAAATAATGTATTTTCGTCCCCACACTACCAATTCTATTGAATCTTCACCACTTCTTTCTAAATCAGAAGTAATGTATTAGTGTTCCCACACTAACATTTCAAAGATACCATAATGTATGATACAAAAGAAAAAACCAGAAACCTAGAATGCTGCACTCCACAGTTTAGGGTTGACAAAAGAAGCCAAGAAAACTTACCAGAGAAGAACCTTTTACAATGATGCTGGGGAAACTTTTATTGATAACTGTGTGTACCAAGAAATTCTATAGAGAGGAATGAAATGATAAAAAGAACAAATTCAATTAAAATTTTAGAAACAATTAATGTACCAACAGAAATTGTGAAAATATCCATAAGACAACACTATCTTTAAGGTAAGGTATTAAAAAACAATAATTAATGTAAATATCAAATATTTAAAATGCACATTTAACCATTGCATTTGTGTTGAATACAATTTCTTTTTACAGCAACAAAAACTGCAATTTATATTCATACACAACATAAACATTGAAAGATATCTAACAGCAATAGTGAATCACTAGAAAACACAGTATACATTAAAATCTTTAAAAAAAACTGGTATGTAATTCTATGTAATGTTTGAAAATAAATATTCAACGAATGAATACATTCACACATAATCTTCTTATTTTTCATCACAGATACAAGTTCATTCCTTAGTACTCATGGAAATTTCATTCTATTGTCTTAATAAATACAAGTTTTATAAAGTCATAATGGATACTGTTCCTCTAAACAGTATGACACTAATTCAATTTTCATGTATTTTAATCTTTCATTATACATAAGCACATAATGAGCAGGACTTCACATTTATTTTAAAACTGTCATGAACACCTACAACAACCATTCCGGACAAACATGCTGTCACACAATACATGTTGTTTTGAAATCATCAATTTCTACAGACATGCATTTAATTGATAAGATTAACACATTTAAAGTGTAATTGCATCAATGAAAAAACATAGCATTTAACTTATGAAATCATGAATAATGAAAGATAAATTACTGATCAATATATCTACCAATTGAATAAGTGCTTTGACTTCCTGCACGATATGTTAATGTTAAGATAATTCATATTCATGCTCTCCACAATACATACACTCAAGCAAATCATGTCATCCAGTAAGAAATGTCTTCCAGCCAAACCAAACAAATAGCAAGATATGCCATCATAAAGACAAGCACCACACCAGCATATGACCTCGAACAAGACATTTTCTCTACAGAGCATGACCTCCCTTAAGACATATATGCTTTCAAAAGACATGTTAACCTAAAAAACATGTACTACCACAAGACATGTCCATCCTTAGGACAATTTTGTGACCAAAGGCCGCCATTGCATGCTAGTATTAAAAAAAAGAGGAAATTCTGTTTATCCTTAATCTAGTTCACCATTTTAAAAAAATTTGTCATCTTACTATAGTTCATGATTTGTTTGTCTATATGAGTGCAATTTAACTCCTTCCAAACCACTGGAGGGATCTTCACGAATCTTTCTGCTCAACGATTATATAACTGCAGGAATAGTGAATGTACTGAATACATTCCACTAGTTCAAACTTCCTCAAGCCATACAGTGTGTTATAGATCTATAGATCCTCTACTGATCAACTCTGATCAACAATAAGGTCAACGTTGCAGATGTTGACTCCCTGTACCTGTCAGCTGCCATCATGATATTCATGAGTTAAGACACATGTGTCTTGCCATTGTGCAGCTGTGCTACACATACACGTGCCCTCCGCTGCAATACCGGCCGTGGCAAGACGTGCTCAACGCTGCACAGACTGGAGCCATGGTGAAAGATCTCGTCTCCCATGAATTCAATTACTTGCTTCGGGAACTTAGAAAGGTAATGGGAGGAGGGGGGGTGGGGGGTGGGAGACAGTCTGAAGTTATAAAACAGTCAAGTTTCTAAATGTTACTTGCCTCTCCTCTCCTTCCCCACATCCATCACTATTTATAAAAATTAATATATCAACAACAAAAAAATCTGAAAAAAGTTGTGGCCACATTCTCTACCATATAGATATCAGTTGTGGGCAAGTTCACCTCACACACTAGCCAATCATAAGTGGCACACATCAACTGCTTCTAATTGATAAGTACCTATCGTGTACATGAAACTCTTTTAGAGTGTTTTTATCCAAAATTGATGTGACAATCTGCAGCTCACATGTCCCTTACTGGATGCCTCTGGAGTTGATTTGTTCAGATTGGGTTGTTCTCTGTCGTTCAAAAAAACCCCCTCCAATTAGTTAAATTTAGCTCTTGAGCTAATCAGTATCCGACCTTTACACATGGTGCACTGCTTGCACCTCGTTACACTAACTAAGCTTAGATGTACAGCCTCACGTGGGACTGTACTGGTAGACATTTCTACATTGCAACACTCCAGTGCACTATTAATCACATGACCTCTAATTGGATCAACTAATATGATCAGGATGTCCCATGTCCATTTATTGTACACCAGTCCAGGGGCTCCTATGTGGCTCAGAGGACAAGTGGTAGCGGTAGTAGGGACCTCCTTTGTGGCCCAGTGTTTACCTCATGCACTGGTATAGTGATCATTGGCTGCATGACAGCTAGGCATGTCTGATGAAGGTGTCTTTATTGCCCATGCAGCTGTTGTTATTAGGGCTTGTATGAATCACTTATGTCTTCACATGGTCATGATCTATGCATAATATTTTTTATTGTTGTAGAATCGTAAAATTGACATGCAGAATGACTGGAAAGTTCTGACACTGTTTGTTGGAGCTAATGACCTTTGTCTCGGGTAGGTGTGGTCTCAGGTAGGTATTGGGAAGAATTTATAGCAGCATTAGTATGCAGTGCTGCATGATATAAATATGTATATATTGAGAAGTTAATTGGATAGGCTAGACACTGGAATCTGACAACATAAGTTATAAGTAGATAACCAGTGGCACTTATTCCTAAAACAACAATATGGTGATAATCAAAGTTAGCTTGAAATATGGCTTACATTTGAACACTTTGTGAGAGTACTTTCAGTGTGAAGTGTATAACTTGCATATTTTTTTAAATCTTGCATGATTTTATATTTGCATGCACTCCTATAAACAGTGTACTCTTGTGTATAATTTAACTACTATTTTGTCTTAGTGTAGTGAATGACTTGGCAGCCCATATCCCCAGTGGGACCACTGAGCAGCAAACAGACCAAGTGACTCCATCTAATGATAGTAATTGTATGACTGCTATTTCATTGTGTAACACAAGGTGCTCTGGGACGTACCCGGGTATCTCACCAGATCTCTATGAGCGGGACATCAGGCGAGTGCTGGAGAGAGTGAGGAGGAACATCCCCAAGGTGTTTGTCAACCTTGTGTCCATGCTCAACATGTCTGAGGTACTTGCTGTGTGTGTCTATAGTGGAGCATGTTTGACTATCAATGCACTGACCACATAGCGTCTCCATACAATGGTTGAGGGAGGGGCAGTGGGTTGCTGGTTCAAGTAAGAAAATGGTGATCTGTACTTCTGAAAAAAACTTGTTGGTTATAAAGTATAAGGGATCGCAAAATAAGTAATAAATTATCATTTTGAAGTGATGGAATGATTCTTGACTTCCACTGCAGTCAGAGAATGTGGACATTAGTATGTCATGACTTCTCAGACATCATGGCTGACTAAATTGTAGGAAATGTGGCATGGCATACCCTGTTAAGACACCTTCAAGAAAAGGATTTGATGGTCGGAGGGTGTGAGCTATTTACTCCTGGTTGGATTCCAACATCTTTTTTCACATAATAGAGAATGATTTGGTAGTGTTGCTAGTATATCATGATGGGTTCACATGCAGGGTTTTATCCAGAAGGGAAATTTTCACCCCTTCCCCCCCTTCAATGCTGTCTTTCCCTCCTTCAGAGAGGCAGTAATGTAAACAGTCTATTAACTATTAAATGTAATGTACTGGAGTGTCTAGTGTCCGTAAATATTAATATATTTAAATAGATATGGTCACACAATAAATCTCCTAGAACTATCAATGATGAGTCAGTCTGTCAGCAGGATAGGTAATGCCATGTATGGCCCGGTGAACTTTTAAACTTTATAATAATTTATAGACCTGAGTGTAAGAAATCTTACTGGTGGGTTAGGTATGAAGAGCAGCCTGGTGTCATCGAAGGTATGTGTTGTCCTGTGTGTGAGAAGTGGGCTTAAATATCAAAGGGAAATCATGAGCACCAAATGTGGATCAAGTCTCCTATCAAGACTTGGAGGGGGGGAAATTTACTGAAAATATTACGTGAGCATGAGAAGTCTCATAAGTCACTAACATACCATTATCAAAAAAATTGCCTCTAGACATATGTAAATAATACACTATCTCATTGGGATGGTTTTGAAAACATGTGTCGGTATTCCCTCCCCCCCTTCCAGAAATATCCTAGATAAAACCTTGACATTGAATCAATCTTTTTAAAAAGTCAATTTCATGCACCAAATATGGAGCACGACAGAGAGACCACACACATGGTCAGTGAAGTCCACGTGTGAGTGTGAGAGGTTCTCTGCCACAAGTGTTTGTAGTCTCTGGACCCACTCAGAGATGAAGTGTACTGGCCATTCCCACTCACACTCACATGTGGACTTCACTGCTGCTGTGGGTTGTGGCACATGTCCAACTACAAGTCCAAGTGCAAGTGTGCAGTCCAGTCCAGACTATTGAGGATAAATTTGAGGGTACTTCTCTGTGATTATCTTTTGGCAGAGGTAAACTAATTGGACACTAGAAGTGTGTGTAAGCCACTACTTATGTTTGTGCTCCAGTTAGTATTTCACTGAAGAATATATGTGACCTTCCAGCAGAACAACTGATTGGACAATGTCTGATTGTAAAGATAAAAATGAACTAAATAAATAGAATCACAAATGAAACTGTTTTCAGCCACAAAAATCTTGTAGCTAAATTTTTTAATTACTTAGATCTGCTGTCACTTTTCCTCTCATTAAACTGGTTCCACTTTCAGTTAAACTGTTTTTGTGGTAAATTTGTCTGCTAATTATGACACTTGCTTGTAAGCCTTGACAACCCTTAGAAACAGATTAATGTCATAACTTAATCATACCCGTAATAGAGGTATTTGATATTTATCCTTCCAGGACACTTTACAAGCATGCCATGCATGGCTTAGGATATACTTGCACAGTCTTGCATTCTGATAGATTATTATTTGTAAGGTGGTATTCATAATTGGCATGTAATGTTGGTTGTGCTTCTTGATGTGCTAGATTCACACGCTGTCCCAGAAGTCGAACCATTGTAAGAATGTCCACAGAATTTTCCCTGTGGAGTGCATATGCCTATTCTACCCGGGAATACTAGGAAACGTTACCAGGTAAAGTTCCCAAGTGCTTGAGCCAGTCCATGGAAGAATTGTTGTTGTTGTTGTTCTTTTTACACCACTTCTCCCTCTTCATAAGAGTTTCATCTATCTGACTCCACCCATTTATCCTCCTAAGAGTTCAATCTGATTTATTTGTATAAAACAATAAGAGTGGTCTGCACTAAGACCTGTGGCAAATCATTACTATAATATTTATTTAGAGGTAGTGTTTTTAATACCAGATGAAATAATTGTTTAAAATACTTAAGATGAGGTTAAAGGTGTGGCAAGATTTACAACTTTTGGGTTTCTATACAGTAAATGCTTAGTTGTAACCAGAGGATTTCCATACAGTAAGAGCACTTAGTTGTTACAACAAACTTTGGTGTTTTCAAACAGTAAACAGTCAAAAATCCATTGTTGAGCAAACCTTGTGCATGTATCCACACACACACACCCCCCCCCCCCCCCCCCCCCCACCCCCACCATTCCAAGTGTTCCTAGACCTGTGTGCCACGGTAACAATATACCATAAATTTTTTTTTTTTTTTGTTATAATGTGATTCCTGTTATTAATGAGTTACTTGTTTGATTAGGTGATCTTCTAGCAGCTGCTAATCCTTCAGTTTACCATCTCATAAAATAAAATTTACTATTCATGTTGATTGTCTGTAGATAGATACTTATTATTCACCTTACAGTGTATCCCTACATCAAGGAATGACTCATGTTACTGACACTATGTTATGTGATGTTATCCACTACAGGGTGGCCATGGACAACATGGTCATGGAGTTTAATAAGAGGATCAATCAGGTAAAGCTCATGCTGATCACATTGGGTAGGGGGTGAGTGCATTAGTGTGAACATTCTGGTGTGATGTTTGCATCAAGTGTTGAGCATGACTAATGCGCCATCCACTCCCCGCATCACTGTATCGTATTGTCTGTCTACATTCATGGCAATTCAGTATAAGTGACTGTTATTGTTAGTGTCCAATAACCTTCTTACATCCTCCAGATTGCCTCGGACTATGCGGCCAAACACTACTCTGACTTTGCCGTTGTGGCTCAGCCCTTCCTCTCCAATACAGTGGCAGGATCATTTCCAGTAGAATATCTGTCTACGGTATGAAATGGCTTGTTTTTGTGTTTCCATGATGTGTCGTTGGAATTAGGAAAAGAGATTTCTAACTCTTCGAGTATTCCTCACTATATTATATTATGCCAGTGAGACCAGCTAGAGGAGAGGAAATAGTGTTGGGTGTGGTTATGTGCTCTCAGCTAATAGGTAAATTTTCTTTGTAACAACATATATATATATATATATATATACATATATATATATATATATACCACTGCATGACCTTATGAACTAACCACTAGCCATGTCCCTTAACCGCTGGAGCTCGCACAGTGTTGTCTTGTGTGCCGTGCATGAGTGCATGTGATTGATTATCTATTGAGTCTTTTTTTTTATGATCTCCTCCTGCAGCTTGACTGCTTCCACCCATCCCTGCTGGCCCACCGAGTCCTGGCCAGGAGTCTGTGGAACAACATGATCACTCCTGCAGCCCAGAAGAGCAGGCAGATGGAGATGGACGTGAGAGTAAAGTGCCCCACCAATGAAACATTACTTTATACTTGGTAG
This sequence comes from Lycopodina hypogea, assembly GCA_963969325.1. Classification (NCBI taxonomy): domain Eukaryota; kingdom Metazoa; phylum Porifera; class Demospongiae; order Poecilosclerida; family Cladorhizidae; genus Lycopodina; species Lycopodina hypogea. The sequence goes on along the minus strand of OZ017780.1, from coordinate 1,358,504 downwards.
CAGGACAAATGCCACCTGATTTTTAGCCTATCATGTGCCTGTTCTCATATTCTTATGTATACACTTTTACTAGTGCAGATATCTTTTGTTCAGAGTGTATAAATAGTGACCTCCACCCTCCAACACTCCCAGGGGATTCAAATGTCCACATGAGGGGGGGGGGGGGGGGGTGCATGTTAGTGAGGCACCCCCCACCTCCACTACAAATAGTTGAGGGGTGTGTGTGTGTGCGAGTTGAGTGTGTGCGTGCGTGCGTGCGAGTGTGTGTGTGTGCATGCGTGATAGTGTGTGTGTATGTGTTCGATCATGCTCGATTGGATCTTACAGTCAATTTGGTGCAATCTTGGTTTGTTAAATATAGTTGTTTTATTAGACAGAAATAAAGCAATAAAATTATATTAACTAAAGTGTCAAAGAAGAGTATTGTGGGTGTAGAGGTGAATAGTTTCCTGAATAAGTTTGGTAGAAGTGTGACAAATAAGACAATGCTAGAATGTGTATAGCTGTAGAGAATGGTGTGTGTGTGTGTGAATAGGGAAGTGAGAGGTGACAGGTTACATTTTATATAGTGACAATAGAAATGTATTGGAACATCTAATATGTGTCAACAAAATAAGAGCACACACAAAGTGATGCACTGTGGTACTGGTCAGGGCAGAGCAAGTTCCTTTTGACTTCTACTTTACGCATGAAAGTTAAAGAACTGCTCATAATTCTTTATAGCTATAAAGTTACAGATTGCTTCAGAAACTTCCACTATGTCTTGCAATTCACTGAAGAAAACAGAAACAGCACCTACAGACAGTTTTTAAAAATTATAAAAAAAGGTGTGGGGGGTGGGGTGGGGAGGGGGGGGGGGTGGGGAGAAAAGGTACACCAATATTCATGGGCTAGAGTTGAACAGTATTAGAAATGTGTGGGTTACTTCAAATGAAGTCCATGTTCCCTTTATCTATGGCCAAATGACCACATCTCATCAGAAAAAGAACTGGATTATGCTAAAAGAAGCTGCTATACCAAATATATCGGGACTGTATCAGCTCTTCCAGCAGCAGCTGGTCTGATGGCACTCCTCCAGTACCACAGACTCTTAGCAGACAGTGACTTACAGTGAATAGCTTTGCACAGACCACACACATTGTAATTACTCAACCATCAACCACTTGATCAATAACTAATAATGGGAGTGGCTAAACGAACTTACACACTCACTTATTAATTAACAATCATTGTTTCCTCCTCCCCACAACATGGCATAGGAGATTCTACACAACACGCCTTTAGTGGTTAGTGGTCAGTGTTAGTGGTCAGTGTTAGTGGTCAGTGTTAGTGGTCAGTGTTAGTGGTCAGTGTTAGTGGTCAGTGTTAGTGGTCAGTGTTAGTGGTCAGTGTGGGGAGCCAGAGATATAGGAATCTCTTGTTATATCCTTCTGCTTCAATTGTGAGAACATTGTTCTAATCATAACTGTGTGTGTGTGTGTGTGTGTGTGTGTGTGTGTGTGTGTGTGTGTGTGTGTGTGTGTGTGTGTGTGTGTGTGTGTGTGTGTGTGTGTGTGTGTGTGTGTGTGATATAAACCAGGTTAAGTTTCTGCACACAATTGTGGATAGCTGTCTTCGATGGATTAGTGCTTACCAATGGATACAACACTGTATGTACAGCAACATGCTTCAGTCAATGAACTCACTCTCTAAATCCATCCATATTCCATATTACTGTTTTGACCACCACCACTGCAATAAAAACAACAACAACAACAACAATGATGTCACAATTGGTATATAATAGACATCCTCAGTTGAAAGCACAGAGTGGTCTTGGATCATTTCAGGAAAACAAAATGAATCTGCACATTCAATGTTACGAAATCTCTCCATTACATGTCCCCAGTGGGGAGGGGCTAAACACTCTAATGGAGTTTACATTGTAGCACGTTATCCTAACATCATTGGTAAAAGATCACTTATGTCAGGGATTTGTTCACAGTACTTTTCTTCCTTAAAGAAGAGGCAGAATACAAATAGATAGATAGGCAGCAGATAGATAGGCAGCAGATAGATAGGCAGCACATAGATAGGCAGCACATAGATAGGCAGCACATAGATAAGTAAGCAGGCAGTATATAAGTAGATAGGCAGCATACAGATAGATAGCATATAGATAGATAGGCAGCATACAGATAGATAGCATATAGATAGATAGGCAGCATACAGATAGATAGCATATAGATAGATAGATAGGCAGCATACAGATAGATAGATACATGACGCATGAGGCAACTTACAAGTATCAGGATCATCACCAACAAAAAACTGCCAAACAATGTACACCCTGTGGAGGAATAGATTTGGAAGTGAATAAAGTGTGATAGATGTCCTTCATTAAAAAGCACAGAGACATTTCACTCCAGCAAAGATGTATTGGCTTTGCTTGCATTCCTGTGGTATAGATAATTATTGCAAACTAATTATTTTAGTTTATACATGAGATGAAACCCGCTATGGCTGTAGTCATAGTAAGTTGAACTTGTGGATGTGTTGCCAGTGGAGTTGTTGCCGGTGGATGTGTTGCAGGCACAGAAGAATCTGCAACTGAGAAATGACAGCAGAATTGAGTAAACATTTGATATTGCTATTGGGGCATCAAAATATTCCATATAAACAATAACTTTACAGTTGCCATAGTAATGTAATAAATAATAGTAATAATTGCTAGATTAATCCTCCACTGATTTTCACTTTAGGAATACAAACAATATACCATCTGTAAGTAATGAAATGTAAACCTCTCACCATTGCCACGTTTTCTCACTGTTGGTGAGCTTGGCTCTACTTCAGAGGTCCCACCATGACCCCATTGCTCACCTCTGCCAGCTCGCACTATTAACAGGCAACCACAATTCACAATGAGGACAGCACCAGTCAGCATATGCTCACACTGCCAAGCCATGCAACTCCCAGGGCTGCCAACGATACATTGAAGAATGACTTGAGTGCATTTTCAATGAATGAGAATGACTTCATCAGATTTATATTTGGTACCACATTTCATTTGTCCAGGGTCACTGTAATGTTGAAGTCAAAATGGGCACCTGTAGCTGAACTGCTAAAGCAGTTGATCTATTTAGTCAAAAATTGGTATTAATGGAAACAACTCTAGCCTTAGCTCAGTCAGATCAGACGAAACCCAAAAGACCAGCAACAAATGACACACATTAAACAACATCACTTACTATCTAAATTTTCAGCATTTATTCAAATGGGGGAGCAAACCTAACCAGACAAGTTATTCAACACAGCCAGAAATATTGCAATAAGGGAAGAATATCTTCCAGGAATTCAAGAAGGGAAAGAAGTATTGATTATAATATAGCACCTCTTCAAGATTATACACACGACATACAATAAAAATACTGAATTAAGGCAATGGCATTACCTTGAGATTGTCCATATTCAACCTTTAACCTCTGTGCCAAGCGAGGTCTGTCAATATTTGTCAAAGCTGACCATAAAATTTCATAAGGATTTTTTCTATTAGCAAACAAGAACTCCAGAATCTTCAGCAATATAATATCAGCATCCCTGTTGTACTTATTATCCCATGCACTGATCTGATATGGAGGGACTTGAAGTTGAGTGCCCAAACGACTGTATTGGTCTTTGACTTCTTGTAAGTCCATCACCAATTTGGGAATTTTCGCTGCATCATCACCTGAACAGGAGAAATAGGAAACATTTTCTTTAAAACATGTCACCTCATAGGAAGGAATGTGGCCATTCATCTATAGCTAACCATAATTGGTTTTAAAGTTGAAGCAAGTATGTGTAACTGCTACATCATGAATTCTTTGGGGGAAACAATAATCATGGTCCAGAACAGTCCACAAGTAGCAGATTATCCATACACATGAGATGGTGTGACTAAACATTGAACTCTACAGGACTTGTGGACACTACTGTGTTATCACATCTCTGACTGGACGTCATATGAAGTGAGGGCATTAGATGACCTGTCAGCCCCACCCCCCTGTCCCCCCACCCACTCCCCCCCACTCCTCCAGATAGGTCACTACTGTCTCACTCAGTCTGGGTATAAAGGTAGCCATTCATCTGTCCTCTATAGAGTGTGGCAGATTGGCATAAGTTGTATGCATTGTGTGTACGAAATTTTACCATATTATAAAGATTATTCTAAATGTGGAACATTCCAATTTGACCTTACATACCAATTAAATGTCCATATGGTAATTATCATTTTTAGCATTAAACGCCTCTCAATTGCACTTTCAAATTCAAAATTGAACTATTGTACCCACTGCATTGACTGTGCTGAACCTTGAGTTATGCCCATGTGACACGAGTGCTACCGTATCTTTGATGTCTCAGAAGACATTTAGACAACTTTGGCCAAGGAGAACCAACTGAGGTGAGGTTGTGTTCATATTCAAAAGAGCCCATACCTGTTGTTGGATGTTGTTATGTAAACTTGGCGTATAAAGGTCAGACAGCTATTAATATGCCTTTGTTGATTGTACAAGGATCGGGACCAAGTTTGTTTGGTAGGAATTGGCTTAAAGAGATAATACTTGATTGGAATAAAATACATCATGTATACAGTGATTCTTTACAAGTAGTCTTGGATAAGTACCCCTCAGTGTTTCAGGAGGGATTGGGAATGCTTAAAGGTTTTCAAGCCAAGATACATATCAATCCTCATGCCAAACCACGTTTCTTTAAAGCGAGGACTGTTCCATATGCCTTTAGAGACAAAGTAGAGGTGGAATTGAAACGGTTACAGGAAGAAGGTACTTTGGAACCAGTGGAAGTGTCTGCTTGGGCAGCTCCTATTGTACCAGTTTTAAAAAGTGATAAGACCAGTGTGAGAATTTGTGGTGATTTCCGAGTAACTGTGAACCCTGTGTCAAAATTGGATACCTATCCAATTCCTAAAATAAAAGATCTATTTGCTACCCTATGGAGAGGGAATTTTTTTTCTAAGCTTGATTTAAGTCAGGCTTATCAACAGTTACCATTGGATGAAGAGTCGAAAAATTAAGTTGTCATAAACACTCATAAAGGTTTATTTCGATACGCTCATTTACCGTTTGGCATTTCTTCAGCTCCAGGAATTTTTCAGAGAGTGATTGAGAGTGTGTTGCAGGGGATAGATGGAGTTGTCATCTATCTGGATGATATCCTCATTACTGGGCCTACGGAGAAGGACCACTTGAAGTCATTAGAGGAAGTGTTGAAGCGTTTAGACAAAGCAGGTCTAAGAGTGAAAATGAAAAAGTATGAATTCATGAAACCAGAAGTCGACTATCTTGGACACCAAATTGATAAAACTGGACTTCACCCATTGCCTGACAAGGTACAAGCAATTCAGGATGCTCCAACACCACTGTCTGTGCATGAACTGAAATCGTACTTGGGACTTCTTACATATTATAAGTTTTTAGCCAAGTTATCGTCTACCCTTTTCCCACTCTACCGATTACTCCGGAAGGATTTCAATGGTCATGGGGAGTTGAGGAAGAGAGAGTCTTTTCAAAGTCAAAGGAATTGTTAACTTCAACCAAGTGCTTAACCCATTTTGATTCTTCGTTACCTTTGATTTTGGCATGTGATGCGTCTGCCTATGGAATAGGAGCAGTGTTAGCACACAGGATGCCAGATGGAACTGAAAGGCCAATTGGTTACGTGTCCCGAACTCTTGTGAAAGCCAAACGGAACTATTCTCAGTTAGAGAAAGAGGGACTATCGTGCATTTTCAGAATTAAGAAATTTCATACTTACCTGCTGGGACACCATTTTGAGTTAATAACAGACCATAAGCCTCTATTGGGTCTGTTGAGGGGGAATTGTTCAATTTCAGCACAAGCTTCTGCTTGTATAAAGCGTTGGTCTCTGTTTTTATCTACGTATGAGTATACATTGATTTTCCGTGGTACTAAGACTCATGCAAACGCTGATGCCCTTAGTAGGTTGCCTTTACCAGTGGAGCTGGCAACTATTGAAACACTCCCAGAACTTGTACTACTAACAGAACACCTGAACGACTCACCAGTGACTGCGAAAGATGTCCATTCATGGACAAGAAAAGATTCAAAACTTGCTCGTGTTCAACAGTTTTTAATGCATGGATGGCCAAGTCACTGTGATTCAGAATTGGATCCATTTACATCTAAGAGATTGGAACTTACTTCTTATGATGGATGTATTATATGGGGAACAAGAGTTGTCATTCCCAGGTGTGGAAGAGACGCTGTGTTGCAAGAATTGCATGAAGGACACCCAGGAATGTCCAAGATGAAGGCTTTGGCAAGGATGTACGTTTGGTGGCCAGGAATTGATTCAGATATCGAGAAGTCAGTTCGCATTTGCACTGGATGTCAAGAGGTTCAGTCGTCACCACCAATTGCACCACTGAATCCATGGAAATGGCCGACTAGACCGTGGTCTAGGTTGCATTTAGATTTCATGGGTCCTTTTGAAGATAGAATGTTTCTCATTCTAATCAATGCCCATTCCAAATGGATTGAAGCATTTTGCACTCAGAAAGCAACTTCAAAAGTAGTTATTGATGCACTTAGAACTGTATTTGCAAAATTTGGTATTCCCGAAACAATTGTGTCTGATAATGGTACACCATTTGTGAGTAAAGAGTTTGTACATTTCCTGCATCAGAATGGTATCAAACACAATACTTCCGCACCATACCACCCAGCTTCTAATGGACTTGCAGAACGTGCTGTCCAAATAGTAAAAAGAGGTCTTAAGAAGGTGATCTCTGGAGACATTAATTCCCGACTTGCTAAAATTCTTCTAACTTACCGTATCTCACCACAGTCCACAACAGGTGTGTCTTCTTCTGAATTATTGGTGGGAAGGAGGTTGAGGACAAGGTTAAATTTGTTGAAGCTGAACACTGCAGCAACAGTAGAAGAGAAACAGTTGAAACAGAAATGTCAACACGATGCAAGAGCTAAAGATCAAATATTTGAGTTGGGAAATCTAGTATTTTTGAAAAACTTTGGTCATGGACGTAGATGGTTGCGTGGGAAGATAACTAAAGTTACTGGTCCTGTTTCTTATCACGTGCTATTGGATGATGGAAGACAACGACGTTGTCATCAGGATCAGTTACGTCTTAGGGTGATTGAATCTAATCCTTGAGTGAATCAGATGAGGAAGCTACTTCAATGGATTTGTCCATTCCGTTCTCATCAAGTGAAGAAGCACCTACCTCACCTGAGGTTGCTGAAGTTGACCCACACTCACCAGAAGAGATGAGTGATAATAGCAAAGCTCAGGGAACTGGAGATCAAGCTCTCCATTATCCACAAAGGAGCCGAGTACCACCAGAAAGATATCAAGCCAGTTGGACTTGAAGCATTGGATCATATGTTGTTTACATTTTTGTTTTGTTTCTTTCTTTTAAGGGGAAAGGAAGGGGTATCTTTAATCATTTACCGGTAAAATTCTTGTGGTCACTTTTATAATCATATTCAAGTTTGATATATTTACCTCATGCTGTTGGATGAAGAATACTCTTTGTTTTTAAAAAGAACTTTATGTTGTACTTGTGAAAGTAAGGGCTAGTGTTAAGGAAGATACAACAATATCTTCTTCCATTTTCTATAAAAAATTTTTTAAACCAACCCAGCAAAGTATCAGGCTCCAAGGTTTTGGCCTCTGAGCCATAATTAGTAAGTGTTACAGAGAGAAGACTAACAGCCTAGAAGGTGTAAAAAAACAAAATCACTTATCTTGACAATACGAGTTTAGAAATATCATGACTTTGCAAATATATATATTAAACCAAAAAAAATAAAATAAATAGTTCACGTATCCATGCTACCACTATAGCTATAACTCCTCAATAAGGTTGCTTGGACCCTTGTTCCTTGCAGTCGTCTCCCTCTCACATGCAAAACCCTCTGATACAGATTAGAAACCTCTGTCAATGTTACCTCTCTATTAGGAATCATAAAAACAACAAAGAACAAGTACTGACATCTTCTCAAGGTGTGAGAAAACTTGACCTTCTGCTATCTGATAAGCTATTGCCATAATCCTCTTTGGTTATTTCTTTACCACAGCAACTCTCCATCTGATACCTTACAAGTGGTTTTACACAATCAACAGAGGAGCAATGTGACTTCATAGTAAGGAAGGATACACACACTCGACAGTTCTTCATGTGAATCAAGTGAGTCCATGCAGGAAATACAGAGAACAATGCAAACTTAACGTTAATATTTTTAAAAAATGGATGAAACTAATTGCTCTAAAGGTTACAGCTAATGAAAATGGATTATTGTTGATAACTAAGGCATAGATAAGAATGCCAACTTAAGTTAGCTTACTGGCTAAATATAGCCCATAATATATCTAAAAATATACCCATGATCAATTTAAAGTCTCATACAAAGATAGAAATGTGATTTTAATCCAGAATCATAAATATTCACATAATATTTGGCTACTAGGATATAGTTACATGTACTGGTTCATCATCTATACCTTGCTCTTGTTGCTGTACACTATCTCTACTCTGTTCTTGCTGCTGTCCACCATGATGTTGACCTCTGCCACCTGTGAGTTCATCTGGACAACACCACACCACCACCAACACCCACACACAACAGCTATGAGTTTACACCTGCATGACTGCATCAGGAAAACCAGAGAGTAGTTTTTATGATTGAACATACCTAGTTTATCCTCCAGTGTTTGAGCAACCCTTTCCAACCATAAATGGCTCCTGAGAACATCTAGGAACACTGGGAACACTTCCTTGGGGAAGTTGCTCACCTGTTTGCGTACACATTCTACTAGTTGAGATGACTTTGAAGATCGAGGAATTGGCAAATCCATTTTCTCTAGAATACCTTGAGCAATCAATTTTTTTTGGAATAAGGCATGAGCAATAGTGTCAGGGTCGTTAGCTATTTCAGTCACCAAGACTACATTGCACTCGACCATAGCCTTGTATTCTGGATTAGCCATAATATTTATATTTTTAGGGAGGTCAGCCTCCAGCTCCGAGTACAGCTTGCTACCAACAATTAACATCAAACACTCATTTGTGGTTGAGTAGAAGAATTTCAGCGTACTAGCATGCTGTCTATGTCGGTAGCTACATCCTGTTTTCTTACGGATTCCTTTTGGAGGGTGAGGGGAAGCTTATGCAACGTTCTTGGAGTTAGCCAGGGTAGACAGCATAAAAAACTAGAAAGCTTTTTAGTTTTCATCTTTGGATAATTGCAGACAAGACTTCTTTTCTAAATTTTTTTTTGGTTTGTTTGTTTAAATGTTTAACTAGCAATAACTATTTGCATTAATAGCTATATGGGGTTAAAAACAAAATATACATGGTTTGTTTTTTTTTTATAGTAAATCATTAATTTTTACTTAATTTCAAAAATTCTGATAGATTACTATGTAGCATTCACTTTCACTGGTTTCTATTTATTTTGTGTTGTTCTGTTTGTTGCAGTTGTCTCAATGGGGAAATGAAGTGTTGGATGTTAATTATCATTGCTGGACAAGAGTCTCCACTAGGTGAAGGGAACACTTATATATATCTATAGGTAGAGCATATGCAGCTGGCTGGAATATAGTTCAGTGCTAGTGATTAGAATGAAACAAAACTAACATTTATAAAATAAATTGAAAAATAAGGATTTAGGGTTACTTCTAAAAGTAGGGAAACAAGAAAATGTCATTACCCAATTGAGTTTCCAGAAACAACTTACAAGGCATGTAGACTCCCCTCCATTGTTACATGCCTAATGCCAGTCTCCATGAAAGAAAAAAAAAAAAGAAGAGAGAATGAAATAAAATAAAGAGGAAGGACTGATTAATCTGATCACTGTTGCCATGTCCTCATGATCCCAACAGGAGTGTGACACAAACCAAAAATGTAATTTCAATTGCAGATATTGAACTACTCCATCTTGTGGAATATTCAAATAATAAACTTTTGGGAGTATCGAAATCAGCAACCATCAAATTTATGTATTGTATCTGATTATGCAACACGTGACAGTTTTTTAAAATTGTTTATTGTTGTTGAGCCCTGACCAGTACATTGTGCTGGCACATAAATTCCAGTGAGTAGCAAGCTATACACAGTCCCTTAAGAAGTTGGCATTTTTATAAGTTGGGGGGGAGGGGGAGGGTTGTCTTTTTGTCTGAGGACATTAGTTACTACATATATATATATGATACTACTAACTAGGAAGTCATCAGGTAATGGAATCCCACAAGCCAAGTGTTGCTTGTTCTTGGCTCATTATTTTGAGGAGTCAAATTTGACCTAAGGTGGTCATCAGGGTAGGTAGGTAGTTCAGTTTTGCCGATTTCATTTAGGTATTTTACTAAGTGTGTTTACATGTGTGGTTTATAGGGCTAGTGAACCACACTCAAGACACAGCTTAGTGGTTACTCTAGCCTCAGACAGACAAGATCCTTACGTATCCTATACCAGCTTTTGGCCTGCACACAAACACACACACGAACTAATGCAAGAACACACACACACACACGAACTAATGCAAGAACACACATACACACACGAATTAATGCAAGAACACACACACACACACACACAACACCCACCCACCCTCCCACCCCCCCCCCCCCCCCCCCACACACACACAAGGCCATTTGACTTTTTTTCTTCAAGCCCTAAAATTACACCGTTTTTAAAATTTATATAAGAGATGGAGTTACATAAAGTGTTTCCTAAAATAAGTTGGATATAAAATTCATGGAGAATAATGAGTTAATGGTGAGGTGTTTCATGGAATGCAATTAGGACATAGAAATGTATTGAGACCAAAAGGCAACAACATGTTCAACAAAATAAAGGAAAAGTGAAACCTCATAATTCTTGTAGCTCCTACGTAGCAACCAGTTGCTTCCTAACTTCAGTGATATTCTGCCATCCTTGGAAATAACCCAAACAGCACCTGGATAAAATATATGGAAAATTAATATCTATTGGATTTAACTGGAACAACATCAGGAATGTTTGTGGTTACTTCAAAGAAGTTCATATGAATTTCCTCATAGCCAAATGACCACTCTTCATCAGTGTGGATGAAAGCAATTTAAATTTGAATCCATTGTGTCTCGTCAGTGAAGCCAAGCAACTCCAAGGTTATTCAACAATATAAATCAGATTAGTCCACACTATTGTACACATTTTGAGAGTGTACTATGTTCATGGACTTGAAAAACAGTCACTTTCGCAAGTGTGTGATAAAAGCCCTGTCCACGCTAGAAATGGGTCTCCAGAAACACCCGGTTCCAAATGCTTTCTTGCGTCCACACTGGCATAGTGCTGAACCTTCTCCACATCACTTGTGTGGGCTGATTAATTGGTTGGGTATTTTAATTGGTTTTCCTCCACCACACATAGAAACAAGGTATTTATTTTCTGGTGTGCTCTGTAGTTCTGTCTCTTTCCCTCTGCAATGTCATCGCACAAAGGGAGGATACAGAGAGGGGAGAGAGCTGTTTGTAGTTCAACTCTTAATAGGGGACATTAGCAATAAAGCCACAGGTATGTTCAATCAGTCTGAGCCACTTGAAGCCTACCCTTCTGAAGGTTTCAGGTGAAACAGGATGGAAACCATTGGGATTAAACTGGGTGTAGTGTAGATGTGTGGAACCCGTCCCAGACACAGGTGAAACAGGTTTTATTGTGCAGTGTGGACAGTGTCTGTGCTACTGCATTGGAACTCACAGGTGGACACTGGACACCATCGCGCTATGACAGAGCTATAATGAAAGAACTCACTCTCGATTCGTCCACGTTATTGGTTAATCCACCACTGCAGAGAAATAATAATGATATCACAATTGACAAAGAGATGTACTCTATAATGAAAGCACATATCTAGAGTCATTTTAGGAAAGTTCAATTTAGAAAAAAAAATTGAAAGAAAATTAAGCGAATCTGCACTTTCAAAGCCACACAATCTATTCACTACTACATCCCCAGTGATGAGGGCTCAACTCTCTGATGGGGCTTCCAATGCAGCACGTCATCCTAACATCACTGGTAAACAGCATTCTTTTGTCTATGGAGAACAGGCAGTATATAAATACACAATGCAACTTACATAGAGCATTACTAGCACCACAAATGCAGCAACTATCACTATTAAAGTAGGGGAACTGCAAGACCATGTAAAACCTGTGGAAAAAGATTTACAAGTGTCATTGGTGTCCTTCATTAAAACAGCACATTAGAGCTATTCACTCCTCAAAGATGGAGAGATCTCAGAAACTAGAACAAGAGTGTTCTACACAAACTATGCAATAGACATTTTACTATAATTCACAACTTGTTTGTTTGTCTGCCTGGATAGTTGCCTGTCTGGAAGCTGTCTGGAAGCTGTCTGGAAGCTGTCTGTCTGTCTGTCTGTCTGTTTAGCTATCTGTCTGTCTGCATGTGTGCAATTTAACTCCTTCCAAACCTCTTGGAGACATCATTATGAAACTTTCAGGGATTCATTAAGGCACCTCTTTGCATGTCCTTGCGAAAGTTTCATTCAGATCGGGTGGCAATGGGTATATTTTGTCAATGAGTGTGGTTTGGTGGCCTGGTAGACTCTAACTAATGATCAAGTAGAATGAAATTGTACTTTATGATTAGTTAAGAATCTAACCATGTCACCAAACCACACCCAATGTTATTTTCCTCCTGGGGGTGTTTTTTTATTAGTCACACAAACTGGAAGTTGTTTTCACTGCCAAAATTGAATGTAAATGTCTCAGAAGTGTTTATCATTTGTATCATGTTTATTTGAGTAATGAGATTAGTGTCAATAGTCCCTACCTGTTACATAAAGCAAACTGAACATAATTAATACTGCAGGAGGTTGACCAAAAAACAGCCCATGGGGCTACTTTTTTTTCTAATTTATCCACAGGTAGAAGTTTGCTACATTTTATCCATCATCAATAGTTTCTTCGTGTCAACCTAATGTCACTGATGATCACATACTGTGTGGTGTGGAAGGTCAATAAGGAACTATTTCCAGAGGAACTAAGGAAGGGCAGAGAGCAGTGATATGATATGCCTTCAAGAATTGACTGGAGATATAATTATATCTTGTATACCATCATTATATTACCACCAGTATATATATATATATATATATATATATATATATACATGTGTATCTCTGCTGGAGTGGATGAAGACTTAACAAGTGGAAGTCCCTTCTTTGTCTTTATGATTAAAAACAGAAGATGTCTGATAATTTTTATTTTTATTTTTTAAAGTAAAGCCGTATTATATTACCTTGAGGTTGTCCACACTTGACCTCTGAATTCACCACCTTGTCTTCATGATAAAAAGAGAAAAGATTTGATAATTTTTCAAAAAGTAAAACACATTGCATTACCTTGATGTTTTTCATACTTCACTTCTGACTTCTTCGTTTTGTCTTCACAATTATAAACAGAATAGATCAGATGGAAAAATGTAAAGAAGATACCTATTGCATGTGTTACCATCACCTTGATGTGTTCCTGGCTCCTCCGATTTCCCCACTACGTTTCACAATTGTAGACAAATAAGATCTGATAAAAAGTGGAAGTGAAGACACGTGGCATTACCTTGAGGTGCCTCATATTTGTCCCTTATCTGCTGTGCCAAGTGATGTTGGTCAATACAAGTCAAAGCAGAACACAGAATGTCTAAAGGATTCTCCTTATTGTCAAACAAGAATTCAAGAATCTTCTGCAATATGGCATCAGCATTCCTGTGGTAGTCATTCTCCCATGCTTCAAGTTGAGATGGAGGTAGATAGAGTAGGATGCCCAAACGATAGTATTGGTGCATGACTGCCTGCAGGTCGTGCATCAGTTTGGGGACGTTCACTGCATCATCACATGAACAGGAGAAACATGAAACACTTCTCTGACAATCAATCACTTCATAGGAAGGTAGTGCACTAATTTATAACTGACTATAATTTATTGTAAACAAAAAAAACGTGTAATTACTGGTATTGTGAATTTTCTTGTACAATTACATGATCCAGTCAAGTCCATAGGTAGCAGATTGTCTCTGCACATGAGATAGTACAGCATGACCAAACAGTAAAGGGTAACTGAACTGGAAAAAAAAAAATTTTTTTTTATTGTCTTATCTTATTATCCTTCATGCATAACCTGGTATAAAAGCATTTAGAAATTTTTTGTCTAATATTCATGAAGAAAACTTAGCTTCAAAAATTGACTTCCTGTGGGGTGTCTAATTCTTCATTGATGTCACAAGAGGGACAGCTGTAGCAAGAACTCAACAAACTTCAACAATTCCTGAATCAGGAGGCTGGATTCTGCCGGGAAGTCCAGGAGTGGTAGTAGCACATAGATACCAAGTGAGGTAGCAACTTAAAAAAAAACTGCAAAAGAGCAGCAGAGTTGCAAACCTGAAGGAATAAGTGAAGAGATCCTTTGGTAGAGTGCAATAATTCTCATAACTTCAGAGCCTAGTGACACTGCAGCTTCACCCAGCTCTGATTCAGGCACAGTGAATTAGGATCAAAGACTTCCTGATCTGTCATGATGAAATCTAGCTATTTGCAAAATAATTGCTAGCTAGCTATGGCCACTTTTGGTATGGAGCTAGGTATTTAATAGCTTGCTAGCTATATTGGTAGCTACAGAAAATGAGGATCAAATACTTTGTGATTTTTCATGGTAATATTTTCTAGCTAGCTTGCCACTTTTGGTGTGGAGGTAGATATTTAATAGCTAGCTAACTATATAGCAAACTGTGTAATTGTTAATTTTACATTTGGTTATAACATTTATAGCTAATATATTAGCTATAAGGTTTGATTTTTCGGGCAGTTACTAGTCATAAATGTTATAACCAAGTGTAAAAAAGAACCATTGCACATTTTGCTAGCTACCTGAATCAGAGCTGGATGAAGCTGAAGAGGAATCAGTGTCACTATGCTCTGAAATGCAATTGCTGCACTCTCCAAAGGGACTTCTTTACTTATTCCTTCAGAAGAGCTGGGTCTTCAGATTAGCTACTCCAGCAGTTGCTATCTCACTAGGCATCAATGCACTGCTACCACTCCTGGATTTACTGGTAGAATTTGGCCTCCTGACTCCAGGAATTGTTGAAGTTCGTTGAAGTAGTGTATCACTTACGCTGAGATCTTGCTGCAGCTGTTCCCTTTGTGACATCATTGAAGAGTTACACCCCCACAGGACGTAAATTTTTGAAGCAAAGTTTTAAAGTTTTCTTCATGAATATTAGACGATAAACTTCCCAATTTTTTAAATTTTTTATACCAGGTTATACATCAAGGATAACCAGATAAGACAATATTATTTTTTCCCCAGTTCAGTTATCCTTTAAACTCTACAGGACTTGTGGACATCACTGTGTAATCACATCTCTGACTGGACGTCATATGAAGTGAGGGCATTAGATGACCTGTCAGCCCTGTCAGCCCCTCCCCCCCCACCCACTCCCCCCACTCTCCCAGATAGGTCACTGCCATTTCACTAAGTCTAAGCAATAAAAATAGCCATTTATCATCTGTCTGCATTGATAGGATCTGTCTGTGTATATTCTATACATGCAGGCGCCTTTTATACTTACAAAATATAAAGGTACCCGCATGGACATTATCAACGGGTAACAAGATTAACTATATTTAAGACTCTTTAATTAATTGTTTATTGGTTATGCACAGAGTACCCCATAAATTCACATTTGAAAATACCTGAGTTTTCAGCTGTTTGTAATCATTTTAAATTTCTTGTATGCCCATGCCATAGACATGCCCTAGCCTGCTCACTGTTCTTCCCCATGTGTGGGTACAAATAAAGCGGGTAGCCCAGGTGTTGATTTTTTCCTTTTGAGCAGTCACTACACCTCATTCATATAATCACTCCACAAGCAAAGAGACTAGATTGTAAGGAAATTAATATATATATTATTACGTGAGAGATGTATCATTATGCAATAGTAGCATTTAGCTATCCATTAGTTGTTGTCAGAGCCACCGAGACTACTCCCAGTGACTCTGCCTGTGACAAGGCAGGGAACAAGTAAAGGACATCAAGAAGTTAATAATAAGAAAGAGAATAAAGAAATGAATAAGAAAGATGATAATAACAAAGTTAATTAAGATAGCTAATTGAGATAATGTGTGTTATGGGTTTCCGGTGAAGGAAATTAATTATAAGAACAAAGAAAACGAAGTAATTACAATAAACTCATTTAATGAACAAACAGCTGGCCAGGCAGGGCGCCAGAGCAGGGCCCCCGAATGGTCTGACTATAAAAAGACACAACTAAACTGTTATGAGAGTGAAAAATGTCCATGTTGTAATTGAAAGTGTGATATTGTATATTGAATATTGGAAAGATCATTGTTGCTGGTACAGAGAGTCTCTGACCAGTATTTAATACCATCTATTTTGAAGTGAGACAGGGTGTGTGAACCTACTTTTGGCTACTCATAACCACAGTAGGTAGTCTTAGTTAGTACTATAACAACTGGTGATTAACTAGGGAGCGGGGTAGCTATCCTAGCTTGCAGAAAATATTAGCTGAAGCTAGGGTAGCAGCTCACAGTTATACTAGTGAAATTCCCGCCCTACGGGCCGTGTTTTCCCCCCACTTATTTCCAAAAACCTCTATACAATGGACAAACAATAAAGCACTGATTGATTCTAGCCCTAGCCCTAGCCCTACAAGAGCCAATAGATGAACACCTCTGAAAAGGACCCCCTAACTCTGAAGAACGGGCAAAAGCTGAAACAACTTCCAGTAAATCCATTTGAACAGACTTCTCAAAAGGGACAAAAGCCACACCCCAGACTTTTTGTGAAATTGAATGAATAAAAGTCAAGAATAAAGATACACACACTAAATGAATCGAAGTGAGGCTCGTGACTATGGCTAAGTGAGGCCTAGGTGAGTGACTCCAGAAGATTCTCCACCAGTTCCTTTGATTCTCAATGTAGGATGTTAGTCCCTACTGCCGGTGGGTATATTGTTTCCAGGCAAAAACCATTACATTATAGTAAAAGGAAATAATTCTTGTATATACTCCCCATAAAGTAGGAAGTAGATTCAATTAGCTGTAGTAACATAAGATATCACTACTAGGACATTAATAGATGTTCAGTGGTTGATCTTGGGGAGACCTCAGATAGAGGACAGCCTCTCTACAATGGACAGATCAGTGGGTCCCAATGTGTCTGATATTCGGATGTTCCACTGTATTGCTGATCAGATAAAAGAATGTGAAACCATTTTTAAAATGGAGGACACACACACAGTGGCATTTTATTCATTTTTTCAAGTGAGGATTCTTGAGGAATTTAATTTATACCTTCTCAATGAGATAGCTGATGGTAGACTGAACCTTCTTCATGTCAACCTAATGTCACTGATGATCACATTATGTAGAAGATCAATGAGCGAATATTTTCAATGGAACTAAGGAAGGGCAGAGAGCATTGATTATGATATGCCTTCAAGAATTAACTGGGGATATAATTATATCTTGTATACCATCATTATATTACCACCAGTATATATATATATATATATACATGTCTCTCTGCTGGAGTGGATGAAGACTTAACCAGTGAACGTCTGAGTTATCTGACTTACCCACTTTGTCTTTATGATTAATAAAAATATATAGTAGAGGTGTGATAAGATAAAAGTGAAAGAGCAGACACGTGGCATTACCTTGAGGTCCTTCATATTTGTTCCTCATCCGCTGTGCCAAGCGACGGTGGTCCATATCAATCAAAGCAGAACATAAAATTTCGACAGGATTATCATTATTGGCGATCAAGAATACAATAATCTTCTCCAGTATAGTATCAGCATTTCTGTTGTACATGTTCTCCCACGCACTGATCTGGTATGGAGGCACTTGAAGTTGAGTGCCCAAACGACTGCATTGGTGTTTTACTAGCTGCAGGTCAGTCACCAAGTTGAAGAGATTCACTGCATCATCACATGAACAGGAGAAATAGGAAACATTCTCTTTGAAACATGTTACCTCATAGGAAGGAAATGTGGCCATTCATCTATAGCTAACCACAATTGGTTTTAAAGTTGAAGCAAGTATGAGTAAGGGTAATTGCTCTATCATGGAATCTCCTTCACAATATACATGGTCCAGAACAGTCCACAGGTAGCAGATTATCCATACACATGAGATGGTGTGACTAAACATTGAACTCTACAGGACTTGTGGACATAACTGTGTGATCACATCTCTGACTGGACATCATATGAAGTGAGGGCATTAGATGACCTGTCAGCCCCTCCCCCCCACCCACTCCCCCCCCCACTCTCCAGTTAGAGTATAAAGACAGCCATTCATCTGTCCTCTATAGAGTGCGGCAGATTGGCATAAGTTGTATGCAGTGTGTGATAAAAGCATGAAACCTTGTGCGCAATTTTACTATATTATAAAGTTTATTTTAAAATGTAGAATATTCCAATTTGACCTTATGTACAAATTAAATATCCATATATGGTAATTATCATTTTTAGTATTGAATGCCTCTCAATTGCACTTTCAAAATTCAAAATTGAACTATTGTACCCACTGCATTGACTGTGCTGGACCTTGAGTTATGCCCGTGTGACATGTCCTTCCCAAGTGACATCCACACCTGGCATCAGCTAAGTGCTAGTTGACAGTCTCTGTAGCCACAACAGAGTGCACTGCACTGCACAGTGGCCTGGACACACCCCCACACCTCCTCCTCCTGCACCCTTTCTTGCCAGGTCAAGGTCTAGTGCCTGGTCCCAACAGTGGTGAGCTCAATGACTGATTTGTTCAACATTATCAGACAATTAATATTAATCGATGAAACAAATTGCTCTGAAGCTTATAATTAATAAGAATGGATTAATCTTAATAACTAAGGCATACCGATGACCACTTAAGCTAGCTATCAATATAGAGTATATTTAAAATATGTCCTCACAATCATTTTAAAGTCTCATAAAATAGGTAGAAATGTAATTTCAATCCAGAATCATAATTATTCACATCATATTTGGCTACTAGGATATAGTTTACATGTACTAGTTCACCATCTATACCTTGCTCTTGTTGCTGTCCACCATCTATATTCCATTCTTGCTGCTGTCCACCATGATGTTGACCTCTGCCACCTGTGAGTTCATCTGGACAACACCACACCACCACCAACACCCACACACAACATCTTTGAGTTTACACCTGCATGACTGCATCAGGAAAAACATAGTTTTTATGATTGAACATACTTAGTTTATCCTCCAGTGTTTGCATAGCCTTTTCCAGCCATCCATATTTCTTGAGAACTTCTAGGATTTTTGGGTACACTTCCTTAGGGAAGTTGCTCACTTGATTGCATGCACATTCTACTAGCTTAGATGCCTTTGAAGTTGGAGTTATTGGCAAAGCCATTTTTGCCTCTACATCTTCAGATATCAAATTTTGAGCGAATAAGGCACGAGCAATAGCCTCAGGGTCCATTGCTATTGATGTCACCAAGATTTCAGTGCACTGGACCATAGCCTCGTATTCTGGATTAGCCATACTAGCTGTAGTTTTAGGGAGAGTAGCGTCCTGTTTGAGTATAGCACTCCACAAACAAACAGCTTACAACACTCACTTGTGGCAGAGGAGCGTAACACATCCTGTTTTCCTATGGATTCTTTTTGGAGGGGAGCTCCCGCAACCTGCTTGGAGTTGCCCAAGATGGTCAGTTTAAAAAAGTAGAATGCTTTTTTAGTTCATCCTGGGCATTAGGGAATTGATTTTTTTTTTCTTTTCCTAATTTCATTATTCTTAAATTCAAAAAAAAAAAAAAAAAAAAAAAAAAAAAAAAAAAATTATAGTCAATCTTTAATTATTTTAGTTAATTAATTAATTAATCTTTTTTCTTCATTTAAAAAAAAAAAAAAAAAAAAAAAAAAAAAAAATAATAATAATAATAACTTGATTGATATACTAAACAGCTTACTACTCACTTTCACTCTATTAAATTTTTTAAATTTTTTTATTTATTTTTTTTTTCTTTTTTTTTCTTTTTTCTTTTTTTTAATTTTTTTTTTTAGTGTTGCTGTTGTCTCAGTGGGAAAATGAAGTGTTGGATGTTAATTATCATTGCTGGATAAGAGTTTTCACCAGGTAAAGGGAACACTTATAGACAAAGCACATCTAGCATGATGAAAAGTTAGATAAATATTAGAGAGTGTGCTAGCACTCTCTCTTTAGGGTTGACCAGATCTTTGCTATTGGTGGCATACAAATAGATTTCATACTTTGTTAAGCCTCTAGCAAGATATTAATAATCCAAAATTTCCATGTTGTGTTCTGGAGCCCTCCAATCTTCTTCTTCTTTCTTCTTCTTCTTCTTTCGTATGAGAATTTCTTTTCGATTTGTTGACTTTAGCCTGACTATGTATCAGTTGTCCAGGCTTACCACGAGGAGGTAGTCAACATGAGCTGGTGGACTGGTGTGGGAAGATGTTGAAAGACAAGAAAATTTTCCTGTCAGTGCTGGGTTTGAACTCACAATCCATGGGTTGTTAGTCCAAGAGCATAACTACTAGCCCTAGCCTAAGGATGTGTTTGTTGCCTGAACCCTCCACAAACAATATCTTCTTGGATGACAGATGTCCTCCTTTAAGACATATTCTCGAATACTACATGTCCTCCCATAACACACATCCTGTAAAGACATGTCCCCTTGTAAGACATATTTTCCCTTAAGATATGTCCTCCCATAACACGTCTTCCTGTAAGACATGCCCCCTGTAAGCATGTCCCCCTGTAAGACATATCCTCCTGTAAGATATGTCCTTCTGTAAGGCATGTCCCCCGTAAGACATGTCCTCCTGTCAGACATATCCCCTGTAACACATGTTCTCACTTAAGACATGTCATCACATTAGACATGCCTTTACATAAAACAATTTTGTGACCACAGCCCACCGAAGGTTGGCCTAGTCAGTAAACTGATTTAAGATGTACAAGTTACTTCTACAAATAGTATTTAACAAACAAGAAAACAAAGTTGGTTGAAACACGTTAAAACAATTATCTGTGTAAACACAGCCACTCTTATTGTTCAATTTAGTTTGTTCATTTTGTTCTTTTTGATTGTGAGGATGACTTGATTGTGGAAGACAAAAGATTGCACAAGAGTCAGCAGCCACCAGAACACAACAAGGATGGACAGATACTGGATCCAAGCAAACTTGATCAGCTGCCAGAACCCGGGGAAATAGGTCACAGTGAGGGGTGGGTAGATGAGCTCTACCTCCAGGGTGAAGTCCCGGGAATCTTTGCCCTCCCACACTGATAAGGACTGATCCAAATATGTGGTCACTGGAGGAGAGAGAGGGACAGAGAAATAAGAAAACTCAAAGGAGGAAATAAGCAGGTAGAATGAGTTTCTGAAGTGTTGAACTTGAGTTTTCTCACCTTGCCTCCTGTTGTATGCACTGAGAATGTTGGTCAACTGGAAGTCCTTCACCCCAGAGCCTGTCTCGTCAAGTAAGGATGTGTTGAACATGCTGACACGACCACTTGGAGGGAAAGGAGCTTGCTGCCTCATTCCAAGTGCCCCTCCCATCCACAGCCCGGATGCTGGTGTCCCTCGGGAGTTGTCCAAGTAGACGAGAGATTGGATTGTCACTTGAGAATGCACCTGTGTGTCGTTAGTCAGGGAACAAGACAGAAAGTGAGTATACAGAGTCACAGGCATACACCAGAAGCATCTCACACACGCACACACACATATGCACATGCACACACACATACATGCACATGGACACACACACAGAGGAGATATCACATGGCTACACAACATCACAACTGTCTGTTGGCCTATCTGCCTGTCTATATTTTTACTTTTGTTCAGTAAACAAGAGTTAAAAACTTAGTGCCTGACTGGTCACTGGAGTTATAAATACAACACAGTTCAATTTCTAGTACTTCTTTACATATGGCTTCTCTTCTCAATAAGTTTATACACATGTCCCAAAGTATGACTGTTCCAAGTTCCATGTTCCTATCATCCACCCTGTCACTAGTAAGCACAGAGATTGTTATGAGAGACCTGAAAATATAGTGGATGCTAGTGATGATGACAACCACGATGATGTAATACTAACCAAATAAGTTAAAATTGGAACTTGGATGATTTGTTCCTAATGCTTCAGTCATCATGAGCTATACATCACAACTACTTACACTGAATTGAAGTTGAAAGAACATGATAGCCCTCACCGCCTGTACAGAGGAGTCCAAATCTCTGAGAGAAATGTTGAGGTGAAGGATGTCATTCTTCCCATCTCTGTCTGTGTCCACCTCCTGGGACTGCATAGAAATAGGGGAGAGAGGGAGGGGATACACTGTTGCAATACCAATAGTGTACATACAAAAGTTTTTATCAAGCACCACACACACACATGCACACACACATGCACGCACACACGCACACACACGCACACACACATCTGCTCTTAACTCATGTCTGCTCTGTTTTATAAACCAATCCTAGAAATGTTCAGTGTTGATGTTACTGTGATATTGGGTTATAAATTAAATCAGCACCATTCACCTAGCCTTCAACTTGTACAGCATAAACCACAATCAACCTCTGACCCCTGACTAGCCAAGGAGCACTCACTTGGAGCACAGGAGTGGCCAACTCGTCTCCCTCCAAGAGGGCATTCCAGTTGGGGTAGGAAGTCCAAGTGCTACTGCTCCCATCAGTGCCACTGGTCTGGATATAAAGGCGATTCAGGAAGTTCACAATTGGCTGCTCCCAATAGGAGCTTGTGGTCTGCCAAAACTCTGCAATTAGAGTATATGGCAAATACAACCACACTATAACATCATTAAAAGCACGTGCTAGCACACCAGACATCTCAGTCATATCTCCTGAATCTCTTCCTCATGCATTTGTGTATAGCTGTCCACATACAACTCTTTGTTGGTGCACATTTACCAACAGGTGCTGAGTCAGCACGCAACATATCTGGAGGTGGGTGGGCTTGTTATGGAGGATGAGCTCAATGTGAAACATGTGATGGTGGTGATCTGTTTGTGCCTAGAATCATAACTAATCAAATGATATATTCTCCATAACTTTGTGATATATTAGCTAATGAAATTGTAAAATGTTAATCTTTGTTCACCTCCAGTAAGTGACTTCATTTCCTCCGTATATAGCTATATGCTTGAGGAATGGCCCCCCTCAGCAGCCACTGCTCTTTCATTAAACAACTAGCTACATACTAATTTCCCTCACATTTCAAAGTGTCCCCCACCCCCCCCCCCCCTTTTTTTTTTCATGGAGCAAAACAATCACTTACAAACTGGAAACATGACATCTTTTAATTGTCTGATTAGTGCCATAAGACAGTTAATTGTTGTTTTTTTTTGTAGATCCGTGATGTGATGCAAATTAATTTTGTTACATGTTACCTAGATATGTTCATTCTATTACTCAAGAATGGATTTTTAATGAATAGTTCAATGTAATGAGACACAAAAGTTTGTTGTAACCTGTGGTTATGACTAAGTATTTGAATTATGGAAACTCAGAAGCTAGTGTAACCTGTGGTTATAACTAAGTCCTTTGCTATATGGAAACCCAAAAGTTTTAAATCTTGCCACAACTTTAACCTCATCTTAAGTATTCTAAACAATTATTTTGCCTAGTCTAAGACATTGTTTTAATAAAATAGGCCACTCCACATCAGTTTGTTGTTTCCCATCCTAAATTTCCACCTGCATGAAATTTTTTCCTAAAATCAGCCGTCTGCATGGATGATGATTTTATTTAAAATTAATAATAAATAAATAAATAAATGTATATTATATATGTATATATATTATATATATGTATATATAAAGCAATGTTTCACCTTCATCTATCACTTGTATGAAGCAGGCACCTGGATGGCACAAAAACATCATGTTGACTGATTTTAGCTACACTTTTTGTATATACTGTGTACATTCTTTGATAGTTTAAGCTTACTTTCTTAGCTAGTAAAGCAGCACTTAAGATTCAATAATTTTTTGGTGCTGTTGACTGCCATCCTCCTCCCTCCCCCACCCTATGCATTTTAGCTCCTGAAAGGAATGGGAGACTATTAATTGATTTGGAATGGCCATATAGTAATTATTTGCCACAAGTGGTCTTAGTGTGAACTGCTCGTTTGTTGCTGTATTGTCATTCTTATTGGAGGGAAGCTAATATCTAAAGGAGGAGGATGGAGCAGACTCAGTAGAGTTGTCCTGAGTCTTGTGTATTTAAAGTTCTGCTGGAGCAGAAATCTTACTACATTTTACCAGCTCTCTAGCAGTAAGCTAGTGCAGGATTTGGCAACTGATAGTGTGTGATGGCATTAGTTTTAGGGTAGTGCACAAGCCCTTTATTGTGTGAGTGTGCAGGTAACGTACATTGGGTGGTATTGTAGCTATAGTGATTGATAGAGCACTAAGCTATTAAGCAACTGCAAGGAGGATCCATACCTTTCGTTGAGTAGGCAATGAAAAAAGGTGGAATAATTACCAGACCATAAACGATAATCTTAAACAAAGTCGCTTTTGAGCATACGGTGGAGTAGTGTCTCTCCAAGTAAGGCTCGTTGTAAACTTGATAAAGCACCATCGTCCTTTAGCTAGAAAAGTTAGGTTT
>OZ017780.1:1287857-1333566 GCA_963969325.1 Lycopodina hypogea | reverse complement strand
GGTCATAAAAATAAAAGATTGAAAAATTGCTCCATACAGTCAGTGGAGCAAAGAGAGAGCTTTAAAAAAATATAAAAATTATATAATTATATACTATGGACAAATATTGAGTGAGATATCATTGGAAAGTGATGGAAACATCATACGACATTACAGGGGCAGATTTAGGGCCATTGTAAAACCATCATTTTGCACCTTTTTTTTTCTACCATTCTTTCAAGCTCTCAGTGTGCTATATTTGTAGAAAGTTTCAAGCCATTTAGTGTAGGGCTGGTGAGTTATGGCCACAGTGGCACTTACCTGGGACCTTGCAGAGTCCAGAGTTCAAGGGATTCTTCAAGTTCATTTCAGGGTTACCAGGTCTGGAGGAACTCTCACAGCCAGAAATGAAATTGGAAAGGACAGAAATTTTCAGTCACTAACTGCATATACTAAATAAATTGTTTTAGAAATATCACTGTTTAGTGCTTAGATATTATTAGCATGTTCTCCAGCACTAACCTGAGCATATGACCAGCCTCTCTCAACTCAGGTGTGTTGAGAGGGAAAGACAGGTTGACCACACCCAGATTAATTAAATATCCAATAAAGGTTTATTTTCCGCAAATATTAAACCACTCTATCACTGTAGTTATTTATTATTTTTTTTTAGCCCAACTGGAGGGAAATTTGAAAAGGTTAAATTAGCAAAGTTTACTTGAGAGAATAAAAAAGGACAGAATAGAACAAAAAAGGACAGACATATTTTTCGCTGAGAGTAGCCTGCTAAAAGGACAGTTTTAGGACTTTTTGCTTTGCAGCCAGAATTTTTTTCCTGTCCTAATTTTATTTTCTATTATGAGAGTTTTGAGTTTTCTGGTGTGACATAGGACAAATGGCAACCCTGGGAGTGTAAACAATAAAACCATTAGTATAAAAAACATCATATCTCAAGAAGGAACGGTTTACAAAAATCAGTTGAAACTTGAAATAGAGTTAGTAAATAAATTAATGAAGGTATGCAATGGTGGAATAAAAAAATTTTAAAAAAATTTAAAAAAAAGGATAACAAAAAAAAAAAAAAAAAAAAAAAAAAAAAAAAAAAAAAAAAAAATAGTCTATTGCCCCACTTGATGGATTGGAAAAAATTAATTGATTTGTGAAATCCATTAACTCTTAATGGTAAGAAAGCTAAAATTTTAAAGTCATTGAAAGTACAATTTCAATTCTTGACATGCATTTCCTTGATGGAAGGTCTTTCAGGTGCATCATGCTTCCCCCCCCCCCAGTCCATCCTCTCTTAAGGAAGACCTTTTCTAGATAATACAGGCTGAAATCAAAATTAGCTAGGAAGAAAAAGCACTAGCACTCTGGCCCTCATCCTTGACTATGTCAGGAACCAACACTCTCCTCTCTGGCCCCTTGAGGGAGTTTACATTTAAAAAACAAAACAACAACCAAAAAAAAACAACAAACAAACATGTCTGAGCAGAAACTAATCATACTCAGCTATTCCTAGCCTTTGAGAGAGGCTGGCCACTCCCACATCAACTCACTGAAGTTCTCAACTGGTGTTGAAGGATCAGAGGTGAGGAAAAAATTACTTTCTAATTATTTGAGCATGTCCAGTGCATTTAAATATTATTTGAGAATCAGCGTATATTTGGGCAGGAAGGAAGGCAAGCAAATAGTAATTAGTGATGGCGGAAGTCAATTTATAGGCTATTAGTCTTCTCTTATTTTTCTTTCTTTTTCTAATTTCCCTTCTGCACTAGTATCAGTCTGTCAATTGTACTCTGAGAATTTGCGCAAGCCAGTCTCTCCCACCACCTACATGTCAAACCACATATGTCAAACCAGCCACTCCCCACATGTCAAACCAGCCACATCCCACATGTCAAACCAGCCACACCCCCACATGTCAAACCAGCCACTCCCCACATGTCAAACCAGCCACATCCCACATGTCAAACCAGCCACACCCCCACATGTCAAACCAGCCACTCCCCACATGTCAAACCAGCCACATCCCACATGTCAAACCAGCCACATCCCACATGTCAAACCAGCCACACCCCACATGTCAAATCAGCCACACCCCACATGTCAAATCAGCCACTCTCCACATGTCAAACCAGCCACTCCCCACATGTCAAACCAGCCACACCCCCACATGTCAAACCAGCCACACCCCACATGTCAAACCAGCCACTCCCCACATATCCAACCAGCCACACCCCCATGTCAAACCAGCCACACCCCCACATGTTAATGAAATCTGTCCAATGTGCTGATGGTGCTAGTAACCAACCAGATACTCATTATTTTTTTGTTCTCTTCACTATTCCCCCACCATCTCTCCCCCTCACCTTTTCCACTACATAATGGGTGTGGTCGGATTAAGGTCAAAGCTTTTTTCACCCTCTCCCACTGCAATGGGCATGGTCATATGGGGTTCAGGTAGAGAGGGGAAAAAAACTACATTGTTATTGGGGTCCATAAGTTAATGATCCTTTACCAATTTATACTCCAGAGGGTAGGGTTAAATCCAGCGTGGTTTTTCACTTAGCCACACCTACTCCATGAACAAGCTCTTCCATCCTTGCAATCATGTATGTAGGCATCACTTGGGGGCACTCTCAGTGTATGTGTGTGTATACATATATATACACATGCCAGGCCCAGCATGTGTTGAGGATGACAACATACATTCAAGGGGAAGAGCATATGTTGACTGTTGGACACCATCTCCTCCTCCAGACTTGGTACTGCACTTACACAATCCCAACACAACACCTTCAACAATAGAAACCCTCACCCACACAAGAATGAAATGAATGTCACCTCCAGATTCCAAAGGGACCAGTAAAACCACTGCACAAATTGTGCAAAGATGCTTCTTCGTACTTACAATCTTCACATTTGTGATACTAGTTGTTGTCTATAACTACAGAAGGTTAACACTAGTGCATTCTATCAGAGTCATAGTCCATTAAGGTTATGCAACTATCAGTGGTCTCTGGTTAGTTGACACATAACACATTGAACTATTGATAGTATTTATGCTCAGTGTTGGAGAAGTTAGGTGGTGTATAAATAATTACACTATTCACAGAAATAGTCCATATAGGATCAGAGAATTAGGTTTGAAAACGGATAAAGTAAAGTCGGAAGTAGAGGTGTTTATTATTAAAAAGTCATGAAGTAATTAGAAATTAATCATGACGAGAATACTAGGATGAGGAACATGTAGAGAGAATACAAAATAGTTCCGATAAAGTCCATGTCAACCTGCACCACCTTCCAGCCGTCCTCCCCCAATCTCCCGAGCTGCTACATGTCCCCCTGCCTCCCATCAGATTCTGATGTTTTATCTTGTAGAATTTTCTCGCTGAGGTCCCACAGGGCGGAGGCAGTATGGGGGTCCTGGGCCTCCAGGGACGGCTCCACAGGCCAGCAGTCCAGCATGTACAGGCCACTGACACCCTGCATGCTCGAGTGGCCTGCACAGTACACTACAGTGGAGGCCCCTTGCTCCTGTGTGTGTGTGTGTGTGTGTGTGTGTGTGTGTGTGTGTGTGTGTGTGTGTGTGTTGTGTGTGTGTGTGAGAGAGAGAAAACAGTGTGTACATGAGTACCTGTAAAGAAAGCTGACTAAACCAACATCCTGTGCCCAGCTGGTGGGCAAACAAAGTACAAATATCAGTTTATGCTATAAACCTCACACACACAAGTGTTGCCAATTATGTTTTCATCCTTCATACTCTGCAATATATGAAGTCATACTTAGCCTGCCCCCCCCCCCCCTCCCCCACCAAAAAAAAAAAAAAAAAAAAAAAAAAAAAAAAAAAAAAAAAAAAAAAAAAAAGGAAGAAAGAAAGAAGAATTTAAATGTAACGAACCAACCCTTCTGTTGGAAACCATGCTAATAAGTAGTCTCTGTCCCACACTCCTTTATAATAATAAAAAATTAAGTGGGTCTGGTGACTTGCCTGTGCATTCCGTGTTCCTTAGGCATCCATGGAACACAACCATAAAAGCCACACTCACTCATTTGGTTAACCAGAACTACATATTCATGAAGTCTTATGTTTGCGCGTATATATATAGCACCAGGTACTGGGGATGGCATCAGAAACATTTGGTCACTTCAAAAATTTTTATAACCTTGGCGGTAGGTGTGGTTGTTTTAAAACCTGTTATAAAATTATTTTGGTCTCGGAATGTGGGTGCGAGAACACGGAATGTGGGTGCAAGAACACAGAATGCACAGGCAAGTCACCAGACCCACTTAATTTTTTTATTATTATAAAGGGGTCTGGGACCGAGACTAGCTAATAAGCACAATGGCTGTTTATGGTAGAGAAAGAATCTGTCAGTCAGTAAGTTCTCGAAGGTGTACAGAAATAGAGAGAGAGAGAGAGAGAGAGACAGGGAGGGAGATGTAATGAGAGTGTCTGATGAAGTCAAACTTTCCTAGTGACTTCCTCACTGACTCCTGTTCCTTTGGATAATCAAACCGAATATCATCTTATAAACACTCCTGTAGGTCACATGACCTGGCCTCAATGACAAGCACCTTACTTGCTAAATTTGACTTTCTGAAATGCTTTATTGGTACTGGTCATCACATCTGTGACCACAGAGAAAACAATTACTGGTACTGGTCATCACAGATACAACCTCTGCCAACACACCTGTAGCTACTGGTAATCATGTTCAATACAATTGAGCACATATGTTGGTAATGATCATCACATCCACAACCACAAAACACTTGCAGTATCAATAAAGGTGTTGCTAGTGCTGGCCGAGGCCTCAGCTCAGCCAGTGGATGGGCACACAGAGGTCAGAGGAAGGAAAGTGACAGAATATAGATGGATGCTGGACAAGTTTAATGGCTATTTTTCCCAAAGAAAAACATCACAAGTAACATCCCACAGGATGGACACCCTACCCACAGGAGGGATGCCCCACAAAAGGAACACCCCACAGGAGGGACGCCCCACCCACAGGAGGAACACCCCAGAGGAGGAACATCACAAGGTTGATCCAAATCCACACAAGAATTCATTAGTTTACGGCTATCAAAGATTGCCAGAGGTTAGACAAACTGTGCGAACATTTTGTCCACAGAAAGTCAGTCAGTCCAGCCAAGCTGAGGAGAAGGTGTCTGCTGTGGTAGACTTGCGTCTGCGCAGTGGTGGCCATCTAACTACAGCAGCCTGTTGAACAGAATTTGGTGTAACCATAGCAACCCCAACATTCTGATGTTTTGATACACCTCCCTGACGTGCTAAGGTGAGTACCATTGCAACCACCCAGTGCACAGTGAGGACCTCATATGTTGTGGGAGAGCTGTTATTAGTCCACCATTCCCCAACATCCAGTTAGAAACAACACCCCCCATTTCTGGCAGAAGGCTTCAAGACTATATCACTAGCACATAACATAGTGCCACCTTCCACACGAATGGTGTTCCACACCACGACTCATGCAATGGCTCATACACTCACTCTGAGAATGCCTCCAGGCATCGCCCACTGAGGCAAGCTCAGGTTGTCCCACCAGCACACTAAAAAAATGGCCGTCATTACCGCCACATCTGCAGACATGCCCTTCCTGCAGCGTGATCACAGACAGTGTGTCACTGCTAGCAGACCCTGAGAAACATTGGCCATAAGCACTGCCCTCATACAGGAAAAGGAGAGGCTTAGGAAGGAGGTAGGTGTCTTGTAATTATCATTTCAGTCACAAGCTACCTTTCCTGGCACCATTGCAGCAGTGCTGAAATCATGCACAGATATTATCCGATTGACACGATCAGCACATCTCATCTAGGGACCACTTAGGCGATAGAAGGGTCCTAACATGTGCCCACCATGTGACCAACAGTGAGCACACTGCTATACAGTTAGTACCTGAAGTAATGTTGTATGTCCATAACTCTCACACATGCACACAACCAGGGCATTGTGTGTGTGTGTGTGTGTGTGTGTGTGTGTGTGTGTGTGTGTGTGTGTGTGTGTGCAGAGTGTATGAGGTTTTAAATAAGTAATTTATCACATAAGGACCATGCCCTGGGCACCATGCCTCCCCAAGACTAAAGGAAGGGCACCTGTAGCTCACATGCAAGTTATCTTGAAGCACGTCTGGGCTACAGCAAGAGGCAGACAGCACGTCTCACTGCCACCTCAGCATCACTCCACAAAGCATTCCACCAAAATAAATTACTACTGGACTTGAACGCATTGTCTGGCTCCACTCAGAACAAAAGTTGTTACCACATGCTGGAATATAGAAATTATCTTCAGA
This sequence comes from Lycopodina hypogea, assembly GCA_963969325.1. Lineage (NCBI taxonomy): Eukaryota > Metazoa > Porifera > Demospongiae > Poecilosclerida > Cladorhizidae > Lycopodina > Lycopodina hypogea. The sequence continues at coordinate 1,327,273 of OZ017780.1, read as the reverse complement.
AGTGAAATTGGATCTGCCGGTAGCTAGGAGATGGAGAACACACTGGCAATGCATGAGGCATAGTTGAAGTCACTCCACAGTGCAAGTGAAGCCCTAGTAGTGAGTCATTAATGATCTCCACATCATTAATGAAATGCCTCACAACACAAGACCACAACGTTGGCATGTAATGCAAGCCTGTCTGTGGGGGCAGGTAGTCCAGAGAGAGAACTATGCAGGGCTCATTATCTTGGTGTTACCATAGTTACCAGGGCGATGGAGACAGAAGCTCAACATTTTTGTGAAGTTCAACCAAACACTACAATTAAAGCTTTGGGTATAGGTCACCAAAGAGAGAAGTCACTATTAGATAGAGTTGTTGGATTGAGGCCAATATCTCGGAAAATGGACCGGAACAGACAAGCTTAGATGAATATATGCAGCAGCATTCTATACAGGATTTTTTTTTAGGAGGGGGGGGGGGGGGAGGCTCAAGAATGGAGGGGAGGACTAATTGCTACACTTAAAGTTTGAACTAATCAAAAGTTGCCATAAAGTGACTGAGCCGACCACAAGCACAACTAAAGAGCATGCTCCAGATTAAAGAGTATGTTTGTGAGTGATAGTTGCCTGAGAAGTCTGGTGGATAATATCATGAAGTATTTTCCAAGAAATTGAGATCCCTACAATGCACTAAAATCTGCAAAAAGGCCCCCCCCCCCCCCCCCCCCCGAATTTTTTCATGAGTTATTTCAAACCATGCTGTTATTGAATGCCTACAGTGAAATTTCCCCTCAAGTTCATATTCTGGTACTGGCTAGCTCCTTCAGTTGGAACAGCAACCATGGAGGAGGGAGAGGTAGTCTTACCAAATGAAAACGATAAAGAGAAGGATCAGAAATTGTCAAATGAAAATATTACACATCTCATCCCTACGAGGGGACAGACTTAAAATAGGCAAACTTTGACAAAATTCTTGGCATTTTCAATGGACTACATTTAATATAACAAAACTAATTTGGGATTAGTGGGGTGGGGTGGGGGAGGGGGGGGGGGGGGGGGGGGATAGCCCTGTATGAAACACTGATATGCAAACTAATTAATTATTTCTAATCCAATAAACACACTATTTTTAGTAACACACACTATGATGTCATACATCCTGATATAACTTGGTATAGTAAACAATAATCATGCAGCCCAAAATAAATGTTTGAAGTCCAAAAATAGATTCTAACAGAAAACAGCACAGAGTAAGTGATGCAGTAGTAGTCAGGAGCTGATTGAGTCTTGGGAGGGTTCTTCTTTTAAATATTGAGATTGAAATGTGTAGCATGTGTATGTGTAAATGGAAGCAGAAACAAATTCTTCAACAGGTTGGAGTGAGTTGAGGAATGTGAGAGACTGCACATGTGATCTTCTGGAATGTATATTTTGAAGTGTCAAGATCACTCATCTATGTCCAAGATTGATCCTAACAAAAACGTATGCATGTGATGGTGTAAATAATTCTTCTGGTCCTGCAATGGTGGGACGAAGGTAGGTGGGGAGGGTGGGGAGGGTGGAGAGGGTTCAGAAGGACCAGCTATAAGACACTCACAATGGCCAACAGTAGCTAGGTTAGCTCTAAGGCAGGTCCACAACAACTCTGATGGGTAAGGTGTCTTTCTAGCACTAGTTGGGAAATGATAGAATGTGACGAGGCACGTCACACTCTAGCATAGACACACACTTGGCACTGCATTAGAGAACTGACATGAGGTGCAACATGTGTGAGGTTGGACATGCCCCCTCCCGCCTGTCCTCTCCAACTCAAGGCCTGTTCTCTCTGACTCAAGGTATGGCCGAGAGTGCAGTTTAGTGCAGGGCCTGTGTATGTCATGTGACACCATTGCAAGGATTAGGACATTAGGACATTTCCTAACACTCCACAGAATAGTCAGGAACACTATTTCGTCTATTTCGGTAATTAAAATAAAAAAAGAAGTTAATATTCTAGGAAAAATCAATTGGCCATTACTTCCTGTGCATGAGGACATGAGCAGACATCAATCTCACTGTTGTGAATCAATACATCTGCTAGCAATTTAGTTGCAAGACACACTTGATGACAATTGGAACAAGAAGGGAACATAGACCTGGTCATGCAGAAGATGGCCCCTGTGTGCTCAGCACAGAGAGACATTCCCCTCTTTTTCTCTCTCCCCACACACCCCTCCCCCTCCCCCCACTGGGATAAAACACAAGTACTTCTGGAAGTCTGTTTTCCTAGGAGCTGGCATCCATGTTGGCACATAAACACATCCCACGAGTCCCAATATAGTGTAGCTACACTCATACCCTCTCCCAATGGAGTCTGTAGGGGGAAGTTTGATGACATTCTCACAGCCATATTTTGAGGATCTTCTGGTCTGCTTTGGACAGTGGAGAATTCACACAATGGCAACTCCAAGTTTGTGCACACATCACTACTAAGTGGTTTGTACAGAAGAACTGCTAAATACAGCTGCTTGACTTGGCCAGGCAATTATATGAAGCTGGTGCACAAGATAGATGGCTCATGCATGAAGCCTTGCTGGCTGTCACTAAGGAATCAACCAGTAGGTAGTGCACACATGCACTACCTACACACTTAGAAGCTGCCCATGGTACGAAGTACCATGATGGCAGTGTCCTGGATGAATCCAGGACCAATGGCAATAAACTTAGCTTATGATGGCATCACACAGAAACGTTGGTGTCTGGTCAGATCTCCTTGTCTTTGAAATTTCCTTCCACAGGCACAACTTAGTGTTCTTATTCGGATTGCTTGTTAGCTGAACAGGTGTTCCATCGCCTGGATGTTGAAATTTTCTCTACACCATCTAAACACAGATGAAACCACCCCTTCCTGTCCTGGCACAACTCATACCATCTATCATACACACAAATTGACTGCAAATCCATTTTCAGAACATCCCTCCACCTCTTCTTTGCCCCGTGGCATGGTCTCTTCATGTTAAGCTCCCCAAACAACAATCTATTTGAATCCTTTCTTCATCCATGCGACCCACATGACCCAGCCATCTTAAACGCTGCTCCAGAATGATATCAGAGATGGAGTGCTGCAAGCCAAACCTATGTGATAGGCTTTGAGATGTTAATCTTTCATTCCATTGTTGGTACCTCGTCACACCCAGGATTGTCCGAATACAATGGTTATGAAAAGAATTCAAACGTCTTGTATGCACAGCCTTCATCGTCCAAGTTTCAGCTCCATACAGTAATACAGCTAGAACAACTGCCCTATACACTGCTCTCTTTGTGGCATACTGGCACCCTCAAACATCCAAATGCTCTAGCTGCTCTAGCAATTCTTCTAGTCACCTCACTAGTGATCTCCCCATCTCTTGATATGTTAGCATCCAAGTATGTGAAGTCCTGGATTACATCCACAGAGCCACCCTCCACCTGCACTGGTCTGACATCACTCTCGTTCAATCCCTCACCAACAACCATCCCTTTTGTCTTCTCAGTACTCACAGTCAGCCCCCATTCATTTGCCACTTTCACAAACTCTGCTGCTACTGACTCAAAACTATCCCAAGAGGTTGCATACAATGCCACATCATCAGCAAACTGGGACTCAGTTACTCTCATCTCACTCAATCTAGACTTAGCTGTGCGGTCCCCAACTAACTTCCTACCATGCTTATATAACACACTCACTCCTGCACCACTACTCCTATTGCGCCAATCAGCCACCATAGCACTAAAGTAGATATTTACCTACACACACACACACACACACACACACACACACACACACACACACACACACACACACACACACACACAGCTAGTTTAATGTCACTAAGGCAGGCAGAACAGCAGAAGGAAAGATCTGCCACAATCCAATGACCGGGCACATATTTTAATGTGAGTAGTCTAAAAATAGCAGCTGTAACTGGAGTAAAAGTAGCAGGTGACAGATGTGGTGTCTGTGTCTGGGCGTTGAAAGGTTTGATTGGAATGAAGCTTGAGAGAAAGGAAAATACCCACCAGCAATCAATCAATATGTTGTTTTTGGAGGAATGGAACTTGAGAGGTTTGAAAGGTTGAAGTTGAAAAGTTAAAAATGAATGAGCCCAGAGGCAGACATTACTCAATTAAAACTCTGCAGCAAACCACACAAGCACTCCAGCACACACACACACACACACACATACACACTCTCTCTCATGCTTTAAGCTGACAATGGTGGAGCTGGTGGGAAGAGTAGATAATTCCAATAGAGAACATACGTCATCAGGGAATGATAGAACTAAATATCACTACAACTATATGCTAATGCAGATCACTTAATATGCGATATATAAGTGGTATCAAAAATTAAAAAAAAAAAAAAGTTTTAAAAAATACCTGTCATGGAGAGGAAATTAGAAGTACAGTATATTTAAATAATAAAAAAACAACAACAAACAAATAAATTAAAATACATCCATTATTAAACAAGGGTAGTCCCACACTAAGACCTGTGGCAAATAATTACCATAATATTCAGTAAAATAAACTGTTTTAGGCCGAACAGAATAATTGTTTAGAACAGTAGGATGAGGTTAAAGTTGTGGTATGACTGACAACTTTTGCAGCCAACTCCCATTAAGTAAAACCAGTTAGTTGAAACCACATTTACAACTTTTGGGTTTTGTTTAAAAAAATCCATTCTTGTCCAAAACTTGTGGATGTCCCAACCCCCCCCCTCCATTCCAAGTGTTGCTAGACCTGCGTGCGTGCGTGCGTGCGTGCGTGCCACAGGTAAAAGGGAGAGATTATTAGTCTGGTAAAACTGGTGAAATTTGGTGGTGTTGGCATTTTAATTGTGGTGAACTTATAATGATAAGTTCAAGATTGTTTTTCACATGGCATCTGTGATCTGACCAATCAGAAGAGTAACAGTCTATATGCAGGTAGGTGTCCTTCCTGCACACATGCATGTATTGAGGCAAGTCAATGGGATGATGGTAACAATGATAGAAACACCAATGAAAGGGTGGAAGGTAGCGACCAACCCATCCTTCCCCGTGGGCCCACAGACTGTGGTGTGTGCCAACAGTGATGATGCAAGTTTTGAAGATATTGTGTCAGTGTCATAGTGTGGTGTGCTCCCATGATGACCACTTCTAACTCCTGTACAGAAAATAGTTGAATACTACACATTGGCACACCTTGCAAGACTGCATGCATATGTGAAGAATGATGATCCTTTCCTAATGTGGGTCAGTGCTGCATGATAAAATGTAGAGCTCCATCAGATAATTTGGTGCAACACAACCTTCATGGCTATGTCAGTTGTCAGTTAATGAGTCATGAATATGCTCTTCACATAATTATTTCTTTCTTTGTCTTCTTACAGAGTCAAAAGGCTCAGCCATTTATCCTTTGTATTTTGGTGAACCACACCACACACTTTCTCGCACACACATGCAAGAGAGGGATTTCACAGATTTTTCAATTATGAACATGTTTTGCATTCATAAGAGAATGTAATGAACATAAAAATAAGAAAAAATTGTGAAGAATGTTTTCCCTGTTATTGGATCCTGATTGACCATGACATCATAACAGATTAACCTGTTAATCAAGTCACTCAGGGGATTTCCTGGATTTAAAAAATTCCTTAAGTGAATTTAGCGGAAATATAATTAGCAACTTTACATTAAGGTCGATGTGGTCGACTGTTCTCTAGGCGCCGGCCACCTACCACTCCAGCAGAGAGAGACAGACGGAGACAGAGAGCTAACCCAGTGCAGAGGCAGGAGGAAGAACATCAACTAATGCAGGGACCAACAGATATCTCGGCCACAGTGTGCAGCATCAGAGCTGAGTAACATAACCAGCTACATCATAGTTTACTAAGTGCGTGCACACACTGAGAGTCTTGGGTCTCTAGTCACACAAGCTGATCCCAGGACAGGAATGGGAGGGAGATCTTTGCCACGCCAAATATCAGTTTCACATGCCATTGAGTTTGTCCGTCAGATACAGCCCCAAGCTCAACCCTCAGGCATCCAATAGACTCTATTTATAGTCAGTGACATGAAATACTGATTACTGAAACAGTAAACAGAACTATCTTTGTTTGGTGTTTGCAAAACATTGGAGCTCTTAATGTACGATATACTGTCCAATTAACTTGAGTTAACCTAACTCAAGAACATGTCCAGTGTCACAGGTGCTCACAGAGGAATTCTTCTTCTAGCTCATAAGTATTGCCTAAAGGAGCCATAAACAGGATTAAATATACCTATTCTACTCCGGTACAAAGTTGTAACAGTTTGGGACAAGTACATTTACTATTGGAGTGATTAATTGTTACTACCACTTTTAAACATTACCCTCATAAGGTGATGAACAAAAAAGTATTGATGTATTTAGGGTTTCTTATATTAACCAAAATAAAGTTAGATTAAATTAAGTCTCCATAATCATATAAAAAAAGGACACCTACATTTACAACTACATATCAGATGCAGTGGAACTGTCCTCTCTAGGTGTCCTGTTGCTAGATATTGAGATATTATTGCATTAATTACGAGGTCTGGTTGACATAGTGACAGACATACACATCACTGTCTGGGGACAATCTCCAATTAGTCTACAAATTAGAAGCACCGAAACTTGAAAGAACCGTCACCACCACTTTCTGGAAATTGACTTATCGTAAATTAATCACATCGGCAAAACATGATAAAAACAACAGATTAGGCTTAAATCATAAATTAATCCATCCATCAATCCATCCATCCATCCATCCTTGTGTTCAGTTCATCCACTAGGGTCTAGGGATACTTATTCTCCATTGAAATGTCAATGGAGTTAGGATGGAGCATCCCTACCTTCATGACTATTTATTTCATATAATCAGTTTCTCTGCTGTCAATTATAGTGCAACTCTGACATCTAATGTGTTATCACTTCACTGTGAATCAATACTTTGCAAATACAGCAATTAAATTGTTTCCTTCTATAATGGACATGCATCTGCAGACAGACTGCTAGTGTGTAGGGTGGACTGACCACACCCACCACATGTACAGAACACGTCTGGGCCTCATTACCATCACAAGTTTACAACATTCAAAACCACACCCACAATATGAACACACGCAGTTATATCAACCAGTTAAGCAAAGAAGAAATAATTGTAGTTGAGAGATCAAACTTGTTAAAAAATTGTAATCATTAACACGTACACACTTGGCAGGGAGAAAATATTCCAGTGAAGCTCAGCAATTGTCCACATGATGTCCATTAAAAGAGACTTATGTGGATGGCTGTAATAATCACTAATCACCTTTTAGAGCAAAAAAAGAAGAAAAAGATTAACATGTGTGCTGCATCATTGGGGGCAGGAGGGGGAAGCAATAAGAGAGAAAAAGTTTAAAGTAATAAAATGAAGAAAAAAATAATCGGGTTTTAAACAATAATAAAAATTTTTTTTTATTAATTTTATATATATATATATATATATATATATATAAGAACAGACTTTTTTGGTTATAAAAAGCAACAGTACATTCCTAGATCTATATCCACTGAAGGTCAAGATATCGCAGGTGAGAGCCCACGTGAGAAGTCACCTCACGAATTTATATGACAGCCTTCTTCCCTCACCTCACACTGTATCCATGGCAACAATATAGTAATATCTCCACTTTGGTACCAGAATTGGATAAGTATGTGAAATAATGGAATAAAAACACAGTCTAGTATATTCCCACCTTCAACTCCACATCTCTCCTATGCCTTGACTAGTCAAGCCTCAGGAATCTGCAGCCCCAAGACCTGAACCCGCTGAAGCATGTTTATGCTTGTGAGTATGTGCCATGCCCACTGGCAAGGTTTGCTGCTGCTGTGAGTGCATACAAAGCAGGTCATCCAACCATAACCAGGTTCCTGCAGGTTCCAGCACTTGCTTCCTGATCTTTGCTTGCACATGGAGACTGTGTTATTCTTATGTGCACTCAAATAAAATATTGTGAATGTAAGTTGGTAGACCATCTATGTCCCATTAGCAATACACTCAAACTCCTCCCCTTATCTGGGCAGCTTGGGATCAGGCAGTGCCAGTAACTCAGAAATGGCCATATCTGGGAGCATTCCATATAGCCACCAGTGTTGGTGAGTATTTGGCTAACTTTTTCATGCCTTCATGCATGGAACATCATCTGTGTACACACACGCATGCACACACACTACAGATCATGCCCACTTAATTTTTTCAAGTAAAAGGCGAATTAAATGTTTATTGAAGTGAAGTCTGTCATATCCTAGTTAGAGCACCTTGTCATTTCTTTACAAGAAAAATGGTGTGGTTCAGTGCCTTGAGATTCCAGTCTCAGCAGTGACATCTCTGAGACATTGAATGCTTAACTACAACCCATTTCTTTAAAACAAAGACCCATTGAGAGTTTTCTTTCTCAAGTTCATTAACAACTTCCATATTCTCCTCCAAAGTCACCACAGACCTTCTCTGTGGGCCAGGTGTCCACTGGTCTGGACATGAAACCTTTAGCTCCTCAAATACACAACCAGCAGGAGGCATAATTATACATTTCTAAACTTGCAAATCTAACTTCTTAAAAATAACAATAAAGCACAACAACAACAAAATATGAAAGAGAAACCAACAGTACAGAAGGTAGTTGCGTTGTGAAAGTCAGTCCATTCATCTGCAGCTAGGGAAAAGAAGTGTAATGGGGTGCTAGGGCCTCCCCTCCCCCACCATACTCCACTACTGTGTCTGTTGTCTTTCCCTCCCCCCAAAAGAAGCATACTCACTCCATGGGTATTAACAAAATTTCTTAGGCCCTTCCCTCCATCCTGGGAGGAGATCCTTACCATACACCACTACACTATCAGCTCCACAATCACACAATAATTAGCAGTGCCTTAGAGAGCACATATAGATAAGCTACAACAAGAGTATATGCTGTCATGTACTGTATAATACATACAGTTAGTAATATACATGGCACGTGTTGAACCTACACAAACAACATACATGGTTCTTCTTTTGCAGGCTATATAGACTTCAAAATGAATAATAATAATTAAACATGGCTTCTTTTTTTAATTTTTTATAAACTAGCATAAGAATCGCGAGTAGGCTTTGTCCTCCTGAAGCTACCTCTTGACAAACCACAGACAGTGCCACAAGATATGGCAGCACAAGGCAAAGAGAAAGTTAGCATGCTGGATCTAAATCTCTCTGAGTGCACTTCCTTGCACAGCTAGGGATTCAACCTTGACCTTGGTCGTTGCTGTGCACTGCCGAGGGGTCACTGGAAGAGTACAATCTTGTGAGCGCGTCACCCTCACCCTCAGTTTCACCATCAGCCTCAGCCTCACCCTCAGCCTCACCATCAGCCTCACCCTCACTATCACCCTAAGCCTCACCCTCAGCCTCACCATGTCTTCATCTTTGCTTGCATCACACGACATGGAGGACATGTAAACCCTGAATGCTCATATGCACGCACATCCTTTCAAATCATAAATCACAAATGTGTGTTCAGTGGGTGTGCATGCTGTGAGGTGTTTACCAATGCATTTTGTGAGTTTAAAGGTAATTAATCTCTCCGATAGACGACACCTTCGCCCAGAACAGAGGAACTGGTGGTAGTGTGCATGCTGTGTCTGAAGAGATAATTCCATTACCCTCAATATGATTATGCTTATCAGGTGATTTGGACGGGTTTCCAAGAGTAACCTACTTAAGGTAAACCAGCAAAGCATGAATTTCCACACTGTGGGCTGTGGAGTGCATGGACTCTTCAGGACAGTCTTAGTATGGGTGCACCGAGGACACAGACACAGCAACATTAGATTAGATGGATAAGTTAGATAAAAATGTATATAAAAAAAGGAGAAAAAAAAGATAATTTTTTCATTAAATTATGAATTTAGCAAATAAACAGCTGAAAATTGAGAAGCCCTCGCACAACTCAACCCTGCGAGAGTTCAGCGTCACACAAATATTGTAATCATCTTTAAAAACAACAGAAGTGATTAATTACCACCTGGAATAACATATGGTGATCTGTGCTTCTCTCCCTCCCCCTCTCCTCCCTCTCTATCCAAACTTACAGCCCCCCCCCCCCCCCACTCTCTATCCAAACTTATAGTCCTCCCCCACACCAGAAAATGCTTTACTTTTTATCTTTGAATAAAACAAAGCAGTCACTCCTATTGGAGTGGGAAATGAAAAAGGAAAAAAGTGAACAAGTTACTAACCACAGATTTGGTAAATGGTTTAGCCAGCATGAACAAAGTTCGGTAGAAAAGTCCCGCCTTTCCTGCCAATGCTGTGGGCAGCAGGTTGCCTGGGTGCACCACATTGCAGGCCACACCTCTTTCCACATATCTACGGTCAAATTCGAGAGCAAAGAGGATGTTGCAGAGCTTGGAGGCGCCATAGGCCGTGATGGAACGGAATGTGGCCCGGTCAGGGAGCTGTAGAGCCGACAGGTTTAGTTTAGAGGAGGAACTAGTGGGATACCTGCAAGGAAAGGGGAAAATAAATATTTGCGACACACAATATGAGGAGCACTTGTTGCCCAGCAAACATGCTTCATTCTCGCTGTGCACACACTGTGAACACATCCTGGAGATGGTGCAATGGATGTTGCTCAACTATCTCACCACATGCCAACATGCTAGGATTACACCACCAGTCTGGGGGTCCCCATGAGCACATGGTCACTACAAATTGACTACCTACTGGATGTTTGCAAACAAAGAATCATTACATGGACACACTACTAAGGGACCACATCCCCCACCACCCACCCACTCACACTACTAAGGGACCACACCCCCACCACCCACCCACCCACTCACCCCTCGGGATGTAGTCATTTATTTTGTAGGTTATATATCCTTGGTGTGGCGTGGACGTCCATTCTGGTCAAGTCACCGCTAGCAGTTGTAGTTGTGGGGTGAACAGTAAGGCTAGAGCCTGTTGCTATGTTGGTAAGAAGGGTATGCCGCTGGTGTGAAGTTATAGACCCACCTGTGTGAGCTTATGAGAGGGATCATGTGCCTATAGCTCTGGTGAGCTTATAAGCCAGGGTTTACTAGCATGAGCTCACCAGAGAGCTTATGAGAGAGCAGTGCCTATAGCCCAGTTGAGAAGATAGACCAGAGCATGTGCCTTAGCCCAGTTGAGATCATAAATTATAGCCTACCTATATGAGCATATGAGAGAGAGAGAGAATGCTCACAACTACTAACAGAAGAGGGCATGTGATATTGCACAGGTGAGCTGGAGCAAATCACCAATGTGACCTCATAGAGATAGAGTATATATATATCAATATTTACTCCTGTCTGTCTGTCTGTCGGAGGTCCAGGCATGCACACCCCAACAGACAGACACACATGTATACACTTTTTTGACTTGCCTTGTAGTCACATGGACCAACATGGGCTGTGTAAGGTTAATATGTAGGTCACATGAGGTCATCCAGGTCAACCCGAGTCTAAAAATGGTACAAATTTCAATCATAGTTTATATAAAAAAAAAGTTATTCCACCACAATTGATTACTTCCACTCAGTTCAGACAGATGGGGGTCAGTTCCAAGTTACGCTGATTAGAGTAACCTCATTACTGACTGATTTTTCTGCCCACGCCCAACAACTGTCTGTTGTGTGTTAAGGGACAAAAGGATGTCAATTAATGATGGTTAGTATTAGCAGTGTTTGGTGTTCAAAAAGCTGTACCTTAAATTAAGCTACTTAACTTTTACAGCATTCTCTTGAAATATGAAAGTCAACACTAACAGGTCTAGAATGTACAGAGGAGCTGTTTTTTTTTACTCTCTCAGACTGTGAAAAAATTTAGTGAGAGCAAAGCTTTGTTCACTGGCTCTATTAACACACTTTATGGAGTTCTATGGTGCACAACTTCATGCTGAGTGCAATACTCTTGAATAATGAGCTCACTCGGCTGCAATAGAGTGTAATAGTGCTGTTAATGTACTGCTTATAGGCACTAGGTGGAGAACTCCTGTCCAAGAAAGGTCATTTTTGGCTAAAAATCAGAGCTTGCCAGAAGCTGCCTGCCTTGACAGAGCATGCTTATGAATAAAAATGTACCTGTGCAAGCTTGTGAGAAATCATGTCTCCATCCCTGGTGAGCTCATACACCAGATTAAATTATAATTAAAAAAAAAAGAAGAAGTACATGCATATATGTATTGTGTGTGTGTGTGTGTGTGTGTGTGTGTGTGTGTGTGTGTGTGTGTGTGTGCATGCGCGTGTACTAGCAGAGATACCCAGTTTTACAAGGGTAGATAGAAAGATAATGATTTTTATATACAATCTACATCTAAAGCCAGCAGCTGTGAAAGCACTTCCTAAATAGCTTTGGAAAATGAGACAATTACATTTTAAAGAATAATGGCAATGAAAATTTAGCCTGCCAATTAGTCTATTTTAGCTATTTTTTTTTCTTGAGCTCACCTTCCAGCTCACCAATTCATCAACAGCTGCAAACTACTTTTTATTTATGGCAGCTGCAATTCCATTGCTGTTTTCTGCCTTTTGCTGTTTTTCAAGGCTTTTTCTGTATGGAAAATTTGAATTCTTTGTTCTCCCACCAGGGTTCATTTTTGGTGTTTCAACTTATTTCATTATCTATTCTGGCACCTGAAGATATCGTACAAAAAATCTCATCAAAATCCATTGAGCCATTAAAAAGCCTCATGTGAACATAAAAAACAGGTCTACTGCTTTATATATACATATATAGGTGTATATATCTTTCTATAGTAAGTACATCTCATGTGGAGTTCTATCACTAAAATAATCGATGAGATGCTTATGTGTTATTATATCCCGAGCTATAACACAGTATACTACATACAAAAACAAATAAATGATAAATAAATGCATGGCAGTTGTAGAAGAAGGAATAGTTTAGAATGGATTGGGGGAGGATTGGGTACCAAGATTGGATGCTTCTCCCTCCACCATTTTATTATATTCACCCATGAGGACTCTACGTAACCTTTAAAGTGCCAACCTGCTGGACATCAGCCATTCTCCATCCATCTATTTCACTTCTGAGGATGACCCTTTACCTGTTTAACCACTCATTTTAGTTTACCTACATAATAAAAAAAATAAATAAATAATAATAATAAAAAAAAAAAAAAAAAAAAAAAAAAAAAAAAAAAAAAAAAAAAAAAAATCAAGTTCTTGCGGACATTTAACGGAAAATTTGGGGTCTTGCGGTAAAATTGCGAGGAGGGACAAACAAAGGTAATGGAAAGGAAGGCCTTTGAAAATGAGTTTCCCGGCAACCCCCCACTATTAATGTTTTGTTTTGAACACCACATTCGTACCACCTCAGAGAAATATCCAAGGGCTTCCTCAGGTCCTCCTTGAATGACAGAATCAGCTGAAGTGACCATATATGCAGTCAAAATGGCTGGAATGTGAGTTTGACTGACATCATACGCTTTGAATTTCGAGGCTTCCACGGCGGCCACTCAAACAAACTCCTTGGTAGTACTACACACTTACCCCACAGCTCAAATGGACATACAAGCTGTTTCACTAATCATACCAATAGTATCTGCACTGACCAATGAGATTCAGAGCTGACCACGACCACCCTGGCCGGCTTGGACCTGAGGAGAGCAGGGAGGAGGAGCTTGCACAGGTAGAAGTGGCCGAGATGGTTCACACCAAAGTGTTCCTCAACACCGTCAGCTGTGTACCTGTAGAGTGGACAGCACTTAAATAAGGACACTCTCACACACAAGGAACTTCACTCTTCTAATTAACTCTCCTATGATTATAGAAACATACACCACGGATAACAACTAACTAATGAAGCAGAGTGAGGCAATTATGAATGCTGGAATATAATCTCCAATAGATACACACAATAAATGATGAATATTGATCTATTTCAAGTAGCAAGCAGATTTCCTAAGGAACTCCTCCCCCCCAATATAGTTGGGCAATAAATTAATGAAAGTGCTCGTAACAAGGCATTGGCAGCAGTTTCTTCCTGCCACTATTCTAGCATGACTCTCATGAAGTACTACCTGTAGTGCATGGAACAGAACTGGATTTAATAATGGGCCTGACCACCCCTGGATCAATGACACCTATGCCAGGGTCACAGCCAAGGTCACAGCCAGGGTCACAACCATAGTTATTCCATGGTCAAGGCAAGGGCTACAGTTATTCTATTCCAATAAGAAGCCCACATCTTGATGTAAATATGTTATTAAAGCACAAGTAATTTGCCTGGAAAAAAAAAGAAAAAAAAAGAAGAAAGAAGAGTTTATAAGGTAATGAATCCTGCATGCTGGTATGGTAATGTTATGGAGACAGAGGAGTAATGTCGCCTGAATATAGAAGAAAAAAAAACATTCATATTCAACCTTTCACAATATGGCTAAATTTATCTGTGCTGGTAAAACAACCCTCCCCTCCCCGATGACTAATAGGTCATCCCAGTACAAGTTTGTACACAACTGACAGTGTGCCCAAACGGAGTTATCAATTCCGTGCCGGCAGATGCAGTGATAAATTCCATCTCCACATTTGGAGCAGGCAGGCAGGCAGGCAGGCAGGCAGGTGCTAGTGCTCAGGCCCTCACCACATGCCATAGTGTATGGTGTGAGGTTAAAATGTAAAAGAAGAAGAAGAAGAGAAGAAAGGGAGTGTGAGACAAAGGAGTTGAACAAATAGCCCAAATAGGTCCTGACTGGACTGAGGTCACCCTCCAGCTGACAATGGCACTTGAGAGTGTTGGCAATAAGCATGACCCAGCAACTAGCAACCAACTACAGGTGCAGCACTCACACACAGGCATGACACACAATGCAATTAGAATAAAAAATAGATTAATAAGAGTTAATTTCCTCACTCGGATCTGAGGGAGTGATGGAGTGGATGCAAGGTGTTGCCAAGTGAAATTTAATGATATCTTATTGCTCAATTAGAGACACTTTGAAGTGTTACACTCAGTCAATCCCCATGTGGTGTCATACATGTGGGTGCACTGTTAATCATAATATCTGATCTCTATTCAATATTAACACCTTATGGAGTAAGCACAGCGAAGGACACTGGCTGTCTTCCTGTTCAAAGACAATGTGCTCACACTGACTGGCCTACTTTATACCAGCCCAACAACCTCCGCTAGTCTCAACCTTACACTACTTCTGTCATAGCCTGAAGGTCTCATCACTGTAGCCACACCCCACACCCCACAGAGTCCACAAGTCCAGAATTATCTACTAACAACAGATCAAAATGTGAAGTTACACAGTCACAAGTTGCACTCTCCAAGTCTAGCCACTTTTCAACAACAAACAACAGGAGAGTGTACTTGGGAGGGGTTTCTTAGGGTGGGAGGATAGGGATGGACGACAGGATAAATTTACTCTTTCTCTACCCACCACACATATATAGGGTTCCATGAATGAAAATCAATAAAGTAAAATTAAAAAAATTAACAAAAAAAAAAATAAAACAAAAACAAACAAACCAAAAATATAAGAACAAACAAGTCTATACGTGTTTTCTGACTAAAAAAACAAACAAACAAAAAACAAAACTTTTTAAAGGGTAAGGCTCATAAGTCAATGAAGTAGTCTGAGGTTTAGTATCAGATAAGAATGGACTTGATTTTATCGGGTGCATTAACGGCAGTGGGGTCACTGATCCAACGAGTGGTCTGGTTGGTGATGGTTGCCATGGAGCTCCTTATTAGGGAAGGCTTGTCAACTGTACTCAGTCAAGGTCAAGTGGTTTAGACCACATGACATGCTGGACACCCAACCACAGGCATCCATGGGTTCATCCTGGGACACACCACATGTGTTAATTAGCAACTACAATAAACACAATTATAAGAACAAGAATATGGTCAGGTGTGGTATGGAATGGGGCCACTGTGGAATGGGGCCACTGTGAAATGGGGCCACTGTGATTCCCCACAACGACAGGACTGGGTGGGGGGGGGGGGAGTATCTCGTGTTGTGCACACATAATGTTCTTCTTCTCCAGCTCTCTCCCTCCTACTAACCCCCTGCACCCCTCGACAACCACAGATGAAGGGGACAAGTAGCCCAGAAAGTTCTGAGTTATGATGTAGCCATTATCAAAGATACCTGTCAATATAAGAAAATGTCAACAAGGAGGGAAGGTGGCAGTCTGGTGGAGCATGTGATGGAGGGCAGCTACACACCAGAGAGACACAGACCATAATAACACAGACCCTTGAGCCACAGTTTTCAGTGGTTTGGTTACTATTTAGGTAGATATTTATTTATCTCTACTCATGCCACCAAGTAAAGAAGGAAAAGTCATTATAATTGTTGATTCCATGATCGCCAATTGTCTGCCATGACTCAGGAGAGAACAATAAGTCTGGAAGAAATATCCTTGAAACACGGTGAAGGTGGTCACTTGCAGTAGAATCCCATCCCGCCGTCCTTCCCTTCATCTAGCCATTCCGATCCATCCACCAATCTTAATTACACAGAGTGTAGGTACACAGGAATTCAAATAGCACAGCATAACATCACATCCTGGATGTTGAGAGGGATGAATTGATTATCTGTCGTTTGCTGCTTCTATCCATTTCCTTCCTATTGGGAGCTTATTTGACTCCCAATGCTGCATGGTTCAGCACTCCCACACTCTCTACCATCTATATCGACATGGTGGTTGGTATATGGTCAGTGTGGAGTAAGGCTACTACAGGATCATGGAGTGGCTATATTCTAGGCATAGGCATTTCATTACTGGTTAATGGTGACCCTTTACCATCCTCACACTCATTTAGTAGACTAGCCGGTGGACTCTGGAGCTCACAAAATTGTATGTGCTTACCCATGTGGCTAATGTACTGCCAAACCCTTGGACCTAGAGTCCTGAAACTTGGCTTACATACACAACTTGATCAGCGGAGTAACTTGCCAATGTTAAAATCCAATAGCTGGATTCTATTGGCATCAGGACACTATCCAAAATCTGAGGTTGGGACAACACCACTTGGATTTTACATGTGATATCTGTGCTGAAGTGGCAAAGCAGAGAACTTGCGAGCAAACAAAGTTTAAAAGCTGTATGACCTCACTTTGCTAAACCCACAAAATTGTAGGTATGTACCTACCTATGTGGCTAATGCACTGCCAAACCCTTGAACCTAGAGACCTCAAACTTGGCTAGCCGATACTACTTGACCAGGGGAGTAACTTGGGCAATGATAGAATCCCATGAGAGGGAATCTGGAGGCCTTGGCAGGAGTCAGGACAAGAAAACCTGGTAGTCAAGTGGATGCGGTGAGTTTATCCCCGACACAAAAACTGGTCACAATTACACTAAATGCAATTATTTCTGTTGAAATTATCTCAGTGGAATTCCAAGAAAATGAGCAACAACCTGCCACTACACCTATCCTCACACCAATTTTCATCTACCTGCTACCTCAGGGAGTACCTTTTAAAATTTTCGAACACATGAGCGTTACAGACTGACAGACATACAGAATTCTTTTTATATAAACTAGCTGGTGGAATCGCTTGCTCGCCACATCGTAAAAAAACTCACAAAATTGTATGCATGTGTCTACCTGTGTGGCTGATGCACTGCCAAACCCTTGAACGTAGAGACCTAAAACCTGGCTTGCATACACAACTTGAACAGGGGAGAACGTATGCAATGTTAAAACCATAGCGTGGGACTCTGGGCCATGATAGAATCCCAGGACTGGCACTGGGGGCTTCAGGACCCGAAAAACTGGAGATTAAGTGGGAGAGGTAAGTTTATCCCTGACCCCAAAAAACTGGTCAAAATACACTAAGTGTTAATTATTTCCTTTAAAATTATCTTCAGTAGAGTTCTAAGAGAATGGGTATTAACCTTACCACCACACCTATCCTCAAGCCGAATGTCATCTACCAGCGACCTCAGAAAGCACTGGTTTTTTAATCTTCTAACACATCGAGTGTTATGGACTAACTGACGGATGGACATACACATTTGTTTTTTATGTAGATGGAGAATATTATACTGGTCTCTCTCCTCTATCCACACTGATCATAGCGTGTCCATTCAGTAAGCATCCAACACTACCAGGAAAGGATGAGCAAGTTTGTGTGTGTGTGTGTGTGTGTGTGTGTGTGTGTGTGTGTGTGTGTGTGTGTGTGTGTGTGTGTGTGTGTGTGTGTGTGTGTGTGTGTGTTGGGGGGGGGGGGGGGGAAAGGGGGTGGCGTAGGGTTCTGATGCAACCAGTTATAGTTCCACTAATGTTTGTTCATTGCAGATATAGATGTCTCCTGTGATTAATACTGGTCATAGGTAGAAAATGGATCCAAATTTAGAATAGAGTTGCATAAATTGTGAGTTAACAGTAATCCCAAGAGAGCAGCTACAGAAAACACACTTTGCTTGTACCTCATATGAAGTTACATCATTATTAGGGCATTTGTTCTCTAATTAGTTGCACCCTGTGATTAAGTTAATAGACTTCTACAAGATTCCCACGGGTATATAAAGGACTACTGTCATGTCTGTCTGTTCTGTGTGCCCCCCCCCCCCTCCCCACCCCCCACCATGGATAAGATAACCAAGAAGCTTAAACAGCAAATCATACTTCCTCATTCATTTCAACTGAAGTCTGTCTAATGCAATAATTGTTATGTTCAGTTGTCCTGCATCAAGTATCAGCTATAATAACCTGTGGCCAGCTGCCAACATCCATTAGTACCAGACATGATTCTGAACCCCCCCCCCCCCCCCCCCTTCCAAGTTTCTGACCACAAACTTGCGACACCTTCAATCAGACTGAAAAACTGGCTTCCATTTTGGTAATACAGTAATATAGAAATAAATTTCATGGGAAAATTGGGCTTCCCTTAGTAAGGAAAAAAGGTTTGCTACGAGGAAAGCAGCCTTCTTGATGGAGGAGACATTGGAAGTGGGGGAAAACCAGACAATGCTTGGGTCAGTTGTAACACTATAGCTCTAAATTCCGTGGTTTAGATGAATTACTGCCACTATATATACATGTAAAACCTAAATCTATATACATACACAATTAAGTACAATATAAATATATGCCAATACAAGTATTTCCATAACAATGGCCACACCCTTCCACTACATAACATCCCAAAAGAGAGAACTAACAAGTGGTAATACATGCACTGAAAGGTAACGCACATGAGCATACTAGCTGAACGCACATGAGCATACTAGCTGAACCCACGTCAAAGGAACTGACCTCAGGACATATAAAACGAACCCAAGGCAGACAAGCTGAACCAAAAGCTGAACTTAAAGCTGAACCCAAGGCAGACGAGTTGAACCCATGCAGAATTCTTGTTCTAACACTAACGTTATTGAGATTGGGCAACCATAGTGAGTAAAATGTTGCATGAACATGGGTGCAAGGTTTAACCACTAAACTCGAGACACAGAGATGTACCCCCTCCCCCTCCCTGGGGAACAGGAGTTGATGGCTCCAAGCATATCTCCCCACTGAATGCATTGCATGGAACCAGAACTGGAACCAGAACTAGAGTTATGATAATTGCCTAATAACTCTGTGCCATGAGCTTGACATGCAATACTAGTTGAGAGAAATAGCAAAATTTCAACTGCCATGAAAGGAATAAAAATGAATTTTGTTTAACAATTTAATTAAATTTTCTATATCCTAATTTTTAATAGCATTAGTTAACATGTATGTTAGATTTAATTAGGAAATGTTAAAATTGTTTTATTATTAATTCTTTTAATTCATAAGCATAATTTTGGCAGCAGGTTTCAGTGTGAATATGCAATAAAAATAAGGACCAGGTTGAAACACATTCAGGATGACCCCAAGGTTTCTAATAGTTTTGTTTAGCCACACTTGGGGATTAATTGGAGAATAACATTCCTATTCACTGACAACATACCGTGCAACACTTTGGAATGTTGCTTGTTACTGGTTTGTTGTCAAACACATCCCTGGCAACATGAGCACTGGCATACTTACTCAACCAGAGAGATATTGTTTTATTAAGGACCTAATTGTTGCAAGGGCCAGCAGTTCTATGGACACACGACAATCTCACTCTCTGGGCAGCAAGCAACAGTGGAACACTGGAGGACAATACTAGACCAGATTACAAGATAAAATTACAGACAAAACTACAGTACTAGTTTACAAGCTAGTTACCCAGAGCAGAGACAATGCAATACCACCGACCACAAAGTTTATAGTTGTGCATTACATGAACTAAAGAAAATGATGAGCAAACTCATGGGATATAGTTGTTCCTTACTCCCCCCCATTACACACACACACACACACACACACACACACACACACACACACACACACACACACACACACACACACACACACACACACACACACACACACACACACACACCCAACAGCTACATGTTCTCTCTCCCATAATTAAATTCTACAACCAATGCAACTAGTCCACAAAAAACACCATGACCTTTATTCCTGACCTTACACACCACACACATGACCCCCCTTCAATCAATGCAGGTGACCTTTTCCCAAAGAAACAAATAACCTTTCTCAAAGAAACAGGTGACCTTTACTAAAATAAACAGGTGACCTTTACCCAAACACAGAGGTGACCAATATTTCGGCATTTGCCACTCTTGGGCAGTCCCTGGTATTAGAATGGGCTCATAAGCTAACTCAATTCTATTCTGCTTGTAATTTAATGCACTTCTACTGGAGGTAACAAATCCCCTCAGCAGCTAAGGTTTCCTCCATCCTATCTTGGAAAAGAACAATAAAAAGAGAAGTTAGTTATCCAGTGTGTTTGTCATGTCACTGCAGCTATGGCGCCTCAATGTCTACAGCAAACAATAACAGAATCTTTTGTGCAGACAACAGTTGCAGTTATTTCCATGGCTGCCTCATTAGTGGCTCAGTAAGTCACTATTGTTCCTCCCCCCTCCCACACACACACTCAATCTACCTGAGGTCTTGCTACATACCAGGAATCAGAGAGGGAGTTAACCATGGCATTAACTAAGCTGCAAGGAAACACTTATACTATTCTTGGACAACCCCTTGCAGAGTTGCGCAAGCACACACACTGGTAATGCACTGGGAGGGGGTGTGGCCACTTTACCTGAGAGAAGGGGAGAGGATGCCAGCATTGCAGACCAGCACATGTAAGGGGATGTCCCTGCCAATAAACTCTATGGCAAAGTCTGCTATGCTCTGCAGTGAAGCCAGGTCTAGCTTCATGGCTTCCACATTAGCTGCAGCCTGGGAGAGAAAGGGGCAGGGAGTGAAGGAGAAAGAGAGGGAAAGAGAAACAACAAAAACCATGAAGGCTCTAATATGCCAAGCTTTGCTCCCTCCTCCTACATCACACTCACTCACTCATACACACTCACCCACAAACACCAACCCACACCAATACACACAGACACCAACCCACAGACACACTCATACACCCCAACACACAGATACCCACCCACACTCACAAGCATCCCCCCCCCCCCCCCCCCCCCCCCACACACACTAACACACTCACAAGCACACCCCACACACACCCACCCACAATACTCAGGGACTGATGAAAACTGGATTTGTTATTGTTGTGGATGAGTAATTGGTTTAGGATATTCTCAAGCCCTTAATAGCATATGATAAGTACTTTAATTTGTCCCATTAGTACCGCCAGCTCCCCAGGACATCCTGGGTGTAGACAATCAGCCACCCCCTCACCCATGACATTCTGGCTTACTTCCAGCTGTCCTGGAGACCAAGTATTCTGGACATTCTATGGGATATCACACACTCAAAACATCCCAAGGCATCCTTGGGGCATCCCTGGGGACAGGTTCTGGTACTGCACTCCATGCCTCTGTTTAGACTAGTCCAACTGGTTTGTTGAAGGGGTGGGGGATTATTGGGTCATCATCACCTCTACATGGAACTAGTGTGGCATGGAGGTATCAACTGGCACGAATCTTCTGCCAATCCTTACAACACAAGACAGACACCACAGGGAGAATAGCACCAGCAGAGTGGACACCATGCACATCCAGAGTTCTGCCACAGGGAGAATGAGAGATAAAAGGGAAAGAAAGGGGGAGGGAACTAAACTATTACTCTTCAACAGATGACATCATCAGTCCAATGCAATGTTACTGAAGCAGACACTAATATAAAGTCTAAGCCTGTGCTAAGGCTGTTTGGCCTCAGCTCTCAGTACACTCAGTCATGATGTGACCCCACCATTGTCTTGACAGAGACTACGAGACACATTTCAATGCCCCCATCACCACACAGCCATTACAGATCAGCTGACCTAGCTCATCCGAGCAGTGGCAGTAGATTAGCCTCGATATGTAACAACATAACAAGATAAACAAATTAATAATCTGTGTACCACCTGGGATCACGGCTGAGATGGCTGGTGGTATGGGGTGTGGTCAGATACAATCACTGTTGTGTGTGTATGCGTGTGTTTGTGTATGTGAGTGAGTGATGTGTTTGTGCATGCATGTGTGCACGAGTGTGTGTGTGCATGAGTGTGTGTGTGTGTGTGTGTGTGTGTGTGTGTGTGTGTGTGTGTGTGTGTGTGTGTGTGTGTGTGTGTGTGTGTGTGTGCGTGCGCAGCTCAGCAGATTATCTTATTAGCTTGGATCTTCTTTACAAAAGAGCCAAGAAAGAACGGCCCATTAGAGAATACCACATTCATGTTTGTATGTCTCACAGCAATTGTAAACACAAAAAAAAAATTATATGGAGATGAAGAGGGAGACCCACATTGGATGTCATACAAACTATGTCTCTGCTCATCACTTGTTTGGCCACACCCACTATTTCCATGACAACAAGCACACTGTGTATACTGCAGACACATACATGAGCCTTTCGCATTCTGTAGATGGCTTCCTCAGCTCTGCTGGTGCTCCTGCAGGCAAGGATCACTTGGGCACCTCGTCTGGTCAGAGCGAGGGCTGTGTGGTAGCCTGAGAGAGTGAGTGAGAGAGAGAGAGAGAGAGAGAGAGAGAGAGAGTGTGTGTGTGTGTGTGTGTGTGTGTGTGTGTGTGTGTGTGTGTGTGTGTGTGTGTGTGTGTGTTGTGCAATACACCATGTTGATGGCTGCCTAGGCCCCCCCCCCCCTCCCCTCCAAGCCCACAACACCACCTGGCCTACACCCACACTCCCTGGTCATACCATCACACTCCCTCCTCCTCCTCCCAGCATCCACCAGAAGCAGGGCCAGGCAGGGCAGTGTGTGGTAGGCGAGTTAAATCATTCTCAGCACATGACAACTAGGCATGCAGCAACAAGCTGGCATAGCCATGGAAACACTACACCTGGCATGCCAGCCTGCTACTAAACATGGTCACCCTCTAAATAGTTTTGAAGTGGACTCTCATTTTGGTTGTAACTTCCTTTAATGCTCATCCATATCACTGCACCAACTTCTCCCGGTCACCTGTAAATGAATAACAGGAGATTTTGGGACGGATATTCAGCTGTGTGAGTAAGAAAGGGAGGCTGGAGTGGGAATTGGACTCAATGGATAGGGCGATATGGAATTGATCCTGAACAACAGAATAAAAGGAGCACAACATCGACAATGGCCATGCATTTTCAATTAGTAACTATTTCAGTTTCGGGGAAAGGAAAACCAGATGAAGAAAAAAACATGCCCCCCTCCCCTCAACGGTAGTTACACTGGCCATCCAAACACAGAGATTGCACCTCCTGCCACACACAGTTATGCCACTGCAGCCAAACAGGCATGCACCCTCCCTCACCTCGAGGGACACGCTATAAACACATCTGCTTTGAACAACTGAGATATTCAATGAGAGAATTCAATACAAACTAAAGCTCTTAAAGAAAAATATATCACACTGGGTTGAAGCAGGTCAACAATAACTTGACAGTGATGCACACCACATAATGCAGTGTAACAGCCTCTGTGGCGATACAAACATGAACTATGAATTAAACACATGAACATAAGTCCTCAGACATTAAACTGACATGTGATCAATTCAATTACAACTTCCGCAATGCAATCCCGAGATAAAATCAAAGAAGGAATGTTCTTATAATTATCATATGTACACACAGAGATAAGATATTGGTATTTATGAGAAACTACTGAAGGAAATGTTTTCATATTCTACAGTTTGATGATGAAAGAAGAATCTCTAAAATTTTGGAGGCTTCTTGAACTTTCCTGCTCATGGAGTATCTATGAAATATAGGAGGCATCCACAGAGAAAATATTGACAACAAGCTTCTTGCACTCTGAACCCACACACCACACCTTGTTCCACCCTAACGTGTTTTTACATTCCACATATGATGGAAGAAGTCGTTGAAGTTCTCCAGGCAGTCACCTGGGTTTTTCCTTCATGGGGTGTTTTCAAAACACTTATGGTTCCTGGAATATATCCAATAGCTTGCCAAGATCAAGGCAGTGTGAATCACTAATGAGATCAGCTCAAGTGCTTAGCAACAACTACACGTGCGGTATTACTCAATGTGCTGCAGTTATGTTGCAATACTTCCACTCCATCTCCCAAGGGAACAGCTTATGACATTATTTCTACGCATACAGACACACACCTAATTACAGAACCTGTAAGATAGTAACAACATATAATTGAATGATTGCTTGATAGAGATATCCCAATGGATTGTTGCATATGTTCTGCTCAATGTGCTCATATAAGAAAGAAAATCTCATTATAGTCTCAAAACTTATGGAATCAATTTCTCCATGAGATCTCATTGATCCTAACAGATAGTTGCCTTCATGATGATCAGTACACTAGCCTGCTCCCTGCTAGTTTTCTAGAGCTACCATAAGGAGGTAGTTTGCATTGGCTGAGGTGAAAATGTTTCTTAGGATATCTGAGCGAGGGTGGATCTAATTCAGTTCGCCTCACCCATCTCAGGCGATGCAGGGGCTACTCATGCGTACATGCATAACATTACTATAAAAGAAAACACACCCTTGCAAGGCACTGGGCGGACTCGTGGCCAGCATATAGAAGCAGTGGCACTCTATAGCATATTGAGGTAGTGGCACTCCACAGCATATAGAGGCAGTGGCACTCCACAGCATATAGAGGTAGTGGCACTCCACAGCATATAGAGGTAGTGGCACTCCACAGCATATAGAGGTAGTGGCATTCCACAGCATATAGAGGTAGTGGCACTTTACAGCATATAGAGGTAGTGACTCTCCACAGCCATGTTCTAGCAGCCTTGCCGCCTCACCCCACATGGCTGACTCAATGACAAACAGTGGATCTGGACATCGGTGTGCAGATGTGCTATAGATTAGGATGTTAAATATCTTGGATAATTTGACCTTGAGTGGGTGAAACTGAACACGTGTGAGCTATTACCCAAGCTCAGTGCTGCACATCTATTGAGGCATGTCCCCATGATGACTCTAGATATTACAGGAGCAGTGTTGCTTTGACGTACATGAATCTAACACCAGGTTGCACTGATCAACAAGCAGCTAGATGGAGAACATATACAGCCCCTCCTAATACTGTGCTATTAATTATACACTCCATTGGGAAACGCCCTGTTACTCCTGACGGCCAACAGGTGGTCAATGAGCACTGGCCCAGGTAATAGGCGACAATAAATGCTAATGATGTGCTATTCTTGCACTTCCCTTTTAGAAAATCAGCCGAACTTGGTGTGAACACTCCTTGGGCTCCTTGACTACACGCAAGTGTTGCAGCAGTTGAGTTGAGACTATAAAGTATTTCTCACCTATATGCGGTAATGATTGGTCTTCAGTGATGCTCACTAACTCTATTAAACCTGTCCTCCCCACCATTCCACTTAATGAATTATTATATTTTGCCTGTAGGTTTCCCTGCTGGCATGAGGTGTCATCAAAGATAAAGGAGAAAGCTGAAACAGCCACACGCAGATTTGTGAAGCCACAAGTTTTAAAGATACCATGAACACAATACTTTGAGGAAACACTTGTAAAAGTTTATAGAAATGTGTGATATCTTTGGTTAATCTGCCAAGTGGAAGCAACAAGTTCACCAGTTTCTTTGACTGCTGCAACACCTCAGTACTTTACTAAACTCCACACTACACGGCATCATGTTCAGTGGTGCTGCAGTCATCTCCAGTTCATCCATGGACGGCCCATTTCAAACATCAATTACTGCCTGCTCTTATATCAGGCATATTATTGTTTCTAGGGCTAGAAATCTAGACTAGGGCTAAACTAAATAAGGGAAGACGATTGGTTCTAAAAGGATAGCGAGAAAAGTAAGTATTGGGAAAGAGGCCCATCTCTCCCTACTCTTACCTCATCTGATATCACCCAGGGTTAGGGCTGCAAGTAAGGATTACAGAGTCTGATCCCTCAACTTTGCCACCCATCGATGTTAGATATGCTGAAAGTAGGAGTGGTCATAGGCACACCAGGTGATTGTGCAAGTAGGGGTGGTCATAGGCACACCAGGTGATTGTGCAAGCAGGGGTGGTTGTAGGCACACCAGGTAATTGTGCAAACAGGGGTGGTCATAGGCACACCAAGTGATTGTGCAAGTAGGGGTGGTTATAGGCACACCAGGTGATTGTGTGCTACCTCGGATTATCACCAATGATGCCCTCCATACCGTCCTCCCGCCTGGCAACTTCAGACAAGTAGATATTTAATCAAAAAATTGAGATCAACCCATCCTGTCCCACCCATGCTGCAATGATGCTCAAGAGTGTACATCTATATAGAATTGTCCAGTCAGTTTCATCCTGTCTCACCCCCTCTGTGATGATGCTGATCAAGTTGACACACTGGAACACAATCAGCACCTTCTAATGCTGCACGAACAAGCTCTTCTGGCTGTGTTCATCCCTTACCCAAGCCAGAGTTGGCGCCAGTGATGACCACAACTTTCCCCTCCAAGTCTTCATCCTTCAGGACATCGTCTGCCTTCACCAACCAGTGGAAGTGGTTCGCTATGCTCACATAGTCTCTCAAGCCGTACTTGGAAGGAAAGTCATGTGCTGCTTTTGATAAAAGCCTGGGATCCATGTAGGTGCACGTCTGAGTCAGGTGACTACAGAGGAAAGGGGAGTGGCAAGGGGTGGGGAAAAGTAGACCAATAGGAGTGAAATAGAGGGAGGAAAGAGGGTGGAAGGAGAGAAAGGCAACAAATATAATAAATATTTTAAAATTAAGGAGAAAGAAAGAAAAGAGAGAGGGGGGGGGGGGGGGAAATGAAAAGGAAATAGATGCAGAGATTCCTCCAAAGTATTTTTGTGTGTGTCCTTGTTAACGCCTTCCCACGCTGAGACTGCCATCAATCACAATTACATCCATAATTCAAGTTCTTACTACAACATTAGATATTGTTAGGGATTAGAAAGGGTGGTCGTGAGGTGGGAGAGAGAAGGGAAATAGGATGACTCAAGTTCAATTCTATTCAACTAGTTCTGCCACTTAATTCCACCACAACTCTATTTATTTACCCAGATATTCTGTAGAAGTCAATTAGCTTAATTATACATGTATGCTCTAACAAAATTAAACACTATCTACACAAATCAAAACTAATCAATATCCTGGCACATTCCTACACATAACAAATTATCTTAAACAAAAACATTAAAGCAAATAGATTATTACTAGTCCAATGTTCTGGGGAACTCCAGTGAAACACTGCTAAGGATATTGACTGCACTCTAGCATTGCATTACATCTAATGTCATACAGTGAAATGACCTTGACATTGAAGACAGAGAGAGAGAGAGAGGATGACATGACCCAAGTGTGACCAACAGAGAGGTTCCTGCCCACCCACTCACAATCCTGACAGGTGATGAGAGTATGAAACTAACCACAAAAGGCCCGATGAATATCTAATTTCAGTAAGTACACCAAAAGTACTCGCATGATATTTATTAATTAAGTCGGTCATGAGTGCAACGTACAAAGGGTGCAACTGGTGATTTCATTATGATGTCATAATTACAGGGAATCCATGCCTTTCATACGATTCATAGCAGTTGCCACAGCACGCAAAGATCAAAGGAAAGGTCATTTTAGACTGAAACTTTATATGGCCATAATGACTGTCCTATTCTGGTATCAAATTTAGGCACAAAAATAGAAGATAAGAAGAAGGTAAAATAATATTAAAGAAATACATTTATGATAACCAAGTGAAGCTAATCTCTAAACTTGGTTCTGAATTTACAACCATTGTCTGCATGGGGTGTTCGACTTCATTGGTAGGGAGTGTCTCCCCAATAACATTCATAGAGCAAAGATACTGTGTTGAACTAGTGAGTAGAGAGTAAATAGAGTTGTGATTCCGCCGCATGGTGGTCAGTCAACTTCATCCAAGGGATGGCTTTTTGACTATCAAAATGTGACTCATAACTTTCAGCTAAAGAAGGGGGTTAAAGTGTAACTTGAACTGAAAGGATTTGATCAGTCTGGTGTCGGCACTTGTTTGAGTCATGTATACACACTTGCACAATAACTTCCTTTAGTTTCAATACTCCTGGCCAGTGCTGGTAGTTACAGCAGACGCTCAATAGCTTTCTAATCTGACCTGATAGCCGGATGTCTTTTTACCCTGTAAATCAAACTTATGCATCTGAAGGAGAATTCATTTAGAATACTATTTGAGGCAGAAAGGAAGAGTTGTATCACAGCTACACACCTTCAGCATTAGCCAGGCCACAGGCATAGCCAGTCTCAAGGGGTGCTATTTGAGCCTCCGGCAGTGAGCGTGCACAGCCTATTGGTGTGGACTTGCAAGCTTACAAGAAGGGTGCTTGCTATCCACACATCCAGATGTGCCCAACTACATAGCCTACTAGAAAAAAAGACATGGGAGCAAAAAGATTTCTATAGTCTTAGTGATTTTTGGAGGATGATAAACTGTGCTTGCACTTTGGCCCCTGCATCGGTACCATCAGTGGTCCCAGTGCCTCTACCTCCCAGCCATTGCCTGCTTGTCTGCTACTCATGCTTGGAGAGACAAGGATGTGAGACAAGGATGTGAGACAAGGATGTGAGACAAGGATGTGAGACAATGCCACACCCACTCTGTGTTAACAGCTATGCCATGAAGTGTGTTCTAATAGAGAGGGCTAGAGATGGAGGCAGGGAATAATGGTGGTGTTAGGTGGACTCACTCAACATAGACAAACACTCCCTCCTCATTCTTGAACTTCTGCCACCCATAAGACAAACCTGAGAGGGACACAAGAAAACAATATATATATATATATCAATGTATGAGATAATGGAATATGAGTGTGGGTGGAGAGAGAGAAACAACAGGGGAGGTAAGATAATGGGAGGGAGGGAATGAAGGAAGAGTGATTAGAGAAAGTTGGGAGAGAGTTAAAGGAGGAAATGGGGAATGAGTAGAAAGGGAGGGGGAAGAGAAGCATGAGCAGAGAGGAGCAACCAACAGCAGGGTTTTATATCTGGGGGGGGGGGGGGGGGGGGTTAGCTGGCCACTCTAGCTGCTGTTAAATGTTAAATCCACCTGGCAATACAATTATATAACCATGTTTTGTCTTTGGACTTACTAGAGCAAACATTCATGATGCACAATATAAATGCAGATGTGCATTTAGGATATCTTATTCAAGGGTTAAATCTCATTACCCTTACCCATAGGGCCCAATAGAACATAATGATATTCATTGAGCACACACCATATTCTATAAACAAAGCAAGGATTCAAGCTAAGAAGAAATAAGCTCCAGCTCCAAGGAGTCAGAACAAAGCAGCCCAACTTGTCGGAGAATGGGAATAGATCATGGGAAAGGGACAGTCCAGATAGAGAATAGTGGATATATATATATATATTTAGAGCCTCATCAGTTCTAATTAAGGTAGAGTGATATAATTTGAGAGCAGAATATGTAGAGAAGCACTGTCAAAGGAGCAGGAAAGCATAAACAGGGATCAACATTTGGATGTGCCAAAGAAGTGAGAGCAGCAGGAAGTAAGATCAAGGAAGGTGCAGGCAAGAAGCTCAGCAGGAAAGATGTCAAAACACCAAACATGTCATTCCATTATCAATGCTTTGGTTCAGCAATTTGACAGGAAGGTGGAAATATAATTTCCTCCCACAATATAGAATAGGGGAAAAATTGCCGTTATATATATATATATATTTTTAAAGCTACTGTAAGATGATTAAAATAATATTTATGCAGTTGTCACTATCCCTCTCACTTTATATATATATGATAATAATAATAATAAAATTGCAATCTTGTCTACCTGTCTGAGCTGCAGCATTTAGATAACCATGGGACCGATTGGGAGGAAATTTGGCATGTGCACTTGGGGAGGGTGTGGGATGGTTATTCAATATCAAATTTGAATTATAGTATTTTTTGCCTATCAATCTTTTTTCTTTTTTTTTTCAATTTGAGTATAACCATTGGGATAACTGGGATAAAATTTAGCCTGAGTACTTGGAGAGGGTGGGTATTGGGTATAAAATGATAAAATCTTGAATTGCAGTATTTCCTCCTTATATATATATATATATATATATATATATATATATATATATATTTCTATTTGTGCACAATGGCTGGGCTGATTGAGACGAAACTTGAACTAAGCATTTGGAGAGGGTGGGGGATAGTTTTAAATTAATGAAATTAGAATTGCTGCATTTTGTCTATGTATCCTTTTCTATTTGTGTATGCGTGTTGTTGTTTTTTTCTTTCAAGAATACGATCTCATAGGTTAAGACCTTGGCACTTGGTTAAATTTTTTTTTACTGATTTCAAATCTTGGTCAGATCTCTCCTTCCCTCTTTTTTCCCTTTCCTTTGTCTTCTCTGCCTCCTTTGCCCTCTCCCTTTTCTACTGCAGTAGGTGCAGTCGTGATTGCACATTAGTAATAAAATAAAAATACAATGATAAAAAAAAAAATATATATATATATATATATATATATATATATTAGTAATAATAAAATCGAATAGTTTAATAAAAAAAAAGAAAGAGATAAATATAACTTTAATAAAAACCCTGAAACAACTAATATAATGATGCTGATAATGGCAATAATAGAAATATATTAAAATTTATCAAAGTGAAGAGGAAAGAAATGTGGGACCCAAAATTTCACCTACTCTCAACTGAACACCCACTATTCATCACCTCACCACCCCTCCTCAAACCACTAAATACCAATCAGCAGACACTCACCGTTCCCAACTCTATACCTCTGCCCATTCAGAGGACTCTCCCATTGGGTCACCTCAGTAGCATGACTACAATAAAAGCACACCATCAAGAAGGAATAATAATGAAGCTTTCAAAATAAATAAAAAATTGAATTAGGGCCCTACTTGACGAAGTACACTCTGTCATCATCCGTGACCCTGGCCTCGTAGTCTGTAGGCAGCCTAGTAATGTCATCCTCTGCAAAGCTACCCCAGATCCTACTTGGAGTGGCCATCTTGGATTGCCACGGTAACAATGACGTAATGTATTTACTTTTTACCGCCATTTTTGCTTACTCAGCAAAATTGGAGTGAAAAAAAAAAAAAAGAACCGGGGAGAATTCAACTGTTTACGGGGTAACGGAAAGACAACAACCGCCTAAACTTAAGATATTTTTGTCTCTAAAAGGTAGGAAATGTTTTAAATGTCTACATTTACTGCTCATTAAGTGGGAGGGATGACTGACCAGTAATAATGACGTTTAAGATTACGTTTTAACTTTCTGTGTCTTGTATTTGGCGGTTTATTTTGGGGAACATTATATTTAGTCTTTAACGTTAACCTTATTTGAGAATGTGGTAGTGTGGACATCAGGGTTTCTCTTTTGAGACTTTTTTTTTTTTTTTTTTTTTTTTTTTTTTTTTTTTTTTTTTTAATAAATAAATTTTATAGCAGTTTCTATTTTTCCATTGCAGGAAAGTTTGGAACCATTCTGGTTACCTGGCAACCACTAAGCCAACAACTTCACATAAGTTGGCCATTAAAACTTGAACTGTACACCATCCAAACTTTACTGGAGGTCTCAGAGATAAATATTAAAGAAGAATTGATTGTTAATTACTCAAATAGACTCCGAACCTTAAGAACCTTTTAACACACTGTAGTACTTTAATGGCTCAATACTCAGCACTTACCAAGGCATACCTGACGACCATTGTACCCTTTACTATACCTGTGTGGCCTGATTCTTTTTGCTGTGCAGCTGAAGATAGTATAGCCAAAGTAATCGCCACATCACGGTGCAACAGTGTGAGTCATACAGCTGAGAATACTGGTGTCATTTTGATGCAAACTCGGCACTGTTCTTCATAAAGACATAACTGAACCCCACACAGAAAAACGTTTGAGGAAAATAATCTGTCTTATATATTTATAATTTCACATCATCGAACTATCAAACTCAAGTCAGAAGAGAAATAAAACTTACTCCTCCCAGGCAGGGATGAAGCTTTTGGAGAACTCCAAGTTGGATGAAATGAGCAGTGCATTGTGCATGGATACAGGAGACTCCAAGATCACCGGCAGGTATGTACATGCGTCAGCTTCAACACTGATATTGTGTGAATGGCATTATATGACACTGTCTAGTTTCGTTCCTGTGTGTGAGTGGGTGGGTGTGGGTGGGTGGGTGTGTGTGAGTGTTCGCCATTAATCAGTCACACTTAGTTGGTCTTGAAGAGGGAAGTATCAGAGAGAACCCCAACACATGAACCATTTATCTCCCTGTTGCCCATAGCAACTTCACTCCTATTGTACTGCATATGGAATGTATATACACTGAGTGGGTTTTCAAAAGGTAATTATTAGAGAAAACTCCAAACGTACTACCCATGTATCTCCCTGTTGCTCATAGCAACTTCACTCCCATCGTCCTGCATGTGGAATGCATGAATAGTGACGCCTGTCTCCATGTAACCTTGGGTGGCTTCTCCATGTGACCTTGGGTGGCTTCTCCATGTAACCTTGGGTGGCTTATCATTCTCTGAATGCCATATCAATAATCTTCTGTAGCCATTGCGGCTCAACCACAACCGTAGATAGACCATTGCTAAATTTCAATAAAATACGATTAGTATTTAGTGCCTGGTGTGATTCTTATGTGAACCCCTTGAGTGATAGCTGGCGTGCATGTGAGGTATCATTAGTCAGCCCCTCCTAATCCATTATTAGTGGGTGTGGCTAGACGTGGACGTCAGCATGGGACAATGAGGCTGCACCATTATATGGAACTGTGAAGGTCCATGCTGTGTAGTTCCTATTCATCCTCCATCATTGTAGTCTTTCTCCTCCACCAAGCAAAAGCACCAAGTGTCTGGGACATGCTTTAGGTAGAGTGTGTGTGCGTGTGCATGTCTCACCACATGTTGTGGGTTGGTATAGTGGGTGTGTGTGTGCAGGTTTCACCATATGTAGTGTGTGGGTGGGTGTGCATGTCTCATCATATGTAGTGGGTTGGTCATTTGAGTTGTGGAATAGTTGACAACTACTGGAATGTGATGTAATAATAATATATCATTTTTAATTTGAACCTTCATAAAAAAAAGATAAGAGTGCCAATGACTCCATTACTTGCTACACATGCTTATCCACACCTCATTCACAACTATGCTCATGTGTTTGTACAGGTGTGAATGCAGGTTTTATCCTTGGGGAGGGGGTTTGGTGGAGAGGGAGGGGGGGGGGGGGGGGGAGGTGAGTGTGATGAAAATACTGCTGTTTGAAGGACCGACCCTCCTTGGGGGTCTGAAACTGTTTCTGTAAACTAGTTGCTCTGAGGTGTGGGTTTCTGGTGCCAAGCAGATTATGGGGATGGACATACTGCTCAAGAGCCAAGTGTCCATTTGTCTATCTGCTTATATATGAATCATTCATCATGGTTACAGTTGTGTTTTCACAGGTAGCAATTAAGCTATAAAAAATTAATGTGGTTGTACACAGAGCACCTGGTAGAAAGTGGAACATGTATCAAAGGTCAGTTCTTTGACCCCAGATAGTTTATGAAACAAAGAAAAAGGTTTTAATTTTTCTATTTTTACATTTTGTTATTGTGGTGCATGTATTGTCAGCCTAGTAGAGCTTTGAAGGATGTTGTGAGTATCTGTATTTTTAATCATCCCGGGCAGAACCTGGCAGTGTAGTAAACATGGGGGTTGGTTGTACTTATTCTCTCGCAATGCTCACTATTGCAAACATACACACACCCTTATATGTGCAAGCCCAGCAGATAGCTTGCCCCTCTCTCTCTCCACAAAAATTTGCTCCACTCCACTCCAGAGAAGGTTACACTGAGTGGCTCTTCTCCGTGTTCAAGGGAAAACTTGTGCTTATATGGAAGTGGTTTGTTTGTGTTGATGGCCAACTGTTCTCCACTAGTGAATGTGTATGTGGGTTGTTGTTGCTCTTCTTACAACATTTGGTGAGTATTACAACTTGAGGGGATGGGGAGGGAGGGGTGGGTGGGGGCATATTGTGTGTGTACACACATTCAGTTCATATTCTGACAGTCCACAATAGAAGAAGCTATTTCTTGGAAATGAACACTTCGTGTTTTGTATGGATGGTGCACCATCTGAAAAACAGAACAGCTGAATTCCATGGAGATGTATTTTTGGACTGTTACCCTTAGTGAACGACACAGTGGACGTTCAATCTCCTTGACTCCTGCCTGGAGCATGGACACACCTCTCTCTCTCTATATATATATAGTTTTAAACATTCGTTCCACTCCCATTGTAAAAGTTCTTTGATCCAACTTTGTGAGTGCAGGACAGCTCTGTAGTCAGGGCAGCTCTAGGTGGTCCCAAAATTGTCTTTGTTGAGCAGTTTAACTGTGCAACATTCATGCATGCATGTGTACATACACACACACCACACACACACACACACACACACACACACACACACACACACACACACACACACACACACACACACACACACACACACACACACACACACACACACAATCAGGTATGAAATTCCTCTCAGCTCTTGTGCAGTTCTGAGCCTCCTATAGGTAACCTGCATAATAGCTTAGTACAATACACAGAGGCCACAGGACTCAGAATTGTTTTTGTTTTTTTATTAATAACTTCTTTGGAAACAGGAATGGCTGATTTTATACAAACTTCATATTCTCTTATTGGGACTTAAAATTGATTTATGCCAGGAAGTCAATGAATACATCTTTTTAAACTTACATTGGTCTACAGTATGCATTACTACAGTATGTATTAATATAGTGTGTACTATTTTAATAAGTACTTATGGGATGTGTACATCAAACGTAGTTATGTCGTAATGTACAGAGTATGTTTGTTGGGTACATGAATTCCTCTGTACACAGATGTCATTCTTCTTTCTCTTTGAACTTGTTTTCTTTTTGCAACAACTTTTCATTACCCTTGTAATGTGTTGCGTCAACATGGATGTGTGTCTGTTGACAACCACGCGTGTCCATTCGGTGACACAAGGTTGTGTCCGAGTCAGAATCTTATGGGATCCCTATTCCAATATTTGTGCAGTCATTCCATGCCATCTTATTAATGGAATGTAGTCTGGTGTTTTCCAATTTCCATATCATGCATGTGTATAAAAATAAGAACATGTGAATTCTTCACCCATATATGCTCCATGCCTTTATAATGATCTGACTATCTGTGGAATACCAAGGTAATTATTTACCCTTTGCTATGGGAATGCTCAATTCGATTATGAGATATAATGTCATGTGGACGTCACCTAATAATTTGGGTTGATGAGAACACCAAAAGAACACCAGACACGTATGGCTTCATGTGTTGTTTGTTACACAGAATAATATACACATCTGCATAGCACTTTACTTGTTGTAACGTGCTTGTACAGTATTGACATACTTGAAGAATTACTTCGTAATTAGTAAGCTTTGATTAGGGGTCATTTCTATCTGAGTATCAGTACTATGACTCCACTTTGTGCTGCACCTGTGTTTAGTGTTTGAGTGAGGGAAAATATGTACTGTGTGATTGATCTAGAGTCACTCACTATCAAATGAAACCACAAGTGAATCTAATTCTTTCTAAATGTGTGGGCAATTAACATTTTACAAATTGTTTGTGTTTATTGTGTGTGTGTGTGTGTGTGTGTGTGTGTGTGTGTGTGTGTGTGTGTGTGTGTGTTTGTTTTTGTGTTTTTGTTGTAGTTTTTTTTAGTGCCAATCCCTATCTATGTGTGAGTTGATGCTCAAATTTAATCGTTGTTTTTCCCCCCATCTTGCAATACTCTGTAGGGTGGAGAGCTACTCTTGCAAGATGGCCGGCAATGACAAGCGTCTGTACAAGCAACTCAGCCACCAGGACAGTGGGAGGGGCAACGACTGCATCAACAGTAATACCACCACTAACACCACAACAAACACCACCTCCTCCATCCCTACCCCTGCCCTCCAGGCTCTCTCCCCACCCCTCACCTTTGTGGGGTCCCCTCTCCAATCCGTGGGAACCAGTCCTGCCAACAGGACCTTGTTCCCGTCCGTCCTGGTCCGCACTGTGAGCGGGAGCAGCTCACAGGGCATGGGCAGTGGAGGAGAAATGGTGCAGCTCTGCGACACCATCAGCAACAAAACCCTCTTCTACCTCCGCTCCACCCTCACCTCCTCCTTCCAGCCGGACTACGACTTCACTGACACAAAGTCAGATGAGTTTAGTCGTGTGCCTAGCATCCAGTGGGTGAAGTATGCCATGCGGGAGAATCTGTCTGCTGCGGCTGGCGAGAAGTTCACTGCCTTCGAGGACCAGCTCTGGATAGCCATTGATGAGGAGATTAACTTGGTGGAGTGCGACATTTACAGGTGCAGAGGTTTAGTAGTAATTGCATTGCTGTTGATGTTATTCTTGACCACAAAGAAGGTGATACTTTCATGTGTTAGAGGAATTCCCCCTCACATACAACTGTATATACACACACACACTGTATGTAGCCTGCCCCAGTTCATAATAGGAAGGTAGACTTCGCACCAAAGTGGAACATTATATATATATATATATATATATTGGAATAGAAATCAATCTATTTCAATGTTATTTGAGGCAGATGTACAGTATGGTGGTGGTAGAGCCAGTGGCTGAGTACCAATTATACATGCACTGTCTTGTCCATCCTACACCAAACAGACATTAGCTCCTCTGTCTCTTTTATGGAGACACTCACTTTGCCACGAAGATGTTGTTACTTTCAATCTAGCGAGGTGTGCTGTACTTGTTTACAGAGATTAGGATCAGTGCAGAATGATTCTACGCATTCTGGGGCCATGCCAGACTCACTATCCCATTTGTCAGTGGGTTCACACACATGTGTGAGTATGTTAATCTGATGTGCACATATGCTCATACTGGACATCTGGTCGACCAAATTCAATTGCAACTATTTTATCATGGAAGATTGTCAGATTAAACATTTTAGAAAACCAATGTTTTTAAAGGCAAATACTAAACTATAATAAATATTTCATTAACTTTTAAAAAAAGTTTTTAAAAGTAATTTAAAAAGTAATTGCAATCGAATTAAAATTAATTGTAATTTGTATTCAATTACATTTCCCAGCCAGTAATTGTAATTCAATTACGTTTCTGATTGAGTAATTGTAATTGTAATCAATAGCAAAAAATAAATAAATAAAAAAGGAAAAGTAATTGGTTCCAGTGTGGCGCATGCATAAAGAACCAATTGCTCTTTAGAAAAAGGAAGTTCCTCCTTGTTCAGCATTGACTAGAGATGGTCATTGCTGTGAATTGAGATGAACTGTGTAAATGTGTTCTCACGCACATGCACACAATAGTAATAATCCATAGCACACAGCTGCTGCAGATTGAGGCATTAGCAACAGTCAACTTTCCAATTGACTACTTTGCATATGTACAAACTAGAGACAACAGAAATGTTCTAATAGCAGCACAAAGTTCGACCCATATGAGCACTATTTCAGTTTAATTTACGCGTGTCATAATCACTTAGATCTGGAGAGTCCATGTATGTATGTACATGTGTGCAAACATGAACATGCATGCATAGGAGTCGGCCATCTTATGCTCAAAGCCTGTCTGTGAGACGACAGTCTAATGCTCTACAAACATGTTGTTGGAATGTTCAAACGACTAGCTTAGTAATTTGCAATGCACCAAACAAATTTTTCAAGTTTTTTAGTCAATATTGCATCAACAGCCTCTAAGTGGAGTCTTGAGCTACTGATTAGGGCCTGTAAGTTGATCATGTGAGCTCAAATTTAAGGGATTCGGGCCACAAGTTGTGTATTATTAGTGAATGTTGTGGTTTAAACTTGCTTTGTTCTGCTGGTTCAAAGCTCGGTACAATGAATGTTATTTCTTTGTTGGGAGTGGGTGGGGGGGGGGGTGGAGGGTGGGTGGGGCGGACTATTTGATGCGTACAGTATAGTCAAGGTGTTGTGGTGAAATGACCTTTGACTTTACTGGAAACATTATAGCTATGTAAAGGAATCAAAGATATGTCAAATCAATAAATATTTGTCATGTCCAAGATGCCGTCAAGGGTATTCCTCGACCCTTGTTAGGCTGCTTTTGGCACTCATAGTTGCACGGGCTGTGCCTATCTGCGGGGAATTGAGGCAGTATCCCAAATACCTGCCTGAGTACTTCTGTTGAGTACAAGGGTAGAATCTCAGGCCAAAAACACTTAAAATAGCACTTACATTGGACATTTATTACTATAGTCCTGCTACTTTCAGACTTCAGAGTATGCAATGACACGATTAGGGATTTTTGGCAGAGTTGAGTAGTGGTACATGTCCCATTCCTATATCTCATTCCTATATGTGACGTGTTGCTCTGTGTGAATACTCATTAGTGCACTCTTTTAGAACACCAAAGGATGGTATTGGCATGCTGTTAGGGGGCACATGCAAAGGGCGCTATCTCTTCACATCAGTCGACCTCTGGAAGGATCTTTGGGGGGGCAGAGGCATTCTCTGTGTTGACTGACACAACTACGAGTATTCTATCTCCATATTAGGAAGGCAGGTGGACGTCTATGAACACTGTATGTCCATATGAGGAAGGAGATCGGGACATCTATTAGTGGTCACCTGTGGATTGTTAATTTATATTAGTGATGTTTAATGGAGAGGAAATTAATAAATTTTTGTTGATGATCTCATTGTGTCCACAAAAACATAACCTTTTGAGAACCAAACAGTTTCAGTTAGCATCATTCCCCCCCCCCCCCCCCCCCCCCCCCCACCACCATTGTTCAATATTGCTATCTATTGGCTAACTTGGCCTGTACATCCTCCCATGCAGTGGGAGCAT
This sequence comes from Lycopodina hypogea, assembly GCA_963969325.1. NCBI lineage: Eukaryota > Metazoa > Porifera > Demospongiae > Poecilosclerida > Cladorhizidae > Lycopodina > Lycopodina hypogea. Next base: position 1,287,887 of record OZ017780.1, on the reverse strand, counting down.
GTGAGGGAAACTTCTTATTAGTCACATTTC
>OZ017780.1:1209045-1287657 GCA_963969325.1 Lycopodina hypogea | reverse complement strand
GTGGTTACTATTCTGAGCTTTTTTGTTCGTGCTAATCAGTGATTGTCTCACTTCCTCTATGTAAGAGGTGTGAACAAATTGTATCTGACAGTGTGCCTTGATGTGGGGTTACCACCAACCCATGCTAGCATGGGGACTCCAGTCTTTAATGGATGTTGCCATGGTAATGCCATCCAGAACTCTAGTGCATTTTTTTTTTTTTTGTTTTTTTTATATTAGCCGGTGTACTTGCTCTGCTCGTCACCGGAGTGTCAACTCTGCTGTACTGCCAAGCCCTTAGATCTAGAGACAACTTGGCTTACATACACAACTTGACCAAGGGGGGTAACTTGCCAATGTTATAATCCAATAGCTGGATTCTGAAGGCTTCAGGTCACTAAAAATGGGAAATTAAGTGGGTGATGTGAGTCTATTCCTGACCACAAAAAACTGGTCAGAATAACACTGAATGCTAGTTATCTCTGTTGAAATTATCTTAGCAAGATTCAAATTGGATGAGCATTAACCTTGTCACTATACCTTACCTCACACCAAATTTTATCTACCTGCGACCTCAGGAAGTACCCTTTTAATTTTCTTAGCTCTCAAATTTTAGAAATTATTTCCAGAACCAGAAAGTCACACCTGTCACACCTGTCACACCACTGTGAAGTGAGTGTCTATGTGAGTGGGGTGGGTGGGGGTGGAGGAGGATGGGAAGAGAGAGAGAGAGAACAATCTGTTTAGTAGGCGGACAACCCCAGCTTCTATCCTAAAGCTGAAGTTGAGACAACTCCACCTCAATTTTTCTTCCTTTTTTTCATTTATAAGTTGTTGTTTTCTCATTTTTTAGAAATCATTATAGAGGGCAAACTTTATTCTATAATTACACCTGATATCTGTGCTGAAGTGGCAAAGTAGTGAAGTGGCAAAGTAGAGAACTTAGTGAGCAAACCAAGTTAAAAAGTTGTTTGACTTCACTTTGCTAAACCCATAAAATTGTAGGTATGTACCTACCTATGTGGCTAATGCACTGCCAAACCCTTGAACCTAGAGACCTCAAACATAGCTTGCATACACAACTTGACCAGGGGAGTAACTTAACAATATTAAAACCCCAGGGTGGGAATGAGGGAGCCTCCAAACACGAAAAACAGGAGATTAAGTGGGTGTGGTGAGTTTATTTCTGACCAAAAAAATGGTCAAAATTACACTAAATACTAATTATCTCTGTTGAAATTATCTTTAGCAAAGTTCAAAGAAAATGGGCATTAACCTTGCCACTACACTTATCCTCATACCAAATTCCCTCTACCTGCTACTTCAGGAAGTACCGTTTTAATTTGCCTGATAGTTGAGGTGAATGAGTATAACATTCTGAAAAGCTCACGGATTACAAGGGTGAAGGTGAGGGGGAGGCAGTAGATGTGCAGCTTGAAACAGTGTTCCTTCCAAACACCATATAGTGCCATATTTGGGGGGGGGGGGGAGTTTTCTTTTTCTTTTCTTTTTTCCAAGTTGCAGTCCGAACAAGTTAAATTTAAATTCTTGTTTGTTTATGATTAGGAATTGAGTTAGGTGAAAATATTTCCATCCCATAATTCCACAACCAAGTTAGACAGGTAAACGTAGTCAGCTATCCTCTGAACGCAGTCCATGCTTGTCTTGAAGGTGAATGAGTGCATATGTTAATAACAGTATTTAGAGAGAAAGTATATATATATATATATATATACACATATACTTTTCCCATTAGTTTCCTACATTTTAAGTACCTGTTCACAAAACCTTACTAGTTTCATTGCTCTGCTTCCTTCTCTTCTCTGGAATTTTCCTCTGCTATTGTGTTCCGAAGATATTTGATAATGGCTTCTATTCCCACCATAAGCTTTCTTTCCTTTTGTCTGTGTTGATGGTTTTTATCTAGAGATATGGAGGAAGTCATGTGTGATATCTCTCTTCTTAGAGAGGAAAATGAATAAGATTTTTCATATTGTGGTTATCCCATGATCAGGTTCTGATTCTGTCATGGATGATCAGATTCTGGTTCCCCATGATCTAGTCCAGTTTCCAAAGGCAAGTTTGTATGCATGCTTCCTGAAAAACTAAAAATAAATTCATTTATAAACACCAGTTGCATATCATTTGAACTTTGCCTCCTAGCTGCATAGATAACAAACACCAAACCAAAAGTCATATCTAAATCTTGTAAACACAAATAATGTCTAATTTTTCCAATTTTGTGGCACACATCAGCAGAATTAATTATTCCCACAAATCTATTTCTGTGAACCTGGATTTTATATTATCTGACTTGTATTGGAATATTCAGTGCTGTGGTATTCTCGGGGTTGGGGGGGGGGGGGGTTGAATGTGGTGGGATAGCTGGCCACAGACTGCCACTGCTGTGTGTTAGACCTGACCTGGGTTTTGTGTATGTTCCCATATCAATCAAGAACTAACCACCTGTTCATCTCCATTGCTGCACCACAGAGGATGTTGCCTGTGTCTGTTGCATGCACATGGTTATCCATACCCTGACCTCTACCTGTGACACAAGCTTGTATTCCCATCTGCTTGGACCAGATCACCCTCTCCATCTCTCCTTTCCTCTCCTCCTCTCTCCCTCCCCTCTCTCCTCCCTCCCTCTCCTCCTCCCTCCCTCCTCTCTCCTACCCTCTCCCTCTCCTCTCTCCTACCCTCTCCCTCTTTCTTCTTTCCCTCTCTCACCTTCTCTCTCCCTCCCTCCTCCTTTCCCTTCCTTTCTCCCCCCCCACCCCTTGTTCTCTCCCTCCCAACCCTTGCTCTCTCCCTCTCTTAATCGGCTTTGCTGTAGGTCTTAATTGCTCTATTGAACATTGTGGTGCTCATTCTTTATGCACAATACCGACCTTACATCGTCATGGCGACGTCAGTACTCCACAGATCGTACAGAGTGATCTATGCCATGACCTGCTCTGGTCTAACCACTCCACTTGCCCTAATTAGGTATTACCCTGGCCCTTGCCTTAGCCATTGCCCTGACCCTAATCCTTGTTAAGGCCTATTCCTGTTCCAATCTGTATGGTAATATTGCTATGGTGATGCAATGGTTGTAACCCAGAGAAGCACCTGTCTGTGTGTCTATGGTCCCTTAGATAGCATCTTCCTGCAGTAATGGCAGAATAATGTAGTATTTGGCCATGATGGTGTTGCTATGTCAGCATTTGAAGATGTTTCTGTTTCCTAAATGTTAAGGACTGCACCAGAGCTATTGGTGCATCTGTAGATTGTCCTGTAAGCTCACTTGAGGACTATCGGCATACATCCCCTCTCTCATACCCTCACACAGAACACACCAACCACTCACTCAATATTGGTTTGCCTTTGACCTCCTTCTCTTACTCGTTTGTACTCGACTGATGGGTTGATTCGTTCAGCTGTTGGCATTTTCTGTTCCAAACATCACAAGCTTCTCGTCTTTGATGTCATGTTTGACCAACTGTTATATGTTGGTTGCACTTTTCTTCAAGCAGTTATTTATTGTCCTACTACAAAATAAAGCAAATAGCCTCGTTTGTATATTTTTGTTCCAACAAAAATCTGATTTTTTGAAAGTCTTTTGCAAGAATGGTGGTAGCCTTCACTGGTATATTTCTGCTGTGCACAAGGTGTGTATATAGCGTTGGACTGGATGGCAGGATGCTCTCCATGTTGGCCAGGATCTGTCTGTGGCTTCTACTGGTGGTGGGTGATGCAGGGTGCTAGTGGTAGCTGGAAGGGGAGCCTTTCTAGCTGAGGTTTAGTCCACCATCCTTCCAAACTGGGGGTGCCCCTTGTTGGGTTTGTGGAATCCTTGGAACACATAGCATGTGCTGTAGCCAGAGTGGTGCAGGTCCATTCCGGACTTGTGGTTTGGTGTGTAGACATAAATACAAACAAACAAACCATCCTTGGGGTCAAGTGTGAGTATTGCAGGAGTAGCTAGTCCTTGTTTACATCTGTCCCCTTGTCTTGACATTTTCAGAATACATTCAGAATTAACAATGCTAAATCCAGACTGGCAGACAGATGGGTAGGCAGACAGAAGATGGAAGGACAGACAGACAAATGGGCAGACAGTTGGTAGACGGACAGGCAGGCGGACAGTCGCTAATTGACAGCAGACATACAGACATACAAACTAATCTCCAATCTTTACTTATATATTTATTTAATTTAAAAAAAAATACATTAATATTATTTTTAGTACTAAATATTGCTAAAGTACAAATTGTTGCCCCCTCCTTCCCTGTGTGTATCATGAAATCATCCTAGACCTGCACAATTTTGTGGTTTCAGAAGTCACAGTACATGCTTTTAAGATGCATGGGTGATATGCCAGTGTATGTCCACACTCTAAATGTGAAGAGGAGAAAGAGTTGCATGTGTGTGTTTGTGTGTTTCTCCTTTTTTTTCCTCCCCTTACTACAGCTACAACCCTGATCTTGATTCTGACCCTTATGGTGAGGAAGGGTCCATGTGGTCATTCAACTTCTTCTTCTACAACAAGAAACTGAAGAGAATATTATTCTTCTCTTGTCACGGAGTCAGGTAAGATGAAACATACTTTTTAGAAACCAACTAACCTTATTTGCTTTCTGCATTGTTTTGTCTGCTCTGGTTTAATCATGTCAGTGTGGGAACCATTTTAGTAATGATCCGTGATTGGACATTGTCACCTGACTAGTTGACAGCAGCTTGTTGCCAGGTGTTGTGTGATTACATCACGGTGGGAAACAAAACAATTTAGCACTAATTAAGTTGATCATGCAGCGTTGAATGTTGCTATGGGTTGCCTGCCAAAAAAGTGGTGAATAAATAAACATTTCTCTAGGTAATAGTTTTCTTAGTTATTTTGAACCCTTCCCCCTCCCTCCCAGCCCCCCACCAAACCTTATTATAATTCACAATTTTTTTGTGTGTGTGAATGTGTGGACTGTAATTCTTCTCAAACTGCTGGAGGGATCTTCACAGAACTTTCAGGGATTGATTAGGGTACCTCACTGCATGTCCTCACGAAAGTTTCATTCAGAGTGAATGGCTATGGGTGTAGCTTTATCAATGGGTGTGTTTTGGTGACATGGAACACTAATTATCACATGTTTATTAATTGTATCATGTTTGTTTGATTAATGAGATTAGTGTCAACCTAAAGCAAACTAAACATGTTTATTACTGCAGGTGGCCGACTTAAAAAGCCACCCATAGGGCGGGTTTTCTGCTAGTTACATATAATATGTTACAGGCAATTATTTAAATCATACTGAAGTCATTGCAGGCTAAAAAGTGTTTGTTGTAGTGATTCCTTCCTCTTATACCTTTTATGGGGAAACAATTTAACTTCCTTTTATAATTGGACCCTTCCAGACAAATGAATCAACCCAAGTAAATGCACAGATGAGCCATAGTGCTCACACACATATACTCACCCTAGCATCTCATGTGGTCTAAGCTCAAACCAAGTGGACACCTAATCCCTCCTTCACTCTATCTTCTCCACCTATCAGTCGACCCACACCCCTCATTAAACAACACACCATCCTTTGTGTGAGCACTCTCTCGTATGTCAGCTCATTAGCAAACATGTAACAACATTGAGCTGCACCTAATGGGCTTCTAATTGATGCTGGGTGGAGGGGAAGCTTTGAACTACTGCAAGCCAAGGAGTTGGTGGGCATGATCCAAACAACTGTCCTACAACAGAGGGTTTGTTCACTCTGCCACCTGCAAGTCGATTCCAAGGGGAGACCATAGATGGACTTCCTCAGCCTGGCCACACCAGTCCTCTGTCTGTGTGGGCAGCCAATCTGTCGGTCACCTGCAAACCACGACTTCTTTGTGTGTGGCCCACTTTTCAGAGGTGTTTGTGCTTGTTGCTTGGATATTGTGAGTTCGGTTTGAGTGGTTAACCATGAGGACTTATTGAAATGGACATTTTCCTTCACCTTGGCAATAATCGACCACTAATTTGATTTACAATTGCCCATTTCTTTTTCTCTCCAGTTGGTGGCCCCAAGGGCCATTCTCAACTGATAAACTAATTATAATTTGGTCATCACCCTTTGTTCATCATCTGGACTGTGAAAATCTGGTGGGATAGGTATGCCAGTCCTGGGAAAACTTAATTGGTGACATTTCTGTCTTGGAGGAAATGAAGAAACTTTGTCACCACACTCACATACATGGATCCTTTCTTCTCCTGCCCAGCTCATGGCCTGTATAAATACAGGCATCTTTAGGTGCCCTCGCTTCTTGTTTCTCAGGTGTGTATTATGATTAGTGTAACTCAAACATAGCATCAAAATACCATTAATGATACTAAACACCCATTGCATACTGTATGTTATTATTTGTGGTATTGTGTTGTTATTTGTGGTATTGTGTTGTTATTTGTGGTATTGTGTTGTTTGGCTATTTATGCAAGACAATGTGGAAGTATTCGGAATGAAGTGGATCAAGCATTCCTTGCATGTATCAGTGTTTGTTTGTTTGTGGGCCCAACCTCAGTGTGATGGAAGGCTATTAGGCTGCTGATGAATGTGCACTAAAGTGGGAGGAAGGAGTGGGTGGAGGGAATAGTGAAAGGAAGGGAAAAAAAACAGAAACGCAGAAAAGGAGGGGAATATAAAATTGGAATAAAAGTTTAAAAAAAGGTAGTTAAAAGATACTCTTTGGTGGCTTATCCAGCCAGCATTGATCCTTCATATTTTGACAGGCCAACAGTGACTATTGAACTAAATAAAAATGGCATCTGAGAATTAATTTTTTTAATTATTATTTCTTTTAACAGCTTCATCTCGTTGTGAAGATATTGTTTGGACATTAATTAGAAATCACTTGCTTGATTTAAAAAAAAAAAGGATGTGTTGTGGTAATCAGCTCAAAAAAAAAAGAAAAGAATTAGTTTCACTTAAACTTTATATTTTCCATTCTTTTTTTAAAAATTTGATCATCTGTGAATTATCTTGACCAATCTGTGTGTATCTGTCCAGAATGAGTACAATCTGCAGGTGAACTACCGATTAGATAGAGTGCTGTTTAGCTGGTCAACTGGAAATATTTTCTTTCTTTTAGCTTAAACCGTTCAATGTAACTCTTGGTAAATTTGTGGGGATATGGAGAGAAGCAGATTGGCAGTGTGTCTGTAAATGGTACCCATTCTTGATTTGTGCACATATGTGCAGATTGGATCGACTCTCAGATAGTGTGGACTATGCACATTGTGTGTGTACATGATGTATGTAGATCTCTATTGTCCAACAGTGTACCTATTGGAGCAGTAGTGATTGTAACAATGCCTACCAGGTTTTTAAAAGTCCATAATCTTGGAGTAGACCTGAGGTCTAGCACGTGCTGTCTGGTGTGGCAGTTGCAAGTCTTCTAGTGACTATAGTGGCCCATATAGCATTGCCATTAGGAGGCAGTCCATCTGTCCTAGCATCTGTGACCAACACCGTTTGTAAGTTATTCACTTACTAAAACCTCACGAGGATTGTTTTGAGTGTATGACTTTGAAACATTGTTAGTTGATTGGTACTAATTATCCTTCCCTCAATGGATGACAGGGATTCTGGGATAATTAATAGTAACCTCTTGTGATTGGTTTTAAACCATGTGAGGTGCATATGTGTATGATATCCTCTGTAATGAGGCCACCTCTCTATGGCAGCTGTTTCACTTGTGTTCACACTCTACTGCTGTGATGGTGCATGAGAATATTGATCCTTGTGTACACACACACAGTACACTTCTCTGCAGCAACATGCCATCTTCAGTTTTGTTAATGTTTTAGTTATTTTAATATTTGGATGTTTTCCCTGTTGATTATGTGACGTCTCTGCACATGTATCAATGCAATCAGTGAGCAGAGGTGTGTTGGGTTATGTGGTGTTTTGACCAATGGACACTGTCACCTTCTGTTGACTGAGGAGGTGTGAATGATTCAGTCACAACTTTACAGCTGCTATTCCTTGTGTACTGCCTGACTAGAGAGCTGACAAGCATGCACATTGACAGATGAAAGTAGCCACCTCCCATATGTGCTGCACAAACCTTGCATGTGTTGTTGACATGAAGATGGTGTTGATGCCATGTAGGTGGTATTTTGTTATATAACTATTGCATTATTATTCCCAATGATAACTTCTATATGGATTGTCCATTGATTATGCTTGAAAGCTGAACCCATTCCTTTGATGTCCCTAATTGGTGGAAGTGCATATGTAATAAGATTGCAGCTGTGTTTACTTAGGCCAGGTTCTCTCGTTAAGGTCACTAAGTGAGTTTGCATAGCTATCTGGTATCACAATATAGGAATGCAAGGCAGGAAAACATAATAGAGCTCTGGCAAAAAAAAAAAAAAAAAAAAATATATATATATATATATATATATATAATATAGAAAGAAAAATAACAACAAACCATTGGACTTATTTTCAACATGCAAGCTACACGTACCACTTAGGAATGCACTGTCACATGGTCAAAACGTCTTCTTAAATTGAGTTGCAACACTGTGTGAGCCAGCCCACACTCTTCCACTAAATCACTAACTGTGGAGGAAGTTTGTTGTTGTTGTTATCCTTCAGTTGGGTGTTTACTTTATTTCATTCCTGGAAGGTGTTTCCATGGAATTACTTATAAATGTGCATAGGATTTCTTTCAGTCAAACTAATCTTTTGCAGGACTTTTTTTTTCTTGATGAAATTGTTGATTATTGTTGTGAAGTAAAAGCTTTGATGTACAATGATGTCATTGCTGGTTGTTCAGCAACTGCTCACTGTTGTGTGTTGCACATTCAAGTAGTCATATCAATACCTGCCATATTGTGATGTATTAATACGTCAGCCAATTAAATTAAGGGCAGTTCTAGCCATGGAGGTAGTTTAGGTTCCAACGTTGCCAGGATTCCCTGCAGAAATGATAATATCTAAGTGTTTCTACGGCAACAATTCCACAAATGTAAATGTTCTCTTGCACAATTTAAGTTTTCATTTGATTTGACTGATTCATGCTTCTCATTCTTGTGCATACATACATTAGATATGTTGATGCGCTGGGGGAAAGGGTCTCTGACGATGTATTAGGTTAATTGTGTATTAGGTTAATTGGTAATTAGGGGAATTCCTTGGTTTGTCGTTACTGCAATCATGCTCATTTATCTGCTAGTAAAGAAATTGTAACTTAGTTGGGAAGTTTTACAATTCAATGCGGGATCATATGAATGTTGACAACTATTTTGACAACAATTGATCTTTTCTGATCTAATACTTTTCTGCAGATTTCTCCTTTTATGAGTGGCATTTGGATGTTGTGCTTTGTGTGTGACTACTTGTTGCAGGTGGAACAGCTGATAGCAAGGTTGAGTGTGCATTAGTGTGCGAATGTGAGGTGCTTTGATGTCCTCAAAGTAACAAGTTGTATTGAGATGTAGCTGCTGCATGGCTTTGATCTTATCTCCCTGAAGATTGTAATCAACCTGGACTCTTTTTTTTTTCCATGCACACACACACACACACACACACACACACACACACACACACACACACACACACACACACACACACACACACACACACAGCAAACACACAGCAAACACACAGCAAATACTGAGATGATTAGAGCTGTAATTGCTTAAATTTATAAAATAGATATTATATTCGTATGGTAGAGCCAAAAATATGCCAGAAATTAATCCAACTCCTTGGTTGGTATGCTAAGGTGAACACACATAAAGGAGTCTCCTTTTCCTTGTCTTTGAAGTCACTTAATGTTGAGATAACAGCAGCCAAATGAAGAAGCAAGAGGCATGCACATAGCTGAGCAGCCGTGCTGCAGGTTAGGTCCAATTGATTACAAACTCTTTCATGTCGGTGCCTGAAAACTTGGAAGCTTGTCTACTGCGCGTTCTAATTAAGAGTGTGAAAGATATCATTACTAAAGCTGGAACTTCTCTGTCAACATCCAATTTTTACCTTGTAAGGCCAACAAAAAAATAACCCCTGTATGTATGACTCCTGAAGATGTGTAAATCATATACATGTTGTTTGTTGTTTGTAGGATCATATTATTGTAATGACTTCAGTGTAGAAGTCATAGATACAAACCTTTAGACTAGAGAGTGTTCCAGATATGGATTTGTCTGGATGACTGTAGGTGCAAATATTTTACGCAGTGATGAGAAATGAATTAAAAAAAAAAAAAAAATTTAATGGCAATCTAAATAGTGCACTATTTCATTGAAATCGGAGGCTTTCCTTCCCAAGAACAGAGATAGTACCTATGTGTTTATGGCGCAAAGAACAATTGCCTTCAAAGGCATAACTAGTTGAATTGAAAATTAAGAAGACAACCTTTTTTTCATCTTCAAAAGTTTCCTTGACAAATAGGTATGGCGAGTTTGATAAGAGTTTTTCACTAATTAGTAGCTTCTGAAACTAAAAAAAAAAAAAAAATTTTTTTTTCTGATATTGAAACAAGAAGTAGCCAAGTATGTGGTTTTGTCTTGGTGCAGCAGTTGGATGACATCTGTGTGAGATATGTGACCTTCACACAACCAACTTCCTTCTGTTGTCAGTCTTGAGCTAAAGTCAATAATGTCATGCAATCAGTTCACTCATTCATATATTTTTAAAACTATAAGCTAGTCTTGCTATTGTTCTTTTTTTGATTTGTTTTATTTTGTTTTATTTTGTTTTATTTTGTTTTTGGGGGGGGGGGGGGTACAAGCCGATATAACCAACCACCTCTGCATGCAGAAAAATAGATTGGCAAAACATGATCCTTAGGAACATTTTCTATGCGTTCATGTTCCCTTCCCCATCTCACCAAGACATTCATTTTAATTATCTTAACAAAAAACTGTAAATATTTACTCTTAATTGAAAATCACTTTCAGCTTTGAGTGTGATTGAACTGCAAAAATCAGGCAGTGATAACAACTCCAAGTAGATTGTGTTTAGCTGAGCTACCTAGTAGTGTGGGGTGTGACTATACCGGTTTAAAGGGGAAGGAGGGTGTGTTGCGTAAAACATGCTTAATTAAAAATAATAAAGTTTAAAATGATCAATCAGTTAGAAATGATTAGATTGCCATGTGTGTCCACCCACAGCTCTTCAGCTGATGGTGGTGACTCTATGGATGAAGACGACCTTGAGGGTGAAGAGGACATCATCGAGGACATGGAGATGATGGAACAGCTGCCGAATACATCTGACTTTCCATCTCAAGGTGTGCATGATGATTGAGGTGGAGATGGGGGAGAAGGAAGGTGTGTGTGTCCATGGTGTGTGCCACCTGTGTGCCCTGAATGCATTTCTTGATTAAACTCTGGATTAAAACAATCTATTGTCCAGTGCACCACTGATACAAATAGATTTATAGTTTTATAGTACATGACATTCTCTTGTGCATTTGTTTTGTGCTTCTTCCTCCTTATTCCAGTTCAACTTTGGGGCTGAGTTGCTAACTTACTAAGCTGTCAGGTTGTTGACACACAGTAGGATTATGTTCTTGTGTCTGTCAATAGGCAAGTGTGATGTAGCAAACTGTAATAGCGGCTTGTGTTGACCTATTCCTAAATATGCTAATCCTCAGAAAGATCCAAGGGTGTAGATTCCCAGGGTATCTCCCCAGTACAACATATTTCCAAGGGGATCTTCCCTTCACTGTGAGTACATTTCAAGTATTTCCTCTCTCACTGCAGGTGATCAGATTGTCTCTCTTGGACTGGTGTGTGCTGGTTTCTGATTCCTGTTCCAACTTGCCTCAAGCTCTCGTTATCCAACCATCCTGCACCGCATCCTCTGCTTCAAGCACTGCACCAACCAAATCACACATGCAACTGACATTGTCTTGTGCAAGTTTATAATGCATTTCTTCGTCTTTTTTTTTTGTCACTGTCATCTTTACTAGCTGCTCTATTTCATTATTATAATTAAAAATTTTAAAAAAATAACTTTTTCATCTTGATTGAAAATATTTTTTGCAACAAAGATTTTTCTAAATAATGTTCACTTACAGGTGACAAATAGGAAGGAAAGGACAAATAGGAAGGAGAGGTCAAAAAGGAAGGAGAGGTGACTGGATGAGAGGTGAAAAATTATTCAGACATGTTCATTTGTAAACAGACGGAATGTCAGCAAATTGCAATTATATAATCAGGAATGGTGGTAAATGAGGGAACAGAAAAATAAGGAAAATGAGGCAACAGATAAAGAATGACAGCAAATGTGATGTGCACTAGAGTTTGAGATGTTATATTTGACCCCTTTCTAAGGTCTGTGCTCTTCTCTTCCACTGGTCAGCTTCTCTTTCGAGTTGCTTGCATCTATCGCTCAACTGTTGGATCTGCATCTTCAGATCATCTCTCTCGGACTCCAAGACACTCTTCTGTGTCACTCTTCTGACTCTTGAATTGTAGGCATATCCCCTGTTTTTTAGAGTTCTCCTTCGCTTTTTTAACTGCTTCACAACATCTTCTGGCATTTCCCTGCATATTCTGTTTAAATCCCTGGCAGTCAAACTCACTAGCTGTTCTTCTGTCAGCCCCTTGATGTTGAGTTCAGTAAGTTCAGTGTCAAAAGGTATGATTCCACCACCTTCCAGAAAGCTATCTGTTGAAAGACCATCTATTCCGCCTTCATAGGTGGACCCCATATCAGAGTTTGGGCTGTAAGGAGAGTGAGGGATAGGGCTAAGGTTAGATGAAGTGACTTGACATTCTGCCGCCGGAGTTGGAGGGTCAGACAATTGTAGAGGTAGTTCGGTAGGCGAGCCTGTGTGTGGGTATGACGCCATCATGCTATTCATGTGAAGCTGGTGTTGAAGGTGCTGGCGAGGATGGACGGCAGGCTGTGGCCTATTCTGTTGCTGCTGCCAGTGCCAATGGTTGTCCAGATAGTCGTAGTGCTCGGGCGGGACCGATTCAATTTTTGGAACGGGAACGTGATCGGGTTTGACGAAACCCTGATGGTGCTGCTGATGTTGGAGCGTATCTGGGTACTGAGACCAGTGGTCAGTGGGATTCAGATCGCAGGGAGGGAGGTTGAGTAGAGATATATCAAACTCTGGAACCTCAGCGGCAGCAGCAAAATAGTCAACTGGAATTTGAGAAGGCATAACTGCCATGAATAATAACTTTAGTATTCTTCTTTTTTTTAAATATAAAAAGAATATCAAAGATAATTGAACTGCGCAAAAAGCTGAATGATTTTTCGGCGTATCTCTCGCTGTTTTATAGTTACTGAGGAAATGTGATTACGTCATCCTAAAAATAGAAGACATTCATGTGCACACGTGGTGGCTTCAATCTTGGGCAACGTCGAGGAAATAGATATTTAGTGTGGAGGAGACGTTCCTAGTGTGAAAATAATAGAATATAGTAAGCCTTCTTTTAGTAGAGAGATTTCAACTCATATGGTGGAAGGTAGGCAATGGAAAATGTTCTCCCGTTATAAAAGTTCTTGGAATCAGAAACTTCAAAAGAACTAAGTGAACATGCACTAATTTGCATTCAAATTCGCAATAGACTGTACCAAAATAGCTGCGTGGAGCAGGGAAAAATGCTGAAATGTTTCTCTTTCAAGATATCAGAACTATTGTTTTTATGCCTAATGGTTAACTGTGTATTGTTTTTAGATATAATAGATATTAAAAAAAACTTTTTTTTTTCTTCTGCATGATGTAATTAATCCCTAGATTTTCCATTGTTATTTCTAGGTTTATCAACCCAGGAAGATTGGAGATAGTACTGTAGGATGCTGTTATTTATTCAGGGTGGTACTACATTAATCTTCCAAATGTGAAGAAGGCAACAACCTAGGCTTGCAATAATGGATGCAAACATAGTGGCTAATTCATTTCTTTAAAACTAATTTAAAAAATAATAGAATTAGACAAATTTTCATTATTAAATATCCTTAAATTGAAGGAAAAGTAATACATTTCATTCAACTTCAAGGTGCTTATTACAGCCTAGGGTGTTACCAGGTGCGGATTACAGCCTGGGGTGTATCTGAAAATTAGATTATAGCACATTTAATTGATTTTCAAAATATAGTTACAAACTCAGCTATTGGGATATATTGTGTTTACCAATATGGCCATTCTCTGCATACCAATATGGCCATTCTCTGCATACCAATATGGCCATTCTCTGCATATCAACATGACACTATTCTAGTATCAGTTTGAAATATGTTTCTGAACAATTTAACACTTCACTGAATACAAGAAATGTACAATAAATGGTATGTGGAGGGTTGAACTGCATTGACAAATAATGCTTTCCTTTTTCCTTCATAGTGTAAGTATCCTACTCCAAACAGGTTTGGCTTCCATCACCCTGGCAACTGGGTTATCAACATCAAAGAGTCACATGTCTGAGTCATGGATGACTTGTGTTTCTCCAACAGTTTAATTAGGTTTGGAATGTGGATGGAAGTGTTGGTAGTAAGTAGCCCTACCTGGACACTGCTCCTGATTGGCACACCTGGTCAATCAGTGCAGGCAATTAGTAAATAGTGATCCCCTTTACAATAGCATATTCTAAACTAGTGCATGCAGGTGTTTATGTATCATATTTTCATTTGCAATAAGATCATAAAGAAGTTCAAGCTTTGATGCTAATTGCCTGAAGTGCACCAACCTGAAATCCACCAGGTGTGTAGAGCTTGCACTTGAGCTCAGAGCTAATTGTGGTTGGCTTCCCTCGTTGTGAACAACCCCACAATAATGCACATGCTACTATTAGCTGGCCTACTCTACAGCTTCAGTTGGAGTTATATGTACTTTATATCACAGTAGCTCTCTGTGGCACATTTTTAACTTGTATGGTGTAGTAAAGCAAAACCATGCAGACACTCGCTCTAATTGGCCATCTGCACTTCAACCGGTTCTGTTTCATTAGACTGGACTCACAAGATGACATGCCAGGAGATTCACTGGATGAGGTTTCTTCTGGTGTGAAGTGAGTTACACTGTGCAGTGCAATCAAATAATTTTTTGTAAACTGGATTTTCTAAAAGAATAAAAACTACAGCAACACAACAAAAATAAACTGTCCTAAATTTGTCCAACCTGTTAGAGTCAGAAATTGCATGTGTGTAAGATGTTTGGGGAAGTTTCTTGATTAGTTTTATTGTTTATTCTCACTGGACACTCTAGCCAAGTGAAGTCTTGTTGCTGTCATGTAGGCTTACAGATTCACACTTTGCCATATTTTTATAATTAGCCTTTGCATTTCCTTATGCTGAAACATGAAGGCATCTAATCTTTTCACACATTTTATACTGCTTTCAATATAACCATGGCAACATTTAACAAAGCTATATGCTTTTTTATTTTTTAAATAAGAGTTATCTATTGAGCTTGAAACCTTTAAATATGTGTTGGTTTGTGCACACAGATATTTAAAAAAAAATAATTTTCTCCTTTCTTTCTCTCCCTCCCTCTTTTAAATAAAAATGTCAAAAAATGAACAACAACAAAAACAATGCGTGGTGTTGTGTTCTAATATACATTGCATCGTCCATAAGCACTTGTAGTATAATATGTATTGGGTAATTTTCATTTTTATATCTCATATCTTGAGAATGGATCATGCCTCCATTGGCTTCAAGGTCCACTATGTGTATCAATACTGCACCCACGCACGCACGCACGCGCACACACACACACACACACACACACACACACACACACACACACACACACACACACACACACACACACTCACACACACACACACATACACACACCATATTATGTGATGATTCTTTATTCATTGTAACTTAGGTTTCAGTTTCCTTTCAGGCCAGAATTAGTTCTCGCAAGGTCATAAAGGGTTATGTTATAGATGGCTCCCTTCTTTCCATTGTGGAGTTGTGGTTGTGTGTGTACGCGGTGTGGTGTGTGGTGTGCGACGCAATGTGGATCCATTGTGCCTACACCTGATTCTCAAGCAGCATATGTCATATATAGTGCAGTTCACAATTGCCTGAATCACATACACCCTGTTGTCAATGTAGATCCATTTCATCTACACTGCTTCTCATCCCAATACGTGGAAACACTTCTTCCCTTTCCCCATCAGCCAATGAGCGTGTGCAGACTGGAGCTCCATGCGCTACTTGCAACTAAGATGGTGAGAGTTGTGCATGTTATCATTTTCTATATCTATTCCAGAAAAATGTCGGACCTCATTCTAGATTTGAATGAAGGACACTCCATTTGTAGTTTTTCTGTGGATCTGCTCGAACACTTGTGCGCTCAGGTATACTCAGCTCCAAGTTAATTAAGGGATATTATTGTATATGACCCAGTGTTGTGTGTTACTTATCGGCAATAATTGATTTTTACAGATGTCCTTCCTTGTGAATAGACACTTTCTCAAGTATGCAGTTAATTAGAATTGGAGTGTTGGCCTCATTCAAGAGGCAATTTGAGGGTGAAATATGCATAATGGATGCAAGTACATAAGTCACCTTTTTGAAACACTGGAGGATGGGTGTGGCTCAAAGGACTTACACAGGTAACAAAATGCTCATTTAGCTAGTTTACTGATCAAAGCCCAAAAATTGTTTGTAGCTGCTTGCTATTTGGTTCAATATTTTAGTGCGGTATCTGTCTTCATATTTTACACTTGTAATTTTTTTATTATTATTATTGACTTCTCAGAGTGGAATGTCCTTTGTTTGGCTTCTATTTATTGTAGAGTATGTGCACATGAATTCTCTCCTCAGACTAGAAGTCCCTCAATTACGCAACTATTTTTATATCCTCTTGTGACTGATAGGAGACTAATAGGCTCATTGGTTGTACAGAGAGTCCTCCTTCAGCCATTTCCCCTTATTTGTCACTAATTATTCTCATTTGTAGAAATCTGCTCCTGCAACTGTTCCAAGGCTACACAAAATAGTTTTATACCAAAAATAATCGTGAGTTGTATCCTGATGTAATTGTTCATATTATTATTATTTTAGTGTGTACAATTGAAGCATTCAATCCTCCTTGGTCTTGCTAATTCATGAATCAATCAATCCTCATTAATCTTGCTAACTTGTGAATCAGTTAACCCTTACTAACCTGTGAATCAATTAATTCCCTTTGATATTTCTAACTTATGAATAAACTGACCCCCATTGATCTTGCTAACCTGTGAATCATCTTCCACATGCAACAACTCTTCTCCTTCCTCCCCCTCCCCAAATAGTAATAAACTGCATATAAATTCATGTAGTGTATAAGGAGATCAGTTTCAACATCAGCTGATGCTGCCACAGCTGATGAAATATTGTGCAGTCTGTTCTTATTAAATGATAAATGGAACCGTAGTATGTAGGTGTTTTTTTTTTTAAGTGCCTCCATTGTTTTGTTGACATAACACAATGCTGACTGTGTGCGTGTGTGTGTGTGCATTCATGCATGCATGTGTGCGTGTGTGTGCATTCATGCATGCATGTGTGCGTGTGTGTGTGTGTGTGTGCACGCGCGCGCATGTGTGTGTGTGCACACGCGGTCATGTGTGTGGTGATCAGAGCACAGCCTCCAGCACATGTGCAGAGCATGAGGTGAACATGAGGAAACTTATCACTACAGAATATGACTGATCTGAAGTGTGAGGTTGTTTTGTTGATCTTATCAGTTGGCATAGTACATGAGTGCTGGATTTGAATAGGTCCATTGGAAACTATATAATTAAATCAAATTATTGAGATCAAGGTAAATAGCAATCTATTATAGCACTAGAGTTGAGAATACAATTTTTAAAAGTTAAAGCTTCAACAAATTGAATTGTGTCCTCTAGAAGAAGAAAACAACGTTATTAAATGTATCCATTTAATATATCAACAAGAAGGACAGACTGGGACAGGTAGTTGCTGTTTCATTACACCTGTCCCAATGCATCTGGTGGAAATTTCATCGGCTGAAACCAGATATTGTGTTTTGCCCATTAAACATAGATTATAATTTTTTATATTCCCGACGACATGTTTCAAACATTCACTAGAGACTTGATGAGTAACACAATCATGTTGTTGAACCTTGCATGGGGTGCACGGTGGGTGAACCCTGCAGGGGGTGCATGGTGCCTGAACCCTGCAGGGGGTACACAGTGGGTGAACCCTGCAGGGGGTGCACGGTGGGTGAACCCTGCAGGGGGTACACGGTGGGTGAACCCTGCAGGGGATGCATGGTGCCTGAACCCTGCAGGGGGTGCACGGTGGGTGAACCCTGCAGGGGGTGCATGGTGCCTGAACCCTGCAGGGGGTGCACAGTGGGTGAACCCTGCAGGGGATGCATGGTGCCTGAACCCTGCAGGGGGTGCACGGTGGGTGAACCCTGCAGGGGGTGCATGGTGCCTGAACCCTGCAGGGGGTGCACGGTGGGTGAACCTTGCAGGGGGTGCACGGTGGGTGAATCCAAGACTGTGTCCACAAGTCAACACATTTCAGAAGTCCGGATGTCTGTGTGCCACATGACCCCTAAACTATGGTACCTGTGAAGATCACAGGACATATGTAGTTTGACCTGGTGAATGTTGTGGAGGCATTAAAGTTTTCAGAATCCAGGTCTTGGCACTTTCCTCTCACCGTCTTTCCCCATTCCTTCTTTCCCTCTTTTCCCCCATTGATAGCTCTTTAGCCGGTGGTACTACTGTGGGCAATTACAGTCTAACAATGTCTGCGTTCTTACTTCGACATTTCCTGAGCATCTGCTGGATTAAAAAAGTTATTGTATATGTTGCCATATGTGGAGTAAGTCAACTTGCACTTAACCTGCTGGTACATACATACATACATACATACATTTTCTAGCCATTCTGTACACTCACTCTTCTTTCCCCTGGGGGGGATGCTGTGTTACTCTCACTGTTGTTGGATGGACAACAACATACAGCAGTGACTGGCACCTCTACTTAATTGCATGTGTTACCCCCAAGGACATAGTGTGTGCAATGGTGTATCCCCACCCACTGGAGTTATGACAACTGCAAGTGGTTGCTGTGGTTGGACTGCTTGAGATGGAGCAGCTTGAAGGAGGGACTCTCTAAGTGTGTGGTGCTATTTGTGGGGCAGAGTGTATGGAACTTCTGTGCAAGCCTTGAGCAGGCTTTGGTGCTCTCCCTGGTGCATGCGGAGTGACTGTTGAACAGCTCTGGTGCATGCTTTCTGCAGCATTTGGCTTGCATCCCTGTGTAAACTGGCCATGTCTGGGTCTATTAGGACTCAAGTGCAATTAGCATGGAGCTCTTCTCTCTTGTGGGCGTAAACTGAAAACAAGAATGTGTTTATTTCTTTTTTAGAATTCTTACACTTTGTTTAAAAAAAAGAGAGAAGTTTACGACAGGTCGTTTTTAGTTTTAATTTTAATGGGGACGAAGTATTCTGATCATAACAATGTTGATGTGTGCAGAAGAGCCTCAGGCACTGGAACACTCCAAACTTCCAATGCAAGAGACCAAGACATGCCGATGTGTGCATGGAGGGAGGAATGGTGTTGGAGTCCAATGGCTTCCAATGTGCAAGCACAATGGATGCATTACATAAATGAACAATTTTAGGCCATAAATTATTATTATTTTTAATAACATTTTTTATCTCATAAAACCTTTGAGTATAGAGTATCCCACACCTTATCTGGGTATTGTGTAGGAGCCATTCATATTCATATTTTCAAGAAAAGGCTTGCAATAATAGATTTCCATATATGATAATGCAAGGACAACCACTTGATTTATAAAATTGATTTTTAATATTTCAATATTTATGGAAATTAATTTTCTAAGGTTTGCTTTCCAATTCTTTTGCCCCAATATACCCGCCCACATGGAGACTGTATGACTGCATATGAACTTGACCAAATTAGGCGTTAATCTACAGAAAGTTTCCCTCCTGTCAATGTCTGCCAGAAACTTACAACTCTCTCTCTCCTTTGAAGATTGAACCTCATCTGTTTGAAGTTTGTCCTATTTGCACCTCTAATATATATTGTTTGCTATGCATGTGTGCATGTGTGTGTGCATGTGGGGGCAGTATTTGAAGTCCTGGAGAGCATGCAGGCAATAAGCTTAGGCTGCAAGATTTGATACTGATTGTGGTCACCAAGATCTGCAGGAAATTGGAACCTTAAACCTTAATTGTTAGTCTCTTTGATCTCTCATGCAAGTCTTTTATCCAAATCCCTAACCAACTATACTACTGCATTTATTGACCAACATCTTGCAGCTGTTAATGATGGAGAAATAGATTTGTAAACAATACAAATTAGTGTTGTGAATTCCCTCAGGAGTGAAGTGGTATCAGCAACTGCATTGGAATGTGCACTATCAGGAACTGGAGAAGGTGCCAGTCCTGACAATGCCCCAACTCTAAATAGCTTCAGGCAATAGCTCTCCACCCTGAAGCTCATACAGCACATCTTCTAGCTGTTGCCCTTTGGCACTCGTACGACTTAGAAAAATGGCATCTGTGATGACGTTGTTCAGCTCTCTATTGCGAGGGAGTGCATGTCATAGGCAGTTGGAGAGCTAGCAGTTGGTTGATGTTAAACAGCAGCTGCATTTATGCATGTCTAGGATAGTGACTTCTCTTGTGCAGATATTTGGTGTGTGCACTTGTGCTCTTCATCATTTATATATATATATATATATATATATATATATATTTAGCTAGTTCCTTCCTGCTGCAGTTATTACATAATTATCTGATTGAATACTTTTATGTGTAGCTACTCTAGCCTATCACATCTTGCATGTTTATCACATGCACATCACATGCATATAAATAAATAATACATCACATGTGTGTCACATGTAAAACTAGTTTGTGTTTCTATTATTTACCTATGTAAACTATAGAACTTCACTGGTGGTCAAACATCTGGGTATTCTGCCATGCTCTCTGCATTTCCAGGTAACTGCCTCTTCAATGTTCCTGGCCTCTCTGCTTGTGATGTAGAAATGGTTTGTGTATAATTGCAGTCACTCCATGTCACATGGTGTAAGCAGAGGCCATATCCTTGACGCTAGAACCAACTCTTCCAGGACCTATATGAACAAGGGACAAATTTGAGACATCCTATACCTCTGTTCTCCTAAAGTGTCCATCTTGAACATCCTATCTCTATGTCACGGAATCTGTCTCCACCCAACACAGCCAGCCCATCTGCCCACAGCCACGGACTCTATAGCCTCATGTATGCTGCAGGCTGGCAGTGCTTGGACCTTTGGACAATACTTACTGATGGACATGATTAGGTGGGTGGGTGTGAGGGTTCCTAGTCCATGACATGGTGATGGTGAAACTTAGTCATGTAAGTATCACGGAATCATTCTAGTATGCAAGCCAGAACCTCTCCCAGAGTAAATATGTTTCCCTTTTTCCTTCCTCTAAAATGTATTCATACTATGTGTGTGATTCTTACTATATACATGCATGCATGCATGCATGCATGTATACATCCATGCATACATGCATGCATACATACATACATGCATGCATACATACATACATACATACATACATACATACATACATACATACATACATACATACATACATACATACATGCTCATGTATGCATGCACGCACACATACATTAACATGCACATACATAAACGTACACACATCATACACACCAGATATAGAACACTACTATTGCCTAACTTGTCGTGGTGCATTTACTTCTTCTTCCCACAATGTGCTCTAATTTGAGTTAATGAGTCAAAAAATGAAGGAAATACACTCCAGACAAGTTTTATCGCCATGACGATAGTGGGAGGTTACAAATATGGCACATGGTCCGATGCATACTTGACTATCGGCACTGTGTTGAGCACTGACTGTCTGCAGTCCATTGCAAGCAGCTGCCACAGTTGAGAGCTTGTGTGTGTGTGTGTGTGTGTGTGTGTGTGTGTGTGTGTGTGTGTGTGTGTGTGTGTGTGTGTGTGTGTGTGTGTGTGTGTGTGTGTGTGTGTGTGTGTGTGTGTGTGTGTGTGTGTGTGTGTGTGTGTGTGTGTGTGTGTGTGTGTGTGTGTGTGCGTGCGTGTGCATGCGTGCGTGCGTGCGTGCGTGTGTGTGTGTGTGATGTGTGATATGTGTGTGTGTAATGTGTATAGGTGGAGGTTCTGATGGTGTATGCAGGTGATCATGTGAGAACATGTGATCAGAATATAGTGATGTGTTTCTTTGCTAGTCCATGTTGGGTGTGGTGTGAGATTTTAACTCACCAAGGCTATAAATTCCAAGGTGGGACCCATGCAATTGCAGCATGCCATGCCGGGTTGCTATGTTGTTGCTGTTAATTCATTGGTCATTCAAATGGAGAGAGTCCTCTCCATTTTTTAAACTTTTTGATCACTAGCTATAAATCTGCTTGCATGTAATGGATAACCTGATTTGGTTGCAGCAGCTGTTCTCTGCGTGCTTGGAGATTGTTTTCGCTGCTGCCTTCCCAGATGTTTAGCAGTTAGTGCCTCACAGAAGTGCTGCACTGAAATGCTAAGAATTAAAAGAAGAGTAATTAGTTAATTATAATTCCATTTACAACTCTCTAGCTATATGGATATCGTCGGCAATTCTGACCACAGATCAGCTATAGATATTACATTATGCTATTTTTTCTTCTATAATTCAATTTCATTGAGCACAGGTTGCATAGCAACACAAACTGGAGTCCTTTCTTGATGTAATCGGAGCAAGCCCAGATTAGCTGGTGCACTGCTTGTAAGCAAACAGTACACACGCTATATGATATATGTAGTTTTCAGCAATGCAGTTCACATAAAATTTCTTTTCCCTATGGTTTCATATTTTGCTGGAGATCATAGAACATGAAAGGTTTTAAGTGTTGTTATCTGTTACATGATGTGAACATGGCAATCTGTATTCATTAATTGTTCATGTCTAATCAATGTGTATTCTGTTTCCAAGGTTACCAAATATATGTTTTGTGTAATGTTAATAATTGTACAAGAAACATCTCCACACATTTGTTCTCCTTTCTCATTGATAGTGTGTTGACTACAGTTTTTCTTCTCCCAACACTTTGAGGCCCTGCCTCTGATCTTGCTGACTTCACATCAGCTGCTCACAAGAGCTAATGAAACAACAGCTGTTTTTTTTTTCTTTTGTGAAATATTTTGAACACAGTTTTGCTTAGCAAAGGAATGCTCAACAGAAACACGACAAAAAAAGAGATTTACTTACAATTGAGTTTGTCAAGGAGCATGGTGTATGTTAGTGAGCACTTCATAATTAGATGGACATCATACAAACAGACAAGATTCTGCGCACACATGGAACACCTTGTGCTGTCTTTATGGTGGAGGGAAACATGCAGAGGAAGTATGTGTACTTGTCATTCATTGGTGGGTTGTTGTTGAAGTAGCTGAGAGCAGCCAATACGGCTGATCATCTTGTTTAACTTTGACACGAACGTCATAATATACTTCATGTACGGCTGAAGCGAGGGGAGATTTATCAGATATATATTCAGTAGTACTACATTATTTGGATATCAAGTGTTTGCAATGATGACAATGTGTAACCCATGACCACATTTGATGAGTTAAGTTCATATTAAGGTCCTGGCCAGGTACAAGTGGACTTGTGGCTAACACAAACTCTTGTTCAGAGTAGATGTACCTGTTGATAGTGTATGAAAGAGATAATGTGATAACTGATATACAGTAGATTACACAGACTGGTGTGTATTGAATATTTTGTGTGAACAATTAGTTAGAATTACACAGTTCTAAGGTACATGGGCAAAACTGTTAATAAAGTGTCAGCATTGCTAGATGGTATCCCTCAAGCCTTCATGTTGACACTAGGCTGAATATCCTTAGTGGGGTTTCCCCTCATTTGGATGTTTATATGTGAATATCATCCCTTCTGCCTACATGCACGCACACAGGCACACACACACACACACACACACACACACACACACACACAGATTGGAAGTTTTAAACTAATTGTATTTCAGAGCATTTGGTTATATTAAAATATGTATTTCTTTTCATGACTAGTGGATTAGCTATGATCTCAGGTACAGGAGCAGCATCATTAGAAAGTGATATCCTATTATTTAATTTTAGGGCAGAGTATGGCAGGCTGGTTGTATTCTTAAGTACGCACAGCGCCAATCCACATCCAGGTGCATGTCAATATGCCTGCTCTGTGGGTGATGAGTGGGTGGGTGATTAGCTGTTGGATTAAACATGCCCCTGATTTGCTGTCTTAGGCCTCCTCCAGTTGTTCCACCCAAAGGATGTGATGTTCTTATGAACTTGTATGACCCTTGGACTGTGGTGTTGTCAATTTCCTATTACAAACAGGCCCTTTTTTATGTTTTTCTTTTTAATATCAGATAACAAGTCACCGGACAATGAGTAATAACTATAATTCAGTGTAGAGTATTTCCTCTCAGACACTGGCCATCCTGCCAGACCAGACGCACCACCAGTTGGTGTGTTTACTTCAGGGTCCACCAGGGTCCACCACCCCATCCTAGTGGCTCATCAGTCTGGCTATTTTGTGATCAGGATGAGTACTGTCTCTGTATTGGTATGTATAATATGTATTATAACAGCTTTCTTTTTCAGAAACACATCATTTATTAAATGTCATTTGTTTGTATGTATCCTGGCCTCAATATGGCTGTGTGATCAGTATGCTGAGTTAATGTGTGGAGCATGTGGTAGTGAGAGAGTCTCTCAATGGTTTGAGAATGTTGCATTTTAAAATTTATGTTTTGATACTCCACATTGAAATAGGAGATGTAGTGTGTGATGTACACCCCTACCTGCTCTCCAGGGGGTAATTCACTAATTGTTTACTACATCACCAAAATACACTCTATCTGAGAAGACAGAGTAACTGGTTTATACAGCAATGGCTGGAATGAGGTGTCAGAATGAGACTTGCATGTTAAATGTCATTATTTTTTAAAGTGTATCTCACCTCATGAAGGTCTGAGATTGGCTGAGCCCATAACTTCCCATCATGACCTCTGACTCCCGAACACCCAGGGCTATGATACCCAGGGCTATGATGATTGCAACACTTGTTGGATGCAGTGGAAATATGGCTGCTTTATCCCTCGGTTGTTTTTTTTCTCTACACACATTATGATTCCTATTCTTCCTCATTCAATAGTCCAGCACTTTCCCTCCTTCTTTCCTTCACCCCCCCAATCCACCTTAATAGATTTAGAATACATGTATAATAAATGGTGGATATCATAAGGTAAGTTTGAGCAGTAGCAGATTTTCTGGAATCCATGATTATATCTCTTGATGCCTCAGCCATTTGATCTTTGAGTGTTTTCCTCTAATTTTTATTTTCTCCTTTTAATTTATCTTCATTTGGATAGTCTATGGTGTGAGTAGCTACCAAAGATAAGTGGGGGAAAATGTGTCCGTATCTTTAACTTCCTGGTTCAACTTTGATGTGTGTGTGGTGGCAATATCTGGTTTACTACTGTCTGTGGTTTGACATTTATGCCATTAAAGCTGTTCACAGTTCCACATCGTTAGGACATTCTAGGAAATAGTAAAATAAAAATCCTGGATCTGTTTGATAGAAATTCATTCCAGATTAGGTGAAATGCTGGGAAGGGTGCATTTTTGCACATGTAATTAATATGAAACTTCACATGGAATAAAGAAAAGGAGAGAAAAAAAACTCAAAAGCTGTGAAGCAGCTGTGCAAAGCTTGAGACAGTGTGATTTCTTTCTGTGCAGGGTCAGCTCAATGTCTGGGAGAGGGAAGGGGTAATGGTGACCGAAGAATGGCACAAAAGAGTGTCCTTGTCTTCATACCCTTATCTTGTAAAATTCCATCTTTTGGCAATTTATTTTCAAGCTCCTGGTGGCCACTAACTGTGGTAGCTTGAAGAGGAACTGCTAATGGAAAACATAAAATATCAACTTTGGAAGAGTGAGAAAGAATACGAAACAACAACATCCCCACCCCCCCACCCACACCCCTTATTGAGAGGTGGTCATGCTGCTTAATATTAATTAATCTACTATCTGTAATCTGGCAGCAGTACCAGATGCTTTGGTGGAGTGCTTTCCTGTTCTATCCATCAGCATTGACTGTAAAGGTTATGATAACTTCCTGTTTCCCTTCCACCTGAACTTGAGTGGGTCCATGCTTATATAAATTAGATGATTGTAAACACAAGATAATTATTTTATGACAGGAAAAAGTCTCACCTCTTAAAGTATAAAATATTCTTCAGTTTCCAGTCAGTACTTTGATCTCCCCAGAGGAACTTAGGGTAAGGCATTAATATCGGTTTCATTATCTTTCATGATTATGATTAATGATGATTTCATCTGACCTTTTG
Organism: Lycopodina hypogea; assembly: GCA_963969325.1. Taxonomy (NCBI): domain Eukaryota; kingdom Metazoa; phylum Porifera; class Demospongiae; order Poecilosclerida; family Cladorhizidae; genus Lycopodina; species Lycopodina hypogea. The sequence continues at coordinate 1,261,296 of OZ017780.1, read as the reverse complement.
ATGCACTCATTGAAGTTTTTGTATGCATGAAAGTATTACATGTCTTACAAGTTTTGGAGTAGCTTGACCTCTCTGCTGATAAAATACTACCTTTTCAATAAGTCTGACAATAACAATAAACAGTTTGTTAATTTTTAAAGAGGGAAACACAGGTGAGCTGTATTCATACTGTTCCATCATCCTTGCTACCAGGCTATACCTGGCCAATTCACAAGCAGTTTCCCGAATTACCTTCTTTGGGAGCAGTTTACTTGTGGTTCTCACTCTCTTGAAAAAATCTTCAGGTACCAGGTTGCTAATAGCAACTGATTCAATAGTAAATAGAGTGTAGGGAATTATATATACCTTGTACCTAGTTGGAGAACATCATTTAGCTAAAACTGTTGTCTTTGTGTTTTCACACTTGAAGTTAATGACTGACTGACACAAACCTCGTGAAAAACTATTATGGGGATATATTCAGCCAGTCACCTTTGATTAAAGGAAAGAAATAAATAAAATGAAATAATTTATGCAATTTCTTAACAGTCTTCAGTTAAATTAACTGGGTTTGAATACCAGCTTCCCTTCTTGAACTTGGATTGCTGAAAATGAAGTTTATCCACAAGCAGCTGTCTCTTAGTTGGGCAGCTGTTTAAATTTCAGTACATTTTTGACCAATGGGACTAATTACAATTAGAAAAGATGCCAGCCCTGAAGTAAACAGACACGTTCCTAAACAATATGGTGGAGAATGAAAATAAATGGACTATTGTGGCTTTTGTTTTGTGGTAAGTACAGTGCAAGAGAGGAAATTGTTTCAGGGTAGACTTGCTTGCATTCATCATCTTTAAATCGCTTTGGCCCCAGCCATAGGTTACTTTACTTGGCCTGGTGATGAAGACATGGCTTCATTGACCATAGCTGGTGAGAGTGTCTGTTGCAGCTACAACCCTTGGAATCTGAGGAGAATGATGTTGCTTTGGTTGACACCAGTGGTTTCACCTAATGTCGTGGTGTTTGATTGTTGCTGTAATTTACCATATGCATTTCCTTTTTGTTCTTTTATGTGAATGTGTGGAGATAAAAAAAAGAAGTTTTAATTAATTCTCCATTTTGACAAAAAACTACAGGAGAGTGGTGGAATAATGGATTTAAACAGAAAAGCATCATCATGTTGACTCAAACTGCCCAACCACATGTGTGAATACTGTGGAACACAACACAATCACATCACCAGGGAATACCCTTTTAAACATCTATTCAACAAGGCATTTCACTTGCAGTGAAATGTCCAACTTTGTTCCAAAAGTGACTGGCGAATTTGAGATTGTAGAGAGGGGGTGGGTGGGTGGATGGCACAGAAATAGTGAGGTAAATGTTGGCCACAATTTGGACATGCCAGCACAGTAATGGTTTCCATTCTGGGAAGAGGTTTATTTAGGTACTTGATGGTTATGAAGCTTAGTTCCTGAATAAGCAAGCAGATAAAATTCTGTATTTTATTTCTTAAAATTAATGTGTTTGTGGGTATAGCTTCCTTTTCTGTGTGGGTAAGCCACTGCTAACAGAACTATAGTAACTTGACTAGCCAGAATGACTCACTTCCACTCTTTCCTGCATATCATTTCATTAGCAAACCACTTTTGTTCCTCTTGGTGTTTGGTGGTGAATTTTCTGGGAATTATAAAACATTTCCAATAACTAGATTGCATTCCAAGCCTCCTGCTTCAATTGCTGGCTAGGCCCCACCTTCTGTGGGCTCTAGTCACATGATTGTCTGTGACAGAGTTTTAGAATGCGCATAAGAGTGGGAACAGTGCGACTTGGCCTTTAAAAAAAAAAAAATGTTCATGGGGTTTGGGCACAGTTTTGCTGACCTCAGTTAGAGTGTGTTTACATAAATATGGTTGTTAGTACTCACACAATAGGGGACCAATATAGGAAAAAACAAAATATGTAGTGATGACCCCCTGGACCCCAAGATCCCCCACAAAAATTGGTGGCCATAAGATTGTGGCAACAGTTGTAAATTATCAAACCGATTTAACTGCCTCTGTCCAGCTCTAATGAATTTCCATCTTGAATCTTCATCACTATCAGTACGTTCTCTTTCTTATCTTTTCTCTGCTTAGAACTCTGTGAGAGCCCTTCATGCTCCACTAAGCTTCAGCATCTATTCTGTGCAGGTGTTCACTACCAAGTCTTGTGGTGTGCTGCACTCTCACTCCTGCCACCACAACTACAGTGGGCCTCTGCACTCTCACTCCTGCACCACCACAACTACAGTGGGCCTCTGCACTCTCACTCCTGCACCACCACAACTACAGTGGGCCTCTGCACTCTCACTCCTGCACCACCACAAGGGCCTCTGCACTTTCACTCCTGCACCACCACAACTACAGTGGACCTCTGCACTCTCACTTGGAGTGCAAATAGCTGCTGCTCTAAAGGAAAATAAATCCTACTGAGGAAGGAAATTACATGGAATGCAGTTTGATGTGAGCTCAATGATTTGAAGAGAATTTGACATATTGAATTACAATTGTAAATGCAAAGCATTGGCTAGTGATGTTTTGCTATCTTTATCCATGGCAGTGAAATAGCAACCAACCAACGAAATGTGGGAAATTCCTGATGTTTCCTGTATATAAGTAATCTGTGGAGCAATTCACAAGTCTGATATTTATTGTTTTTAACAGTAGTTGTTTAAAATCACATCAGCAAGATTTCTTAGGGATAATAGAAATAAAAATGAAACATTCCTCAGCAGCCAGTGTTGGCTAAGTATATTCTCCACAGTAAATATCAGATCAACTGTTTATTAAAATGTTGTTGATGCAAGTATGTTATGTTGTATGCTACATCTCTGTTTGTTTTATGGAACCTCTATGTAAGTACCAGTATTTGGTGTTGACTTATGAAGTCACTAATTATGATTAATTCAAGTCCTATCTTATAAGAGAATATAAGATTTCCTCAAATTATAGTAATAGATCAAATTTTAAAAAATCATTCCTCACCTTCGCATTTGGAATGCTTTTTTAAGATCACATCAGTATTTTCTGTGTAGTAATCTAACCACATCCTATTATGAATCTGACAAGATTATTGAGAAAAATTAACGAACAAAAATAAATAGACAAGAAAACCCCAATAAACTCCCCCCCCCTCAGAAAAATAATACAATAGGCCCACCAATACAATACAATAGGCCCCCAATACAATACAATAGGCCCCCAATACAATAGGCCCCCAATACAATACAATAGGCCCCCCAATACAATACAATAGGCCCCCCAATACAATACAATAGGCCCCCCAATACAATACAATAGGCCCCCCAATACAATACAATAGGCCCCCCAATACAATACAATAGGCCCCCCAATACAATACAATAGGCCCCCCCCCCCCATTCTGGTCCATTGGCTATCACCTAATATGGCCATCAGTTTGAGATGATCTGAGGATAGTCTTACATCACATTATGTCAACAATACAATATCTTTGAAGATTATATAACTGTAGTCCTGAGCAGTTGTGGTTCATTACTGTCATTGTGCACTATCTTCTTACACCTGTTTAACAGGTTATAATCTAATTACTGACCACACCTAAACACAGCCAAATCTTAATAGTTCTAGTGCATGTTTTGCCATGACCACATGTGGCAGATTATGGTCAGTGTATGAACCGTGATGAATTATGTGAAGCCAACACGAGGTCATAACGTAATCCTAAAATGAATTTAAGCCAATTCATAAAATAACACTTCCCACTCAACCCTGGCCTGGATATGACCGGTTTCTGGTTCAGCGTTGATGAGACAAGCAACATTCTACTGAATTATTTTCTCCAGTCCATGTGTTATGGTTTAACCAGACTTTATTCTCAGTTGTATTGATGTTGTTTTTACTGCCTCAACTAGGCTACTAAGAAAATGTGGTTTTATTGAAAGGTAGGTTAGGCTAGCCAAAGGCTTACAGCTGCAGTCCCACACCTGCATCTGAAATAGATGGTTACTGTGAGCCCTGCCAGGAGAACAAGGCAACCTTACTAAAGAACTACAGCTTATCAATGTCCAGAGAAAGACGTATCTTCTGCTTGTTCTTCAGTATTTATTCCCTAAACTTTGAGGACTAGCCACTTCCATGCCACTTACTAATTTGATATAGTAGTTGTGTGTTTGGTTGGTGTCATAAACAGAGAAATGAACAAAAAACAAACAAACATTGTCTAGCTTTTTTCTACATTCTGTTATCAAGATGATATTTAATTGAACTTTATTTTTTTGCATATGTACATACATGCATACATACATACATATAATCATGCATGCATGCGTGTGCATACACACACACACACACACACACACACACACACACACACACACACACACACACACACACACACACACACACACAGCAGATGGTTTTGAAAATGATGGCAGGTCATTAGTTATAGACAAAGTTCTTCATTATGTTCTACCACAATTGTTTAATTGAGGGATCTTTTGCTTTAGAACTTTTATTTGAATGTCTTTTGCTGGTATAAATGTTTTGTCCACACACATGCATATGCAGTATGCACATCCGAAATGTCAACAACAAAAATCAAACATGAAATGGAAAATATATCAACATTGAATTTTGAAATGAAATTTAACATATTTTGAAATAGAAAAAAAAATCAATTTTCTGAAACAAAGTCCCACGGGGTCTACTTAAGGTGCATTGCATTGAGCCCTACCTGTGCTCTGCAGTGGAGCAAGAAAGACTGAACGCTGAATGCAACACTTTTACTGTAGTGATGCCCCTCCTTTTATTCCTTTTCTTTCATATATGCAGAACTTCACAGAATGTGAAATTCCTGTTTGTTTCTATATAATGGCTTGTGTGGATTAATTAACTTCACAAATTACTCTGTACTCCTATGCATGAAATTACCTCCAACTACAATAGATAATGATAAAATATTTTTAAAAAGCTCAATGCAAGCGCCAGCTGTATTCGCAGCCCTATTTGCATAGCTACAGGAATGAAAGGATTACTTTTGATTGAAACTATTCTTAAGGATTGTTACTCCCCACTGCAGATGGACCTGGAGGGTGAACCCCCACCTCACACCCACATCCCTGGTCAAAGGTCTAAAGTTTGTCAGGGCACTCTCTGACAACTGCTGATTAGGTGCTGTGTGACTATTACATGTTTATATGCTGGTGTTTTGATGCTCAAGGGTGTGGTAATAACACTTCCTTGAAGATTGCAGCACATTTACCTTAGTGCCAGAAGGTGCAGATTGGAAGGAAGTATTGCATAACAGTTACCAACAGGGAAAAAACTATGATTACAGTTGTTTACTGATGTTTCAAGGTGAATGTCCTTTTTTTGTCTGCTCTCTATCCTGCCCCAATCAGTTTCACTGCATGTCAGATGCTGCCATATAAGGTAAAATTTTCAGCTTGTTTCGTTTTTGGAGGGATTCCTGGCATCTTCTCCCTTTACATATCCACAGGATGTTTGGTGGAGAAGCAACCAAAATGCAAATCACCAGGTAACCAATTGATGTTTGCATCTTTGTGGGTGCTAACTGAATTGTATCAGTAGTTGACTAGAGGATGAGAAAGTTGAATACCAACATATTGGTTAAAATACTGGTTTATGTAATCACATTATATCTTCACCACATGTATAATTACTTGTGTTTTAAAAAATTAGAATAGACAACTTTGTCAGAATGTGATTGGAAGGAATAATATCCTGTTCTTATCTATTAGACACAGAGATGTGACAATGCTCAGTACATAATTAAACTTACTTTCCCTGCATAAATTTTGGGCAGTTTTTCTTGTGCACTCCTTTGATTATTAGGCCACCAGAAATCTTTGACACTACAAAAATATTAACAAAACAATCTTCAGCATTAGATGGATGTTGTTGGTTTATTTTTTAAATCAAAAACCACCCACATGACCAATGGGTAAGACACTGGCTTTTTGAAGGGTTAGAGTCCATTCCTCCCGACCATCCCTGTCCTTTGCACCCTTTGCCTCCCCCTCTTTTCCTTCCTTTCAGTTTCCCACCCACGCACACTCCACACCACGTCCAATAGCATGGTGATGACATTCATCATACTACGAGTGAAGATTCCTTCTCCTCCTCCAATACACTTTTATCTTTTATTCTTTTCCCACTGTGAAACCTTCTGGGGGTGTTCATGTGACCCACACCACACGTGTGGTCAAGAGGGAAATATATTTTGCATGATTTAACTTTGCAGAGAACCTCTACTAGCTGCTATAATATTAACAAGTTGAAATTAAGAAAAAAAAAGTCCTGAAAGTTAATGTGGGAATGGAACAAAGTTTGTAATTTGTTTTATAATGTGTTAATTGTGGGCAGTAATTATGTTGGAGAACATATCCTGATTGCCTAATGAGACACTCACATAGTGTATATGTTTGTCTACATATAATATTGTGTTTGCAACATTGCTAATACAAATTACAATGCTGAGGTGAGGGAATTGGGGACCCAGTAAGAGAAGTATAAATAGGAAATATGAGAAGAAAATAAAGAAGAATTGCTCTATTTTTCCCTCACAGGTACAACTCTTGTACATTCTAATAAGTCATGTGAAAAGTTTTTGAATCATGTGAAAAAATGTTTTTGTTGCTGATTTGGTTATACCATGTGCTTGCCAGTTGATACATAATATATTATATATGTATGTATATTGGTTTTATCCTGTGCAGCTATTGTTTTGAGCTGCCTAATTTATGTATAAGAAAATTCAAAGTTTGATTTTTTCACATGTACAAGCAGCTGTATTCCTAATTCATGGTGCGACTACTCATCTTGCTCGGACTGTCCACTAATCTATATATATATATTATTATTGAATTTATATTAGAGTTGTCTTAATTCTTACAATTGCTATGACCAACTTTATCTAAGCAGGGTTTTAACCTTTACAGATCAGCTTTATAAAATAAAAAAAAATTCCTGTGATGTGCTTAATTTGTCCTTAATTTGTTGGAACATTTAGTTTTGAAGTGAATTGTGTTTCAGGTTGTTGCTTCAAGGCTGTACTTTGTGGAGTGTTGTAGATGTGTCCATGGTCAAGGAAACACAGCTGGCTGTAATAAATCGGAAAAGTAGATTTCCAGAAGGTTCTATTTTAGATGCTAATTAGCTTATTAGTGCATTTGGTGGAGACAGAGAGATGGAGCAAGTGCTTCTGTTTTGGATGCTAAGCTCCACAGGCTTTGATCTTGAGTGGTGCATACTTCAGAGCAAGAGAGTGCTTGTTGTCTAATGAAGGCTTACTTATGCTTTCATCATCAACAGGGATAGTTTACAGTCTCTGGTCAAGAATATCATGTGTCAGCTTGTGGATGGGATGTAAAGTGCAGGCAGAGGAGCTACATCAGACCAGTCTGAGTGGTGTCCACATTCCATTCCATGAAAGCAGTACTAAAATGTATTTCCTGTTGTTTATAGATTTTTCCTATCCCAAAAGAAGTGAGATAGAAGGATTTTCATCCCATTCATGTATTCAATTTCCCCTTCCCTTTCTAATTGTTGGATGTATGCAGAGTCACATGGCTTATTAGCCATGCTCGCAAATTAAATACTTGCAGGAACATATTATGAACTTTACTTTATCAGATGCTTCATGCTCACTACAAAGATGGAGGAATATGTCAATGCATGCTTTGCATAATATTTTCTTTTTCTTTTCTTTTGCTGTTTTTTAATATTTTTTTCTTAATTTCACTTAACATGCAGCTATCTAATTACAAACTTCCAGGAATGTGAATATTCTGGTAATCTGTTGTTAAAGGAAGGCAGAAGCCCTTCATGTAGACATAGCTGGACACATGTGCGATTCGTGTATATCTTTTACGTCATCTGCACTCACTCTATAGCAGCCGCTTAACTGGATGTGTTTATCACAATAATCAGTCAGTCATGTGTATCATTTACACATATGCACACACACATGAGGTGATCATTGACCCGTACAGGAAATTCAAAGTAATTGGCTTCCAAGTTTGTTGTTATTTTTTGTTTGGCTTCCAAGTTTGTTGTTTATTTTTTGTCAGCTTAATGAACACTCACATGATGTCACATGCACAGAATCCATGCAAAATTTGAGGTTTGCTAAATCAATCCATGTAACGTTGGTGATGAATGTCAGTCATCAAATGTAAAGGGATAGAAATAGGGATGCATATTTTGAAAAAAGTTGTGGTTTATTCACATTCTCTGTAAACTCCTAAACCTCACCTTCATTAAGGGGGGAAGAGGGAGAGGGGGGAAAAACCCACCAAAAACAATCTGGAAGGGTATCATCCCAGTGATCTTCAGCTTGGGAGACCTATGCATTAACCATTGGGCCATGTTTTTGGTAGGCCTTTTTTGTATGGAGAATTCAAAGTCCTATTTTCTCACCAGGCCTATTATCTCTGCTGGGTTTAACTACGCATGTCAAAAGAATTTCATTCAAATTTATCCAAAACTGTGGGAGGAGTTAGAGAACAGAATGACACACGGAAATGCCTGAAATCCTCTCTGGTATGATAACCTCCAACTGCCGTTGGTAATCATACAATTGTAGAGCCACTCAGTGCCCTATGTTATTCCGTTATAACACACATCACATCCACAGGAGATAAAATATGATATGAATATATATTTATATATATACTAGCACAGAGTGCCCAAGTGATGCCTTCCCGATGCCAAGGGTGGAAGAGCTTATACTGATAGATTAGGTGAGGCTAAATCTTGGGCTAAGTTCATAACATTGCTACAGAACCACTAAACACCCTTAGGGATGTCATTGTAGTGAAAAAGGAAGGTAAAAGGAAATAAGTCTTCATTGTCCAAATTTTATTCCAGTTGGCCAAGTGGTTACACGAACATAAAGATATAGATAGATAGGTAGGTAAATATATAGGGCAAATACACATGGCATATTGTTTTATTATGTAAGAATCGCCCCCACCCACTCCAAGAACTCATTCCCCATCCTTCATAAGTGCTCATGCTAAATTTCATCCGAATTGGCCCAGCGATTATCTAAATTTCAGTTGCTATGAACAAATTTAAAAAATAGATAGATAGACATAATATGAAATTTTAATTGAATTATGTGATAATCATCCCACACCAATCCCAAATGCCTGTGCCAGATTTCATCCTAATCTCCCCTGTGCTTCTCTCAATCTCAGTGATTATATACAAATAGGTAAAGATAGATAGATAAAAATACTGCAATTCAAATTTAATCATATAATAACCATCCCACACCCTCCCCAAATGCTCATGCCAATTTCATTACAATTGGCCCAGCAAATCTCTAAATACCAGTGGTTATGTTCAAATAGGAAAAATTCATTTGTTGCACTTTTTTTTAATTTTTTTATTTTTTATTTTTATTTTTTTTTTATGTAAAAATGATCCACCACCCTCCCCAAGTGCTAGTGTCAAAGTTCATCTCAAGCAGTTCTCTAAGTCGACTATGCACAAATAGGAAAGATAAACGCACAAAATGCTACAATTTAAAATTTAATTGTGTAATAACCATCCCACACCCACCCCAAGTACTCGTGCCAAATTTCATCCCAACCAGCCCAGCGGTTCTCTAAATCCCAGTTTGCAGAAAGAGAAGAAAATAAATAGATAGACTAAAAATGGAATAATTCAAAATTTAAATACGTATTAACCATTCCACACCTACCCCAAGCACTCATGCCAAATTTCATCACGACTGGTCCAGTGGGTTTTTTTTTTGTGTTGAAATCCTGCAACAGAAGACAGACAGACAGACAGACAGACAGACAGACAGACAGACAGACAGACAGACAGACAGACAGACAGACAGACAGACAGACAGACAGACAGACAGACAGACAGACAGACAGACACAGACAGACAGACAGACAGACAGACAGACAGACAGACAGACAGACAGACAGACAGACAGACAGAACTTATTTTCATATATATTAGCAGAAAACCCGTTTTACTGCTGTAGTCACAAAAGTGTCTGCTTTGAAGGCATATGTTAAAGACTTCTGAAACAAAAGTGAACATGTGATTAGGTCATAGCATTTTTTAGAAGTATCATTTACCCCTACACACAAAGAGGAAGAGGTGTGGCCAGATGGGACCCACCCCATGTGATTCGCAGTCAAGTTGTGTCTGCATGCCAAAGGTTTTAGGCCTGTAGCTCCACTCTTTTCTGGAAGAAGTACCATTTTTAACTTTTTTTTTTACAGTAAGGGGTGTGGCCATATAGATATGCTTATGACGGTCCCTTGGTGAGGTGACACTAATTCTAAATATACATGGGTTTGTGGGGCTAAATTCAACCCGTCAAGCGTGATTTGAGGTTATATCTTTTTAAATAGGCTGGACCCAACAATTAGCAAACTACTTCTAAGCTGATTTTTCTTCTCCTAATCATCCCTTGTTTTTTTTTGTATTGGTGCTGTTGTAGTAGTGTGAGATGTAAATAATGATATTTTAAAAATATTAATAGATAAAAATCTGAATAAAATGTTTTGCAATTAAGTTTCAAGGTCAAATGGAATATGGGTACTGTTGTTCCCAAGATTCCCCATTAGGCAGAGTAATTGTCTCTGTGTGAGTGTAAACTGAATCTTTTAAGGCTCTCTACAAAGGTTTATACCCTCTAAAGTAGTATGCTTAATTTTCCTTGTCTGATCCAATTTAGTTGTTGGGACTGGGTGTCTACCTGTTCTCAGAAATTTGTGGTGAAACTAACTACTCCACTACAATGGCACTTCCTTTGCTCACCTCACCTCCCCTTGAGTGAGTCTGGTTTCTGAGGAATCCTGCATTACCATGTTCAGTAGGTGAGTGGTACAGGATGTTTTCTCTGGTATAAAATACAAGCAATAATATCAGGTGTTGTAAAGGGTTATTGACAACAACATACAAAATGGCTGGCCTTAAAATGCAACTGTTGGTGAGGTATGAAGAGCCTACATATGAAACAGCAGGTATGGCTTCAGCTCATGTGTTCCTTGTTACAACATTTAATATGGAAGCGTCTGGCAGGGATACATAGAAAATATTTACATTTTGGGAGGGAAGCACTAGTAAAAACACTTCTCAGTTTACTTCTAATCAACTAGGGAAGGGGGACCAGGTGGGGATGGAGGTGTACTGGAACTAACTCCAAACATGTGATGTAGACATTTGATATTTCGCTAAAAAGGTGAAAAGATCTCTGTGTGCTATTTGATTACAATGTATAATGACTACTTTGAAAAGGGGGAAGCCAGTAGCAAATTTTAGGAGTTCCTCACGCCTTTATCCAATCACACCATTTCAAAGAGGAGAATCAGAGAGGACTATGCGTATGACACAGCATATTCCTCTGATTCTGCTTTGATCTACATTTTTTTTTTTTTTACCTCTGGAGGTACCTGATGATCAGAAGACTAGATATTTGTCTCAGGAGCTGATTTATTATGTCTTCTTACAATTTACATTGAGGGACTGCAAATGTCTTATTAATAAAGTTGGACCATGAAGAAGGAATGGATCAACCCATTTTTTCCAAGCTTCAATGAAATGGTCTGTCATCAAATTCTTATCCAATGACACACTCATAATTGTTATATGTTTCAAGAAACTGAACACAAAACTCCCCCCCCTCCCCCCCATCAGTATCATGTCCATATAACCATGTGTAGTGCAGAAATCCCCCCCCCCCCCTCCCACACCTGAATATTTATTTGAAGTAGGGGGGGAGGGGGATTCGGGAGGGGGTATTTTTATTTGATTCAACAAAGAGATTTAGATCTCTCTGGTTAAAAATGGTAGGCAGTTATTTTGAAGTCTGGAGTTTTCTAGACAAAAAAAAGAGAGAAGAAATTATTTGTTGTATTCTTGTGGTTGGTCCTTGATATTTCCCCATAGAGATTGTGACATGATCTAGGTGGTCGAGGTATTTATGGCATGGCAATAACTGACTGCAAAGTTTATGTAAGCAGTCACAAAGCCCATGGAAGAATAAATCTTTTTGTTGCAGCATTGTGTTACCTTTCCAGTGCTAGCATCGCATTGTGAACCAGTATGACATATTAAAGTTAAGCAAGTTGTCAAAACATTTCCCTCACTTAGTGCATGTGCCAAGGGGAGTTGTGTTGCCAGATTGAATATGTTAGGGATCCCCAGAAGATCAGCAGATGTCAATAGGTTATTTTGTGCTTGATTAAATAGTATGTTATATGTTATGTAATTCTTTAAGATAATGTTATGTTTAAGAGTGAATAAAAATATCGATTATTTATGGTTTGTGTGAATAAAATTCATTATTTCAAGTACAATACCTGTGTAATGACTACTCTAACAATTTAGGGAACTATTGGTGACAGATATAATTTGGTTGGATCTAAATTGAAGTTACTGTGCTTTCTTTTTCTCTTCATTCCACAACATTATTTGACTTGAGTAACGTTTGCCTAACAGTATATTGTACCAGTTATAAAAATAATAACTTAAAAATTTTTCCCCCATTTTTTTGAATTAATCAAATTTTATTTTTCATTAGTATTTTGAATTGCTGGTGAGATATTAGCATACTATTTTCACAAGTGTTGTTGTAGCTGCTGGCATGTTTCCTAAACATTCACTAGTGTGGTGGGAGGTGAGCTAGACTTTATTGTGTAATATGACTTGACATAATTATTGTCCCTCTTAACAAATTATTTAGCTATTATTTAGTTTTTATTGTTACTTAAAAAAACAACATATAATGGAATAATAAAATTTTCATATTTAATCTAATTATAGACATACAGCTTGTAATAAAGGTACAGTGTATCACTGTACAGTATTTTACTAGTACAAAGGAGAAAGTCAAATAAATATAATTGATGACGTGTTTAATCAATTCATGTTAATAGGTTGGTCAATAGTATCTAGTATCACTGCCTGGCTGTACTGTAGTGGAGGGACTTTCCTCTCAACTGGCAGATTCTTTTCCTTTGGGGGAGCACTCAAAGTAAGCATCAGTTGTTATAAAAATCTGATAAGAAAAAGTTTTCCCACATCCTCTTGATGTATACACAGAATGCAGACATGTAGGGGCACTGTGAGAGTAGGAAATGGAATGTGATAGCATAGGTATTCACATCCCCTGTATGTCACCACTACCTTGACAAGAGACTGTCAGAGAATACTACACATTGGCTGAGCTTTCCTGTGGAGAAGGTTTTCTGAATTCCACCATACCTGGTTGGTTTCATCCTCATTATCACGGCCTGCTTTTTCATTAGCACAGAGTGTATAACACTCTAGCAATCATGAACATATATATGAACTGATTGATGGAGCGGTGTTGTTTCAACTTTTCTTTTAGTGTTTTATCATTAAAAGCTGCTCCATGGCTAAGAATTACACAGTATTAATAAAAATTCTTAGAGAGAGAGAGAGAGAGAGAGAGAGAGAGAGAGAGAGAGAGAGAGAGAGAGAGAGAGAGAGAGAGAGAGAGAATAAATAAATAAATAAATTTAAAATTAGTAATAAAAAAAGGGTTTCATTTTTAATTATAACTATTTTGACTTGTTTTTAAAAATATTTATCACAGTTAAATATAATATTGAGTCCTGTTTGAAGTGGTTAAGAAATGGGTTCCGTATGAAACCTTTTCTGGTATTGGAGTGGAACTGTATGGCAGTAATTACTTCCTGCCACAAACTTCTGCTGAAATTCCTATCATGTTCTGTGCAGTGTACTAAGTTTTGTCAAGCAAAGTCCTTTTTTTTACATTCTGTGTTTGGCTGACATCTTCCTTATCTACCTTTATCTAATTAACAGAAGATTGTTTGTCTTTCTGGTGTTCATTATAATTATGAACCAATGCTGTGCTTGGAGCTGTAATAATGAGGATATATAGCTATTATCAATGCTTTGGATCCCATTACAGAACTTGTTCTTGCTGACAGGACAGATTATTCTACTGAAATGGCAGGAATTAGATTTTTTTTGTTGCAATCATGCTAAAATGTTTCATAGAAAACGTGACAAAATATCTTCTTAAAATTGAGTTTGTAAAAGAGCATGGTATAGGTTTGTGACCACTTCATAATTAGATAGACATCAAACAAACAGACAAGATTCTGCACACACACGGAACACCTCGTGCTGTCTTTATGGTGGAGGGAAACATGCAGAGGAAGTATGTGTACTTGTCATTCATTGGTGGGTTGTTGTTGGACTAGCTGAGAGCAGCCAATACGGCTGATCATCTTGTTCAATTTTGAAACAAATCTCATTAGTAAAAGGCAATTAGTCAAAAAGCAAGTTGCTAGAATTAAAAAATTGTAATCAAATGCATAGAAATCTAAACTTGTTCCAATAAGGTGGAGGATGTTTTTGTTTTGAAGTGATGAATTTGTAAGTAATCAACATTGTCATGAGATTTCCTTTGGCTGGAGATTGGAATTTTCCCAAGTGGATGGAAATGCTCATTCATCTTGAGTGGCTGTTGAGTATTCAGTTACTTTGAGGGCCGCTTTTACACTTTTTGGTTTTCCTGTTGGTGGGATCAAATTTGATTATTATTTCTTTACTTCTGTTTTGTCCAGGGCAGGTATGTTAATTTGGAACCAACTGAGGAAGCTGACCATATCTGGAAAAACAGTTGTTTGGTTGGTACTCACATTTTTAGCGCTTTTAGTGAAACAGAATATTGATCAGGTTGCGCTAATTATAACTTGTTAATATTCAGAAGCTGCATTTTTAGATAACCACAAGGTGATTCTCAAATAACTAGATCCATATTTGTCTTGCAGGATCTCTTGTCTGCCAAATCAGGGCAAGTGATGTGGCATGCCTGACTAACAACCTCCTTTTGTTGTAATCGATTTCTTTATGTCAGTCAGTCTGTCAGTCAGTCAGTCAGTCAATCTGTCTGTCTGTTAGTTAGTCAGTCAGTCTGTCTAATATACTTTGTTGTGGAACAGAAACACCATTTCCCGTGAGCTAGTTCGTCAAAGGAAATTGGTGCTACTGTGATTGGAATTAATCTTTGGACTACATTTCGGAAGTGTATGTATTAAGGGGCTAAGGTGTGTGTGCATATGTGTGAGCACATGTCTGTACATGTGAGTGTGCGCGCATAGTTCCATTAGAGGGTGGGAGGGATGGTTAAAACCTCATTTATGATATGAATGTCATACTAACATCCACCAACCGAGAATGTTCCAATACAGGCAGAATATCTAACATCTACTAGACAGCAAAAGGTTCTGGTTGGTGAGATAAAAACACATAAACAACAAATATTGTTTGATTAATAGTTCATCACAAAGAATATGTGCTCTAGCTATGGCTACATGTCCCGACACTGCAACTTTGTGAGGATCTTGAGAAGCCCATACTTGTTGTTCAGGTGGATAATCTGTGTTTAGTCCAACCTGCAAGCAGCATCGTCATTCTGTATGTGCATGCTCATTCTGGAAATACAACATCAATTTGTCAAAAAAAATTAATTAAATATTAAAAATATTAGTAGGCATACCCGGCGTTGCAAGGGATGTAAGATATAACCACATTAAGGTGTGACTAAATGTGACCCAGTCCATATCCAAGGGTTTGGCCAAATACCATTTTGTCGTATTTCTAGCCTGATGCTCCCACAGGATTATGTGTGGCCAGGTGGGACCCAGTCCATCTCTCTCTCAGTGTCATGATGTGTGTTCATGCCAAGGTTTAGATGTCAGGCCCAAGGGTTTATACAAAGTACCATTTCTGGCATTATCCACAGAAAGAGGTGTGGCCATGTGGCCCAATTTTTTTTTGGCTAAGCAGCTATCCTTGGTGTACGATGTGTCTACCATAAAGAGCGAATTTCATTAGGATATGTGCTTTAGTGGTAGAGTGGATGCACAACAATAGACATAAATACATATATATCAATATATATATATACATATGAACCAGGAAAAAGTGGAACCTGAAAGCTTCATATTGGTAAACCTGTGCCTTAACCACTTGGCCATGCTTTATGACACAGATTCTAAATATATATGGGTTTGTGGGTCAAACTCCTTAAACCAAGCATTATTCAGATGTTCCATTTTTGGCACTTTTTAGCTGTACACACCAAAAGGAAGAGGTGTGGCCAGGTGGGACCAAGCCAAAGTCAAGTTGTGTCTGCATACCAAGTTTTAGGTTTGTTGCTCCAAGGGTTTATCTGACCAATGTATCCTTTTTGGCTTTTTTTTTGGCCTGAAATGAATACAGGATGGGATGTAGCTATATTCATGTATATAAAAACATTCCCCAAATGATACTGTTCCAAATATATGTAGGTTCATGGGTCTAACTCCCTAGCTGCAAGTGTCATTTCCTAACACTTTAGGCATTTTTAGTCTTACACAGCGAGAGGAAGAGGTGTGGCCTGGTGGAACCCAACCTTTACTACTCTCAAAATCAAGCAGCATATGCATATTGAGTTTTAGGTCTGTAGCTTTAAGTGTTAGTCTGGCCAGGGTACCATATTTTTGGTGCTTTTTATCACCATGGTAACCATTTCTGGAATATTTAGCCTATATTTCAAGTTAGGTTAAAACCTATCATCATGCCAAATTTCAAAGAAATCCATCGTAGGTTTGGCCCGAAGGATTGTAAAAACATACATACATACATACAGGCAGACGTGCAGACAGACAGTTCATTTTATGTATATAGATATTATGCATATGTATAACATTTAATAAATATTTGTGATCCTACCTTTAATTTGATGACAGCGCTGATGGTTATGGTAATAGAATAACAACAGTAACAAACATAACAAGACTGAAAATGTCCAGCCATAAACTCGCTCACTCACTCATAAGCTCAATGGTCACTGAGATGGACTATATGAACATTAGGAATTGCCAATGAACCCAATGAACTTGATTTAACAATTAATGTCAGTAGGAAGCAAAGCTTGTCTTCAGATTGCTTAAAAGATCATAAGTTTTCTTCACATTTTCAATGAAACTCAACAGAGAATACTAAGAACCCTTTATAGATGGCATAATATACATGTAATATGACTTAACTATGTTCCTGAGGAAGTTTCCAAAGAAGATCAAGAAGAACAACAAGATCAACAACAAAGTAACAAATAGACTCTACAACACACCACGTGAGTTTATGGATAAAAGTAATCATTATCATAATAGTAATAGTGTTGTTGTGAAACAAAAAGACTGGGTCGAGTTGATATGAATGTATGCATATGTATACTATAGCTGGGAGTTACTTGTTACATCATTGCATAGTGGAGTTTAAAATCATATTTAAAGTTATGGTAACATAATTTCATTACATTATATCTCATAATGCATGCTTCTTGTGTGGCCATTTAATTTATTTACAGTTCCTTGTATTCCCAAGGAATTGATTTGGATGTCCATTCACAGAAAGTTTTTTAAAACACAAAACATATCAGAGTACTGTTATGTAACACAATACATACATCTCTCACATTAGGTGGAACATGTAAACTTATGCCACTGTCATGTGTTCTGTTTTGTTCTGGTAATTTAAACTATTATGTAAACATTTTTCAGATCTGTTTCAGAAATATGGCTGAGCATTACAATGGGTGAACAAACAAGCACATTTTGTAGTCGATGGTGTAGAATATACACAAATACATAATTGGAATGTCAGCTATCCAAATCGAAACTATCCAAATTTATGGTCAAGCAAAAGCTTTGCAAAGCTGTCTGCTCCTGAATCTATGGTTAACAATTGAACTAGGAAGAAGTGATTCCAACAGTTTCACATATGTACATTGACAAATGTCAAGTCTCATGCATTAGCATAAGGCATGTGACACACGCATATGAATAAAATCTCACGCTCACACAAATACTCCATGCATCCCCCTAGTTTCACTGCTTCACAGACATTTTTCAATAGGAATCTTTGATCCATAAAACTAGCTTGATAAAAATATCACAGCAGTCCTGTGCTTCAAAATCTTAGAAGAAAAAAAAAAATGGCTGAAGGATATTCTAGTTCAGATGCTGCTGGACCAGAGAAACAAAGAAAACTAAAGTCAGCACAACTTACACAAGGAAATATAGTGGTGCAGCATAGCATAAACCCCAGTTCAGCAAGTTATGGTAGCAGAATAACATATTGTTATAATAAAAAAGCAAATATTTGCATGGCTCACTCATTTTGTTATCTTGTCACACATTTATTGATGTTAAGGTTGGCATCTCTGCACTGTAGAGTCTGTATTGCACTTGGAACAGAGCAGAAACACTTAGAGCAACAACCTGGTGTATAAAACAGCTCAGTTGTTTTATAGGTTTTCTAATAAAAATAGTGAAGAAGAGAGAGATGGAAGTGAACTGGCAAACTTTAACTTAATAATTTTTTTTTGTGCACAAAATTGATAACATTTATTGCATATACTCAGTACATCTGTAAATTTTTAAAATTAAAGTTTAGAGAGAAAACATTTTCCTTTAGTTCCAATTATCTGACCACTTCATATATCTGAACATTCTTGGCCCCAACCTGTTGGATTACTGATTTCCTATATCCATCCATCCGTCTATTATCTGGCCCTCCTTCCATCCACCATCCCTCCCTCCCTTCCACCCTCCCTCCCTCCATCCACCATCACTCCCTCCCTCCCTCCATCCATCATCCTTCCCTCCTTCCCTCCATCCACCATCCATCCATTCTTCCATCCATCCCTCCTTATATACTCACACAAGTAGCTGGCTCATGCACAAACCCATGAGGACCCATCATTAACATTAATCACATACAGTAGAACCTCAGAGTTACGAACCCCAGAGTTACGAACCCCAGAGTTACGAACCCCAGAGTTACGAACCCCAGAGTTACGAACCCCAGAGTTACGAACTGACCAGTTAACCGAACTGAATAAAAGTTGGTAAAGTACCAAAAAAATATTCCTGTTTTCATTAGGTTAAGAATACCCTCCACCAGAATTGCAGCTTATGCAATGCTCTAGGCTCTTTCACTGAGGAAAACAACCCCAATAAGGTGTATAGGGAGGGAGAACAGCTGCAGTAAATACAATTCTGGGTTGTGGGCATTGAGAAAAGTAAGGAAAAAATAAAGCTGGCAGTACTTAAAATAAATTTTGAACTTCATGGCTGGAAGAAGTTTTGAAACAGCTAAATAGTAGCAGAATATGGAGCAGATAAGCATGTTTGCATTCAGTTACAGCATTTACTAAGATAAGTGCTCACCAAAATATTGTTTTAAATTACTGTAATAAATCATAATTATTAAGAAGCACATCATTGGGATATCATGATTTCAGAGTTACGAACATTTCAGAGTTATGAACACTGCAGTTTCCCAAGGGGTTCGTAACCCTGAGATTCTACTGTACTTCCAATACTATAACAGCCAACTCCTGTTGGCTTTCAGTTTTCTGCTACCGTTGGTGATGTGGTAATCTGGCAGGTACATAAAATAAAAAAATAAAAAGAGCGGAATAGATGGCTAATTATTTTAAACTCCATTATGCTACTCTAGTTTCTAGACAAATTTTGAAAAACTTTACAGCTCTTGGCTGTGAGTGTTGGTCATTTACAAAAATGCAATATATATTTTACCTGGGCAATGCCCTGGTACCTCTGCTAGTATGTTCTTATATCTTCTTATATGTATACTAGCACAGTGTGCCCAAGTGATGCCTACCCAATGCAAAAAGTAGAAGAGTTGATTGATAGATTAGGTGAGGCTAAGTTCATAACCATGCCAAATATGACCCCAGTGGTTATACGCAAATAGAAAAGGTAGATAGATAGGCAAAGTACTGAAATTTCACATTTTATTGTGTAAGAATCATCTCCACCCACTCTAAGAGTGCATGCCAAATTTCATCTCAAAACCAAAACCACTCTCCCTAAAGGCTCATGCCAAATTTTGTCCCAATTGTCCCAGAGGTTCTCTAAATTCCAGTGGTTATATACAAATGAAATAAGATCAATTGATATACAGCAAAATAGAGAAAGGTAGACAAAAATTGGCAATTTAAAATTTAATTATGTAATAGTTATCCCACATCCACCCCAAGTGCTCAATGCAAAATTTCATCCCGACTGGCCCAGAGGTTCTCTAAATCCAAATGGTTATGCACAAATAGAAAAAGGATTGATAGATAGACAAAAATATAGCCATTCAAAATTTAATTATGTAATAATCATCCAACACCCACCCCAATAACTCATGCCCAGTTAATCCCAACCAGCCCAGCTGTTCTCTAAGTCCCAGTGGTTACACACAAATAGAAAAAGATAGATATATAGACAAAAATAAAAATTAAAAAAAATCATGTAATAACCATCTCACACCCATCCCAAGTGCTCATGACAAATTGTACCCCAATTGGCCCACCGGTTATCTCAATTTTAGTGCTTATGCACAAATAGAAAAAAGATAGACAGATAGACAAAAACACCATTTTATACATTTAACTATGCAATGACCATCCCACATAATCCTAAATGCTCATGCCCAAATTTATCTCAATCTGCCCAGCTGTTTTCTTACTCCTAGTGGTTATACACAGAAGAAAAAAAAAGATAAATAAATTAAAATACAGAAATTCAAAATTTAATTATGTAATAATTATGAAACACCCACCCCAAATACACATACGAAAAATTCATCCTTATTTGCCCAATGGTTCTTTAAATTGCAGTGATTGTGCACAGAAAAAGATAGATAGATGACTTAAAATATATAAATTCAAAATTTAATTATGAAATAACCATTCCATACCTACCCCAAGTGCACATGCCAAATTTTATCCTAATCATCCAAGCAGTTATCTTAATATCAGTGGTTATGCTAAATAAAAAAAGTAATAGATAGACAAAAATATTGCAATTAAAATTTTAATCATGTGATAGTCATCTCACACCCACCCCGAGTGTTCATGCCAAATTTCATTCCAATTGGCCCATCGGTTCTCTCACAGTGGCTATGCACAAATACAAAAAGATAAATAGATAGACTAACAAGACTGGAAATTTTTGAGCTAAAAACTCGCTTACCTATGATTTAATGTTTTGACTTAATCGTGGGTAAAAAAGAAAAAAAAGAAAAGAAAAGAAAACTCAACCATGACCACAAATTGAACTGGGGACCTTAGCACTGATTGGAGGATGTTTCATAAGAAGAACAGGCTCAACAAGAAAGTAACATTTAGACTGCAAACTTGTCAAGTTTGTGGGTAAAAATAGAGCAATTCAAAATTTAAATACGTATTAACCATTGAACACCCACCACCAAGGGCTCCTGCTTAATTTCATTCCAATCGGACTAGCTGTTTTCAAAATCCTTCGACACAGACAAATAGACACTGTCTGTCTGTCTGTCTGTCTGTCTGTCTGTCTGTCTGTCTGTCTGTCTGTCTGTCTGTCTGTCTGTCTGTCTGTCTGTCTGTCTGTCTGTCTGTCTGTCTGTCTGTCTGTCTGTCTGTCTGTCTGTCTGTCTGTCTGTCTGTCTGTCTGTCTGTCTGTCTGTCTGTCTGTACCACATATATATATAGATATATATATAGATAGATATATATATAGATATATAGATATATACACATACATACATACACAATACACACACATACATACATACATACATACATACATACATACATACACACATACACACATACATACATACATTCATACATACATACATACATACATACATACATACATACATACATACATACATACATACATACATACATACATACATACATACGTATGTAAGTACATACATACATACATATAATATATACACGATCATGGGGAGATGGCTGAGTAAATGTCTGTAGTTCATATCAATCTCCTCAAGTGGAGTGATGAAGTGTCCAACTTCAAGAAGTTGGTCAAGAAGAGCAAGGAAGGCAATATCCATGTTTTTTTGCAATTTATTCCAAGGACATATGGTGCCTGTTAAAAATAGCCAAGTTTGTCACATATAAATCTCTTAGCATTTAGTAATTGATATTATTTCTGTATATTCATTATTTGTTTTAGTATGTTCCTTATCAGTTTAATGAATGAATTAGCTTGTGTAAGAAAAATGAAGATAATAAGGAAATATTCAGAGAGATAAAGATAAAAAAGGAATCAAAAAAGTAAAAATTAAAAAAAAAATCTTTCTGAACACATGGGAAATGATATCAATAGCAGAAACCAATTGTTATATACATGAATTAGTGGACAAATGATGATGAGGTGTAAGTAGCTAAATGTAAGATACATAATGGATAAATGATGATGATGAAGTGTAAATTGCTAAATGTAAGATCTGTGCATTAATAGAAAAATTACAATGCAGTGCAAGTAGCTAAATATAAGATACATGAATTAATGATAATGATGACGAGGTGAAAACTTGAAGTGGATTGTTACCAGGGATGTGGTAGTAGCATTAAGATAAGATTGGTTGATTCAGTGTTTCTTTTTTAGGGTGGAAAGGGATGAAGATATTCTAATGTGGAGTGGAAGAGAGTTCCACAGTTCTTTGGGAGGGGGGATGAAGGAAAATGGCATGTCAGAGGTGCAAGAGAAGCAAATGTTGGTGTTGGAGGGATGGTAATGATGAGAGGATGGGATAGGAATTATTGCTGGGTGGATAATATTTGAAGGAAAATGAATCATGTTTGAAAGTATTTCAATGAGTAGTAGAGGCTTGGCTTTAGCACAACTGCTTGAAAGAGTGGATGGTACAAACACAATGTCTATAATAGAAGGTACGCCAGCATGGAAGAAGTGAGGTGGGGATGGGACAATTTGATTGAGGGAGAAGAGATGAAGTCACAAATTTAGTTCATTTTGTAAGAAGTGAAGACAGCAATGAGAAGTTGACATTGAAGTCACCTTCAAGAATAAGGTCTTGCATGGAAAAGTAAATGACTGAGAGGAGAATAAAAAGAGTGGCAGGTAAGTGATCTAGGAGGGGTGGCCAGTAGAATACAGCAATAAAATAAATATGAGTTTTGAAGCTGTTTATCATATTATTTCCATTGATGATGATCCATGTATTGGAATGTATGTATTCCAGCCTTGCCGGCTACACAAGTGTTCCTATGCTGAAGGTATAAGTTCTTGATGTGGCTTGTTCCACTTCATTGAGATGTAATAATCTCTGTATCACAAGGATGTGATCATGTTTGCTTTGTTGAGGGGATTAACTCTACCAAAATTGAAGGAAGATAATTCTATGTATTATCCCTTTTTTTGTGAGGATGACACATCTCTATATTTAAAGGAAGATATTTCACGAGGTTGTGTTCATCATTACTGTGTTGAATGGTTCAATTCTCCCTGTATTGAAGGAATAATTTTTGTGGATGTATCCAATAGTTGTAACCAAGATTTGATTTGTTAGGCATTTTTGGTTTTATGTGGAGTGCTGGTTATCACACTTGTAATGAACACTGGCATGATATTCTGACTCAGGGTAGGTACTTGTCTGGCAGTTAGATATGGAAGGGTTGCTAGACTGGCAGTTTAAATTGGAAGAAGAGAAATGCTTCTGATACACAAGGTCAGAATCAGAGTTAACAGTATGGCAGCCTGACAGAGAGGGAGAAGGCTCTGTAAATATATATCCATACCATCATATATAAGTAATAATTCCTAGCCTAAATATATATATTCCCTCAATATTAGTCTGGTTCTCGCTTGTGTAACTCATGAGGATCAAGCAAATTTGAATGAGAACTGGCTGTCCAGCACAACAAGCTCAGGGCAGCCCAACAGAAAAGAAGACTCTGTAAATATATCAGCATATAAATATATAGAAACAACAACTCCTTGCCTACTCATTACTGTATTGCACATATATTTATGCACATTTGAACACATCAAATATTTTTCTTTGTCTTATCACAGAAATAAGGCAACAAAACCAGCCACAGCAACTAAGGACAATCAGCCACAGCAACTAAGGACAATCAGCCACAGCAATCAACAGCAACAACAACCAAAAAATGCAAGCATTGGTATTAGCTAACAGAGTTTGGCAGGATAATAGACTACAACAGCTCAGCTTACCTATCAGTTAAAAGCCTGGGTTGCTTATGAGCCTCAGAGGCCTTAGAAATCCAAGTCTTGAACACTCTCTCCAGGTGCAATGGGTGGTTGTGGGTTGTTGTTTTTTCTCTCTGAAAGCATACCTTAAACCACTTTCAGAAGAGCTAATATGCTGAAGCATGCACTACGTTACCTTGGTAATTAGCAGCTGACTTCCAGGATGCTCAAATCATGCTGGAAGGATGTTAGTAGGGTTTGAAAATTACATGAGATCTGGATTTATTTAGAATGTGTCCAATATCTGTCAATTAAAATAAAGAAGGCATTTTTTTAAACATCATTTTTAAACTGGGTCAGGTGCAGTTACTCTGAAGTAGGTGAAAATTTGAAATGTTTATCAGTAGTGAATTATCAAAGGAATAATTCCTGTGACAGCAATTCACCATGCTATAGGTCTGAATCTTGATCAGATCATTATCATATTTACAAGAAAGTACCTTCAAAGCATATGCATTGGCAACATTCTTATTGGCAAACCATTACCATTATTGCTAACTCTTATTTTGAAACAGCATTAATTTTTTTTTTTTTTTTAGTTTCCATCAAAAACTGGTATAAGATTGGCTAGGTTAGGGCAAAACTGAGTATGGTTATCTAATTTTATTTTTATATCTGCTGGAGCTATTGGAAATCAAGTATTGCCAAGTTTAATGGCTGCATCCAGTTTGTGTGGTTTGTTGTTGTTGTTTGTTTTGTTTGTTTTTTTTCAAACAGAACAATTGTCTCTGGATGGATGGAGATCTAAAGACCCTATTTTTAATTCTAGTAAATGTAAGTACATACATATACATTTATATATATAGCTATGTCCCTACTTCACAAATTTGTTTGCATAGCAGCCTTGCTACACCGAAAACACCCCACAATTATTTTTGGCTATAGCCCTGATGGCCAAGTACAAACCAACCAATGCCAATCCCTGAGTCAGTCATGAGGTGCCTATGGTAAGTTTGAGTGCTCCAGATCCATCCCTGGCATGTGGTATAATATTCTAGGGTCTGCACAAAGTCATAACCCATAAAGAATAAACCAATATTATCTTTAAATCTTTATTTTAAATAACAATACTAAATGTAGGCAGGTACATTATGTATATGAGTGAATACACAGAGGATGAGGGTTGATACACAAAGGAAATAAAAACAAAAGCATAATCACAAAGGGTTAGTACGAAGTCAATCACATGATATCTATGTCAAACAGGTCATGGACCACATTACTACATTCTTCCCTTACTAGCATGAAAACCATATTAAACATGTCCATGTCCAGTGTTTCTGTAACAATCACATGGATGTCCAGTACATACAAGATTTTTCTGCTTGGGAGGTAAATCAAGTATGACTTGAATTGGAGGGAACTCAAGTTCAACTTGAATTGGAGGGAACTCAAGTTCAACTTGAATCGAAGTGGTATCTTCAGAAGTAAGTCCAAATGAAGGAAGGTCATCAATGACTGATTCAGGTTCAGCTGGGATCAGTTGGTCTATATCAAGGTGAAGTATTATCATGGAGGCATCTTGGAGGTGATCCACATGTTGTTTCCATTTCACACCAGAGTCTATCTTCACATCATACGATATAGGTCCAGTCTGGTTAGGGATAGTTCCTTGAATCAATTTAGATCATGTCATCTGAAATTATGGACAATTACTCTTTGACTGATTTTATATTTGAGATCCTTGGCATACTAATCATGATTTGTGATCTGATCTGTATATTTATCTGAAACTTTTTTGGAAATATCTGGGTGAAGGAGTGAGAACTGAGCACAAATTTACTTTGAAGAAAGAGTAGGCTGGGGGTTTGGTTTATTATGGTATATGGAATGGAATGATAAGTTAAATGCTTTAATGTTAATGGTAGGTCTTGGTCTGCCTGTCAGAAGAATGACCTGACATCTTCCCACCCCCTCCCTCTTTTGAAGGCTTGACGTCCTCATCGGCCCTGTCTTCATTCCATGTCCGCCTCGACAGCCCATCTGCTTTGTTGTCTGTTCCCTGTTGATACACAATTTTCATGGCAAATGACTGTAAATGAAGGAAGGGCCTACAGTGTAAGTTTACAGTTCAGGTGTGTAAAGGTTAAAAGGCTCTCAAGGGCTCGGTGGTCAGTGTGCACCTAGAAAGTCTGTCCGTGGAGATACACCTCAAAGTGATGGACACTCTCCTAGACCACCAGACATTCCAGCTCAGTTACTGCCTAGTTTAGCTTCCCTCCTCTCAGTTGATGGGAGCAGAAGGCGACAAGAGTTCTGCTCCATTCCTACACACACTTAACACATCAGAAATACTTCAGCCAGAGGCATCTGTTTGTAACATGAAATGAGCATGCACAAAGGAATTTTTAAAACACTAAAAGAACATAATGAGTTCATAAATAAACAAAATCATCTTCCATATCCTGGCTCCAGTTAAGCTTAGAAAGCTCTTTAACACTTGTAGCTTTTGTCAGCTACTATGAGTTATCAGCATAATAGGGGATAAATTTTTGGTAGTATGATGCTGTACCCAGGAATGACATCAAGTCTTTTTTTGTTACTGGTCTTTTGAAGTTCCTGATTGCTCTCACTCTTGCCTCAGGCACAGCAATTTTTCCATTGCCCACCACATAACCAAGATATTCCAACTGCCATGCTCCCCACACAAATTTTATTGGTTTTGCAGTCAACCCATTCATCCTTAAGGTCTCTAGTACTGCTTTAATATGTGTTAGATGATCTTCCCACCTCATTGAGAAGATCAAAATGTCATCAATGTATGTTGAACTGTGTTTCTTTTATCCATGCATAACACTGTCCATTGTTCTCTGGAAAGTTGCTGGGGCATTTAAAAAAAACTTAAATGGTATTCTCTTAATTCTGAACTTTCCCCAGGGTCAGAAACCAGTATATCCTTATAATCTGGCCTGACTGGGATTTGGTAAAATTCTTTTTTTAGGTTTACCTTGGAGTGATATTTACAATCCTTAACTTGGTTAAGGATATCTTCTATCAGAGGCATGTAGTAGTCCTCAATCATTGTGACTTGGCTTAACTTTCTAAAGTCCACACACAGACGTGTGGATTCATCTGTTTTTTTTTCACTGGTATGATTGGGAATGACCATGGACCATTGCATTTTTCAATGATATCACCCTCCAATACTTGTTGTGACTCATTTCTTATCTGTTCCCTCCAGGTGGGGCACATCCTGTAAGGCATAGATCTGATTGGGTGTGCGTCCTTGGTGTTGATATTGTGGACTATGTCTATCATTTCACCAGGTTTGACACTCAGCACATCCCAATATGTATTCAAAGTTTTCGTAAGGGCTTCCACTTGGTTGGCTGTTAGGTGTTGACCAGACAATTTTTTTTTTTTTTCCCTTTTGCAATGTCCTCAGTTGCTACAATTATTCGGAGAACATTAGCCTCTTCCTGGTGATAGTCTTTTAGGTTATTAATGTGCACTATCATCCTTTTTTCTTGTCTGTTTGGGATAATTATCTCATAGTTAATATCACTTACCCTTCGGTAAATCACATGGGGGCCATCCCATCCTTCATTTAGCTTCCCTCTCTTTTCCGGGGCTCGCCTCAACACCGAGTTTCCCTCCTCAAAACATCTCAACTTAGATTTTTGGTCTTTTGATTCCCTAAATTTCTGTTTGGCTGTCATTTTCCTGTCTATAGCAATCTCTCTTATATTTTCCAACTTTTCTTGCTGCGTATTTTCCCTTTCACACACATTCACTATTATCATTTCTTCTGTCTCCCAACAATCAGCTAACAACTCAAGGGTTCCCCTCAAATTGCTTCCATACATAAGTTCAGATGGGGTAAATGCTGTGTTGGTATGAGGGGCACTTCTGTATGCAAACAGGACATATTAACTCGATCCACCCAATCCTTTTTACTCTCAATAGACTTTATCATGGGGTCAAGGTTCTGTGCCATCTCTCTAAGCAACCATTTGTTTCAGGATGGATGCGGAGGCCTGCATCTTCTTAATATTCATCTCTTTACAAAGCTTTTTTATGTGGTGACCTACAAAATTGGCTACCCTTGTCAGTGAGTAGCTTCCTAGGCACTCCCAACTTACAGAAAATGACCATCATGTTTTCAGCCACTGTCTCAGCTCTAATATCCTTCAGAGGAATAGCCTCAGGATATTTAGATGCTAGACACATGGCTGTTAGGACATACTTGTAGTCATGTGTTGATCTGGGAAAAGGTCCAACTAGATTAAATGCTAGCACTTGAAATGGAACATTGAGTAGGGGAGTCTCCTGCAATGGAACTTTGGGGGGTTGGGGGGTTGGGTTCCTTTTTCATTAGTGGACATTTGGGGTATGACCTACACCAGGCCATGATATCTTCCCATATACCAGGCCAATGACGCTTGACTATTTCATGAGTTCTCTGCTCCCCTAAGTGCCCTGTCATTGGTAAACTATTGGCCAATCTCATCACTTTCTTATGCCTTCCAGCAGGTACAACTAGCCTCACCCACATTTCTCCCACTTCACCATACATATTGTGCTCAAGCAATCCATTTTCTCAAAAATAATTCCTTCCCCTTTCATCAGCCATTCCCCTTATATTCTTCAATGTGACATCCTAAAAAATTTCTTTCTTCAGTCTTTGTCCATCTTCACCTTCTAAATAATTGGGTAAGGAACCTCTATGCCAATTTTTCCCTGTACAGACTATACATCCTCTTTAATTACAGGCTCCCCTCTTGGACTGCTCCTTATATTATCAGAGATAATGGAACTAGCTCTTACTCTACTCTTATTTCCTTTATTTGACTCTGTGCTACCTATCCCTTCTTTTCCATTTCCCAGGTCACCTTCATGTTTGCTACTTCAGCTTCCATTGCAAAAACCTTTCTTGTGCACATCCTTATCTTCCTCCCCATTCTCCTGCATCTGCTTCCCTACTTTCTTTTGTTTAGAGGCATTTATGGATACTGAGATTTTACGTATGTGTCTATCATATTTGGACAAGCAAGGAATCAAGAGCGGGGCCTATATCTCTTCCTATCAAAATATCCTTTTTGGACTGATCATCTACTAGAACAGTAGCTGGGGATGCTGAATTCTCCAACGTATATCCAAACACTGGCTATCGGGGTGCTCTTAGCTTTTCCCCTGAACCCTCTGACCTTTGCAGTCTCCCCCAGATATTCATGATTGGCTACAAACTTTGAATGAACAACAGATCTGTCTGGCACCTGTGTCTAATAACATTTGGGTATCAATCTTCCCGCCCATCCCTTTCACTATTTAGGGGGTGTCTCACATGGAGTCACTATCCTGGTTTATATGAGTTGCCTTGTCAACCTTTTTTGAGGGGCAACTATTTGCCTTGTGACCTTTTTCCCCACAAGAATACAAGTAGGGACCCAACCTGAATCGCTAGGGTTTTTCCACCCAATGCTTCCTGGGTATTTTTCATTACCCTTATGCCCATCTTTATGAGACTCACCATCTCCTCTAGCGCTTTCATACTCCTGGGTTCAGGCATTGTCATGCATCTTTTGACCATATTTATGGACATAGCTCTGCCCCTGTCTCGTACATGGCCTTTGGCGTCTATAGCCTGATTGCCTCTTATGAAAGTCAGAAATTATGTTGGCTGCCTCAGTAGTAGACTTGGGAATCCTGAGTTCCACATGGTTCAAAGCTTCACCTGGACATTAGGAAAAAGGTTTAGATAGATTGAACATCTGATATACCTGTTTGACATTGATACAACCATAGGTTATTCCAGAAAGTGCTGGTTGCTGCAGATGTTGGAGATCTCCCTGAGTGAACAGTAGCTGGGATGCTAAATTTGCCTACATGTATCCTAACACTGACCATTGGGGTGCTCTTAGCTTCTCCCCTGAACCCTCCAACAATTTAGCAGTTCATCAGATAATCATGTTGGCTACAAACTTTGAATGAAAAACAGATCTGTCTGCACCTGTGTCTAATAACATTTGGGTATCAATCTTCCCACAATCCCTTTCACCATTTTAGGGGGTGTCTTACATGGGGCCACTATCCTCTTTATATGAGTTGCCTCATCAACCTTAGTAATGTAGTGCACAGCAGAAACATCACTAACACTAATAAAAATTTGTTGTATCTTCTCAGAGGATGTAAAAACAATGGCAGAGTAGTCTTTTTCAGCTCTCATCGTTTGAAGAAAAGTGGGGAGGAAGGTGTAAGAGAAAGGAGGAGGAATTTGGGTGGGTAGAAGAGTATGCTAGGAAAATAATTTAGTGGTATGTTCAATTGTACTGTCCCTGCATTGATTATAATTGGTTACTAATGCGTACCTGCTCATCCTTCCCTGTGTCCTCAGAACACTTTCCACTCAATAGAAACCATTTATACATATCACCAGTGGTTCCCTCAGCTCCCTGGAAGCTGATTGAGCAAATTTTTCATTTCCATTTTTGTTATTGGCTAAATGTTATAGTTAGGTATATTATTGAATTTTAATGCTAAATGATTAGCAATTTTAAAGATAAAGGATGCATTTCGAAATTATCATACCACCCCCCACAGTAGAGCAAATGATTTCTCTGAATTATTTTTCACAATTAATCTATATTATAGCAGAGCTTATTCTGTTAGTCTTTATGCTGTCAGTTAGGTGGCTTTCAATTAACCACTCCACTCTTCACCTCTGCCACCAGAAGTTAAGGTGTATAAAGGGAGCGACCAGTACCAGCTGAAAGTGAGTACAATTAATTTTTTGGGGAATAAGATATTTGAAGCTTACCTCCAAATGGCTAACCAGACCAGCATTGGAAAGTGGGATAGCTAGAACACAAATAGTTTTCTTAGTTTTATTTTATTTACTAGCATGCAATTTCAACCTTCGGGGGGGGGGGGGGGGGAATGGAATGAGAAAAAAATTTAATTCTTCGAGAATAAAATTTAATGTAAAAATGAATAGATTAACATGAGAGTAATGTAAAATATTTATTGCCAAATTACTTCAATGTCTGTGGGAAGATCTGCTGAGTTAAATTGCTTTCATATTACTCCCTATCATCCCCGAGAGATCTGACAAAATAAACTTTGCACAAACTTTTGTCCATTTTCATCGAAAATATTAACTAGTTGATATAGTGGATTGGTCTCCAATTTGGCAGGTTCACAACCACCTCAAGACCTTCATCATTTAGCAAAGGCACTCCATAATAAAACAAAGAGGCACCCCCAAAATTTCTAACATTCCATAAGTATTACCATACCTTGACCATCATAGAAGTCAAGGATGGTTTGTTGAAACATGATATGCATCCAATGGATGAAATATGTCTGACATTGTAATACCCCCTCTTTAACAGCATGCCGAGTGGGTTTCTCTGGTGGGCAACTACTTGCAGGCAGGGTTACGACTATTTTTAGCAGTTAGTGGTGAGGGGGACAACTTTATGGGGATAAAGGATTTACATGACAGTACCAATCCTCTAGTGTAAAATTGTACTTAACATAGCATATATCAACTGTAGGTAAGGCCACACCCCTAAATGCAGGCTCTCCATGGTAGGACATTTAGGCAAAACTGAAGTTTTCAACATAGCCAATCAGTAAATTCATACTATTTTTGGTAACTTACTGGCTATAGAGGAGGGATTCTCCTTGTCACCAAAGAGGTTAGTTGGAACATAAAATCACATAAAAATGATTGAGAGTACCGTCATAACAAAAATGGTACAGATTGTATAGCACCAAAGCTAGCACCACATACAAATGGGGATGATAATGTATAAATGAATCAAAAAAAGAAAAAAAGAATGGATAGAGACATACTACATAAATAAATGAATATATAAAAAAATAAATGAATAAATTCATAAGTAATGAAGCTAGCAAGCAAGCAAGCAAGCAAGCAGGCAGGCACCCACCCACGCAAGTCCAACTCTTTTTTTTAGGTATCCTGAAATTGCTGGGTGGATGGATCTGACAAGCACATTAATATATGATAAGCATTCCTCTGGACACTGGAGGACTGCCATGAAAGGATCTTGTCCACCAATTTTTGTCATCTGTTTCTCTGGAGGACACCACCTCCCCTCTGACCCTTTTTGAACCTGTGGGAACATTGCTGTATTGTGTTTCAGTTGTGTACCCTTACACGGTCCATTTTCAGTCATTTTCAGTTGCTCCGGTAAATTTAGGTTTTATTTTGGGTGCAAATATCTCCTTAAAATCAACAACTCATGAAAGATTAAAAAATTTTTTTTTATAAAAGGAGCTTAAAGGAGAGAAAAGTCTTGCAGTAATAGTAAGTAGTAGTACCTTAAGGGTTATCAATATTCCAGGTTGAATTATTGTCTTATTTTGGCATATTGCAAGTGAATTAAGAATAAAACAAATAACAAATAATTATAATATATGGAGTATGAATAAAAAAATTAAATTCCATCTATCATTTCCATATATCTCAAATGCTTTCTTCTTCTTTTTCTCTTTCATTTTCTACTATTTTCTCCTTTCCCTCCCACCTTTTCCCCTTCCTTTCTTTCCCAGCCTTTCCTTTCTTCATTTTTTCTTCTTTGTATCCCTCCCCCCCCAATTCAGCCTTCTTCTTTCCTTTTCTTCTTCTTATTCCCAACTTCTGGGGGAATTTTCTGACACTATAAACAAGCTAACAATGGTTTCTTTTACGTAAAAAAAACATGAACATCAATATTAAATTTCCCACTTACTTTAATACAACCAATCAGATAAATTTGGGTGTTATTCATAAAGACATTACTGGTAACTCTTCCTAAGATGCCAAGTTATTCTGTGTGTGTGTGTGTGTGTGTGTGTGTGTGTGTGTGTGTGTGTGTGTGTGTGTGTGGCTAAAATGCCAGCAATGGGGCTTGGAACACTCTTGGACATAGGCTGGGCCACACTGGCCACACTACTGTTCCACCTAACCACCACAAATTATAATCTGCTCTTTAGTGTAGGCACATCCTAAACAGGGATGATTTCTATACCAAAAAATTGGGTCACCTGAAAATATCTCTTCCTGTGGGCGTGTCAGGTCGAAATGCCAAAAATGATGCAATCTATTTTTGGTACTAATAGACAGCCAAATTCAAGTACCTAGAAGCATGCAAACTCAACTTGGATCCGGTAGGGAAATGGGTTGGGGAACACTAGGCCACACCTTTTCCTGTAGTCATGTTATTATTTCCCAGGCAATGTCGGATATAGGATTCTTATATATGTATGTAAGTTATTAAATTTTATAAACTTGCAAAATTTAATCCTCTACATAAGTTATGAATAGGTTTCCAGTGATCACATTGTGTTGTGACTGGTACTGGTTTAAATCAAGCCTAAAACACCAATACACCTTGATAAAGATCTCGTCTTATGAATGCTTGTGAACCAACAGGTGTCAGATAAAATCACCTGTGTAATGAGATTATAATTTACATGTGCACAAAAGCTCTGACTGCCAGCAGGTGGAGATAAATCTCTAATTAAAGTCGTCTAGTTGGAAAGAAATAATGAAAAGGCAAACTCCTCATCTTATTGCATTACAAAAAATAGCAATGGGTATGCAGCACAAAGATCCCCATGCCCATCCATAATGCTGACTTTCTAATGTTTGCTAAGTTAGTGAATCCCACAGTAATTCAATAATTCTGATATGATCGGCTGTGATCCTCTGAAAGGGCCCATCTGATCATTTACAAGACTGTTTCTATCTTAGTGAAAAGTGGAACAAGATTACAAATGAGAGATAAACATTGAAATAGTCACAAAATTTCACTCTGTCTATCTGTCCTGCAATCCAGTCTATCTTGGTGGGTCTCATTGCTAATGAGCTGCAGTTTTAGGTAGGGTTATTATTAGATGGAGAGCAATCGGTCCCAATGTAGATTGGCTGATGGCTGACCTGTTGTTGTGTACCGTTTGTTCTAAGGTGGATTGAGAGACACTTCTCCATCCTGAGAGAGGTACACAAGGATCAGTGGGCCAGTCTCAATCCATCTACAATCATATATAATATTGGTAAGTTCAAGACCCTCAACTGCCTTCTTTGCTTTGACACTAACCAAACTCAAGAGCTTGCAGCAATTTGCAAGAAGGCTGCATCATTTTCCCTGGCTAGATAATTTCCATGATCAATTTACAGTATACTTTCCATAATGCTATTAGTCAATTAGTAGGTATGGTGTGTCCCAGATTTTCATTACGGAGAGTTGGACCAGCTCTATTAGAGCGAGCATGTATCCACATTTATAACAACAGGTCCTATATCGACTGAGTCAGAACCCATCCTACCATGCAACCCATTCCACCATGCAACCCATTCCACCATGCAACCCATTCCACCATGTAACCCATTCCACCATGCAACCCATTCCACCATGCAACCCATTCCACCATGCAACCCATTCCACCATGCAAACCATTCCACCATGTAACCCATTCCACCATGCAACCCATTCCACCATGCAACCCATTCCACCATGTAACCCATTCCACCATGCAACCCATTCCACCATGCAACCCATTGGACCATACCTCTTTGTAAGAGTATAATCATTGCAAATTACAATTCAAGATAATCGCAGCACCATCAAGTAAATGAAGATAATCACAAGGCATTTACTAACTAATATTAACACTAAAATGAATTAATTGTAACTACTTGTTCATCCACTTCTTTGGTTAGTCATGTTCAATTCCACATTTAAACAAATTAATGTTTGATAACTCTCGCCGATAAGGTTTATGTTGAAATAAAAGGATTCCTACAGAAGGAAATCAAAGAAAATTAGTAATTGAAGTTAACAAGACATATTGAACATATAAAATTATATAAGGATTGATACAACACAATGGAAGGAAATACAGTACCTAACATTGAATATTCTTGTAAAAGAATTACTCAAATGCAAAAGTTGCACAAACCTTTAAAAAAACAAACAAACAACTACTTGGTGTTATTTATGGCAGGATAAGATGCTTTGACTTCTTCCACACATGGTTAGCTAATATACTGACAAGGAACAGTAGACACGTTCTAACCACTCCTCCATATCTTACTATAATTCATGTAGTTTCTGTCTCTGTCTGTGTGTAATGCATTTCCTCCCAGATGACTGGGCCAATTCAAAATTTTGAGGGGTTTCCTACGGGCCCACCAGCCCAGTTTGGGAAGAATGTGGTTAGTGCTAGGGCATAGGGCCACTAAATAAACTTACCTAATCTTGAATAACCACAAGGTTGTAATCCTATCCCATTTAAAACGACATTATTAGAGGAATTCATGTTTATAAACCACACCAATCTG
The DNA here is from genome assembly GCA_963969325.1 of Lycopodina hypogea. Taxonomy (NCBI): domain Eukaryota; kingdom Metazoa; phylum Porifera; class Demospongiae; order Poecilosclerida; family Cladorhizidae; genus Lycopodina; species Lycopodina hypogea. The sequence goes on along the minus strand of OZ017780.1, from coordinate 1,225,870 downwards.
ATTACACACAATTCAAAAGGACAATACTAGAGGTGCATTCGAAATAAGGGAATGCTCAACCAATCCCCCCTCCTCTTGTATAACACCAAAAAATATATAACCCAAGTGAGTTCAAAAGGACACTAATTACTAGAGGTGCATTCATGAGATTTATTTAGAAATGCCCCACTAACCCACCACCCTACGTAAACACTAAGTGAACTGAACAAGTGAGTAACTACAGGAGGCTGAATGCCAACCAAAAGCCGTCTTAGGGCAGGTTTCTCGCTAGTGCACTAAATTCTTGAAGCTACATCAAAGAGAAAAGATAAGGGCATATAATTATATTTTTTACAGCCAAGTAAATAAAATTTTTGGTTTGTCAGAAATATATTTCAAAACATTGGTATGGTAAAGTGGATTTTATTTTCTTCTAAAGTATGATCTGGGTGTGGTTTGAATTCTTTTGACATTATAAATACAAAATTGTCATTGATGGAGAGCGGCACTTATAGGATCACATTATAAAAATTTTCCAAGTGGGTATCAAAAATTGATGCAGGCAGGACTGAGAAACAAATATTATTTTACATAACCTAGTGTAATTCTTTTTATTATTACCTGAAAGTATATAAAGCAAATGGGAATTTCCGGCTATTTATAAAATAAAGCCTATCCAGATTTCAGCCAATTTTAACCCAATATAAGTTTATAATGGATTTAGCAAAACATTATTCAAAAAATCCATTTTAGCTAATATTGAGATAAAATTGTAACCATCAAAGCATGAAAAAACTAGGTAATTTTCAAATCCTAGATCAACTGGCAATAATAAACTATAACTCTCAATCTTATTGCACTTACTTCATAAAATGCATGAGAAGGGACAGTGAAATAGACGATGAATACATTTTCACCATAATACGGTTGAATAGGACAATATTTAATATCATAGGCATTATAAATCGAGGTACAAGCATTCTCTATCTTCAAGTACGGGTAGCGAATGTTTAGGAGAGACGAATAGATAGTTCCCCTATGAATGGATTCATCTTCAATATAAAAGAAATAATCACAAAGAAAAATAGACAGTGATTGGCAGTGTACAGTACAGTGTACAGTCCAGTGTACAGTCCAGTGTACAGTCCAGTGTACAGTCCAGTGTAATAGCTGCATTGAAATTTCTTACAGGAATGGAAGAGAACAGTTGTGTTAAATGGTACTCCTGGTCTAATGACAGCAGGGTACACAGACACATAGTCAACAACAAAAGAGGTGTGCCAAGAACCTGCAATCACAAAATATCAATTGACAATTGCTGTGAGTCAATAGTGAAACTGTTTACTACTTCGCTCAAACTTGCATGGTTGGACGTAAAAATTTGATGGTACCGTTTTTGGAGAATGACGATGACCCCCAAAAAAGTTACCAGGTAGTCCCCCTATAGGAGTTGCTGAAGTATCCTGGTAACAGAGTCCCAAGCAGAGGATGATTACTGCAAAGCAAACAGACATTTCGATAGAATGATAACTATCCAATATTTTATATAAGGCCTTGGAACCAGAAGTAGTTGACGGAGTCTTCCAGAATACTTCTAAAAACTTTGTTCGAACAGAAAAAAAAGAGAGCAAGTCTAGGTCTGGAGGTCTGACTTATCTCCAGGCACCTCCACTGAGAGACCACGTGTTACTTAGTCACGCATTGGTAAAGTTGATAAGGTCATACCTGAGGTTTAGTTGTAAAGGAAATGTGGTGTGTTGATTATCTAAGGTCAACCTCAAACCTAATATTGCACCAGAGTAAGAAAATAATGTATTTATTTTTTAGTCAGAATTATTAATAGTTTTCATTTAACAACTCTTTGTGACTGCATCTGGAGTTTCTCTCCCACCTAATCTCCACACAACCTCAACAGATCACCTGATCAATAGACAGGAAAAGCTGCACCTTGAAATTCGAAGTATATGATTGAATTATGTTTAGAGTTATGGAAAATTGATAATAAGAAAAGAATTAGGTGAACATTCCAACCTTGCAGGTGAAGCTGCAAAAAATGATTCTCTAATACACCAAGAACAACATAAATGACTTAAAAATGAAATAATAATTTTTGAGTTTGCAAGAGGTTTATTCCTGGTAGTTTTCATCTGTATTTTCCCCTATGGTTAACATATAGCTAATTTGTTCAATATTTTCTTTTTAATCTATCAATTTTCACTATCTTCGTACTCTTTCCACCTTTCTTAAAAATCCATAAAATTTTTTTTGGGACCTTTTGTAGAAGACGATCTTTACCTAACCTACTGAGAGGGCGGAGGTCAGACTGCTCCGTTGTAGCAATTTGTGCGTCCAGGCATTTCTGTTGATTTTTTATTTTTTATTTTTTAAGAGGCCCCGGTATGGCTGCTCGTTGTTATGATATCGTGGTGTTCGGTTCAACTGGCTACACTGGCAAATTTGTGAATGAGGAGCTTTTCAACATCCAGAAGGAAAGGCCTGACCTCAAATGGGCTGCGGCTGGAAGGTCTAAGAGCAAGCTGGAGGAATGCTTGAGAGGTCAGTGGAACTACGCACATGCACATTGAGAAGTGTAGATAATGCATACAAGTAATAGTTGTAGGTGTATGTGATATGTTGGAGCACAGAGTAGCCTTTGCCCCCTTTCCCCTCCCTAATAATTTAAATGGTAAAACATTGGAACTTGATTAAAAAAAAAACATCTTTCAGCTAATCAGCCCTGGAGTTACTTAAATTTTCCAGTCTATAGCTGTCCTACCAAAGTGCAGGCACTTCTGAACACATGCCCAATTAAGCAAAGATCTGTCATACTATTCATGCACCCCTTGGACAAGGGCTAGGGTTGGTTAGGGCTAGGGTTGGTTAGGGCTAGGGATGGTTAGGGCTAGGGTTGGTTAGGGCTAGGGTTGGTTAGGGCTAGGGTTGGTTAGGGCTAGGGTTGGTTAGGGCTATATGGCTTTCATTAAAGAGATGTTCTTCAAATATTGCCCTAGCCTACCCAAGGGGGCGAAACTTGAGTATAATGTATATATGTTCAGTTAGTGCTTAGTTGAGTGTGAGTGTTCATCAGTGCCTGTGTTTTTGGTAAACTGGAATATCTCCATCATCTCACCTACCTTCTCCCTTTAAACAGACGACAACATCCACTTTCTTCTGAGTGAGACGGCTTGTGGAGGGATGATGAAATGTAGTTTTTCAAGCAGAGATCCTTTACCAACTGTACCACTCATCTTATTGCATCATCAGCAAACATACCGTAGCTGTGGTTAGTTTGGTATAACCATACTTTTACCTATTGTAAAATTTTCCAAACCAAACATGAACTAAGACCCCTCCCCTCTCAGCTGGTAGGCAACTTATATACAAAGTTTTATAGATGTTAGGGCATCCATTTTCTCATCGTTCATTGTGCAGAACTACACATTTAATGCTGTGGCTGGTGAAGGTCTACCAACTCAGCTTAAATAAAAAGACATAATTTTATGGAAAAGGTTGGGTTGACCTGACCTTTCCTATTGGTGTAATACAACACTAGTTCATACTTTGCCAAGCTTCTAGATAATAACAATCCAAAATTTTCATAGATTGTGTTCAGGAGCCTCTAATAAAGGTCTATGTCAAATCTATAAGCCAAGAGTTCCCCCAAGAAGAGATAGAATAAAAATTAAAAAGTGAATTTCTTCTATTTCTCCATTAATATCTTCCATATTAGATAAGCTGCAGACAGATTGGGAAAATCAGTGCTTAGTTAATATCATAATCCCACATAGTTCCAACTGGTGCACGTCCATGACTCATCGGTTTTCTTCATTAGCTTACACAAATATGAAGGCATAGAAGGATGAACCAATGACACCCATTGCCAAGGATACCATTTTAATTTCTTTCCAATTGCTAAGCATGCGTGTGAAACTGTTCGCTAATCCTTCTTATTATTTGTACCACCTCCCCACCTAACTGGGTGCCTACCTCCCCACCTAACTGGGTGCCAACCTCCCCACCTAACTGAGTGCCTACCTCCCCACCTAACTGGATGCCTACCTCCCCACCTAACTGGGTGCCTACCTCCCCACCTAACCGGGTGCCAACCTCCCCACCTAACTGAGTGCCTACCTCCCCACCTAACTGGATGCCTACCTCCCCACCTAACTGAGTGCCTACCTCCCCACCTAACTGGATGCCTACCTCCCCACCTAACTGAGTGCCTACCTCCCCACCTAACTGGGTGCCTACCTCCCCACCTAACCGGGTGCCAACCTCCTCACCTAACTGAGTGCCTACCTCCCCACCTAACTGGGTGCCTACCTCCCCACCTAACCGGGTGCCAACCTCCCCACCTAACTGAGTGCCTACCTCCCCACCTAACTGAGTGCCTACCTCCCCACCTAACTGGGTGCCTACCTCCCCACCTAACCGGGTGCCAACCTCCCCACCTAACTGAGTGCCTACCTCCCCACCTAACCGGGTGCCAACCTCCCCACCTAACTGAGTGCCTACCTCCCCACCTAACTGGGTGCCAACCTCCCCACCTAACTGAGTGCCTACCTCCCCACCTAACTGGATGCCTACCTCCCCACCTAACTGGGTGCCTACCTCCCCACCTAACCGGGTGCCAACCTCCCCACCTAACTGAGTGCCTACCTCCCCACCTAACTGGATGCCTACCTCCCCACCTAACTGAGTGCCTACCTCCCCACCTAACTGGATGCCTACCTCCCCACCTAACTGAGTGCCTACCTCCCCACCTAACTGGGTGCCTACCTCCCCACCTAACCGGGTGCCAACCTCCCCACCTAACTGAGTGCCTACCTCCCCACCTAACTGGATGCCTACCTCCCCACCTAACCGGATGCCTACCTCCCCACGTAACTGAGTGCCTACCTCCCCACCTAACCGGGTGCCAACCTCCCCACCTAACTGAGTGCCTACCTCCCCACCTAACTGGGTGCCAACCTCCCCACCTAACTGAGTGCCTACCTCCCCACCTAACTGGATGCCTACCTCCCCACCTAACTGAGTGCTTACCTCCCCACCTAACTGAGTGCCTACCTCCCCACCTAACTGGATGCCTACCTCCCCACCTAACTGAGTGCCTACCTCCCCACCTAACTGGGTGCCTACCTCCCCACCTAACCGGGTGCCAACCTCCCCACCTAACTGAGTGCCTACCTCCCCACCTAACTGGATGCCTACCTCCCCACCTAACTGGATGCCTACCTCCCCACGTAACTGAGTGCCTACCTCCCCACCTAACTGAGTGCCTACCTCCCCACCTAACTGAGTGCCTACCTCCCCACCTAACTGAGTGCCTACCTCCCCACCTAACTGAGTGCCTACCTCCCCACCTAACTGAGTGCCTACCTCCCCACCTAACTGGGTGCCTACCTGAGTGCTAGCCAGTGTGACTGTCAAAAAGCATCAAACTTTTGAACAGAGTAGGACCAAGTTCCAACTTTATTTTCCCTCTCCGCTAAACACTCCACTTTGTAAGTATTTGTTCAATATAAAAATACAATTTGTTAGGAGAGTGGATCTTCGTTCCATTTCTTCCTGACTGGGACAAGTGAATTTTTTTTTTCCACTGCTATCTCACAGTGAAGTGAAATTTATTCAGGTAATATTTCATACATTCAGTTCAACTCCATTTTATACATTTTAACAGTTTATACAGTTATACATTTTATATAGTGCAACCAACTAATTGCATGCATTAATTTGTGTTACAGATAACTCCTGCAATGAAGCTATGTCCTATGACACTATGACATCCTCTGTTATGGAAGCCATGTTTACATCTCACAAATGCATGCTCAAGTACTACCAAATATTAGATTGTTGACATTGATAAATTGATTGGTTAACTGAGTGCTAGTTTGACTGAGTGTTACCTGACAGCTGTGACTTCTGATTCTTGAAATTATTACAATACGCCTGTGACCAATTATTATATGCCTAATTGTACATCCCGAAATTACTGACTTCTAAAAAAAGAAAAAGGAAGTTATTACTAGTAATGGTGTCCACAGGAAATGGTCAGGTTCACAAATGCTATCCCGTGGAAAGGTGTCTCACAAATCACCTAATCACACTTAACCTAACCATTTAACGTAACAACAATACCAGTTCGAATTTTGGAGGATTTGAACCGACGTTGACTGAATGTAGTTAACTGACCAATTGTTTGTTGCATTTTTTATATTAATAATATAACTTCCCAGCTTGCTCATCAAAAAATTAAAAAAATTAATCTTCATTTCTGTATTGGATGTACACTTATGCTTGGGAATTGTGTGTGTGTGTGTGTGTGTGTGTGTGTGTGTGTGTGTGTGTGTGTGTGTGTGTGTGTGTGTGTGTGTGTGTGTGTGTGTGTGTGTGTGTGTGTGTGTGTGTGTGTGTGTGTGTGTGTGTGTGTGTGTGTGTGTGTGTGTGTGTGTGTGTGTGTGTGTGTGTGTGTGTGTGTGTGTGTGTGTGTGTGTGTGTGTGTGTGTGTGTGTGTGTGTGTGTGTGTGTGTGTGTGTGTGTGTGTGTGTGTGTGTGTGTGTGTGTGTGTGTGTGTGTGTGTGTGTGCGCGTGTGCGCATGTGCACGCGTGTGTTGCTGTGTGTGCAGAGTCTGGTATAGAAGGTGTTGATGTGGTAGTGGCCGATGTCAATGACCAAGATTCCCTGGAGGAGATGTGCACTCGTGCCTCTGTCCTCATCAACGCTGTGGGACCAGTAAGTGCACCATGACCTCCACAGGGTATGTTGTTGTTTATCTGTTGTTCTTTATTGTTTTTATATTTTAATCGCTTTGCATGCACAATGCTGGAGCAAGTTTGTACAGTATACAATTTATATGCATTATTCATACTTAATTTAAAAACATGTTTAACTGTGAATATAATCTGGTTCTTTCTGACTCCATTCCTTTGGCTGAAGCATTAGGTATTGTGTTAAAGACTTTCCTGCTAGCGTCAGTCTGACTACACCCCTCCCCCTTCCCACATTGTGTCCTTCAGTATCAGCTCTATGGGGAGCAGGTGGTGAAGGCGTGCCTATCTCAGAAGACAAACTATATCGACATCACAGGCGAGACTTACGTAAGTCTGTGTTCACACAGTCAGAGCATGTCAAATGTTAACACACTGTGTGGTTTTGTTTTGCAATCATCACTTCATTTGTTACGCTGTGTCCCTATTTCCCTGCCTGTCTCCCTATTTCCCTGCTTGTTTCCCTATTTCCCTGTCTGTCTCCCTATTTCCCTGCCTGTCTCCCTATTTCCCTGCCTGTCTCCCTATTTTCCTGCCTGTCTCCCTCCTCTAGTTCATGGAGGTGGTGGCTGCTCGCTATGATGAACTTGCCCGAGATGCCGGCATCTACATTGTGTCTGCCTGTGGATTTGACTGCATTCCTAATGACCTGGGAGCTCTCCTGCTTCAGAGGTCTTTCAACGGTCAACTGGCATATGTTGAAAGTTTCATGGCCACCTCTCCACAGGTGCAATACTCTTCCTTGATGGCATTTTGTTGAGTAAATAGTCTCCTTTTAAAATGTTGGAAGGAATTAAAAAAAAAAGGATTCTATTTTTTGATATGATTCCTCTCACTCCAGGCCCGATTCAACACGGGGACATGGGAGTCCTTCTTACGGAGTGTCCATAACCATGGGAAACTGACAGCCCTGCGTAAGCAGCAAAGCCTCCCACGTCTTGCCATGCCACAGATCAAAGCTCCTCGCCGGTGAGTGGGTGGTCATGTGGGGAGGTGGAGAAGGGAATGGGGTGTGTGTGTTTCCAGTGACCACCACATGAAAATTTTAGGTCAGTGGCATATAGTTCAGGTTCCAGCAATCAGACTGCCTGCCTGCCTGCCTGCCTGCCTGCCTGCCTGCCTGCCTGCCTGCCAGGCAGACTAGTAGACAAGCAGATACATGGTGAATTGTAGTAAGATGAACAATGCATGAGGCACTTGTCAACCGAGAATATGTAATGTCTCCCTCAGAAGGCAAACACTTGATGGGGAACACGGACAGACCTGTGTTTCTAAGGTAGCACAAAGATGACCCATGAATACTGTTTGTTAATGTTACTTGCTGTGATAGTACGCAGGTTAGCCTGACAAGGAGACTAACATTTGTCATGATTACACTCCTATACCCAAGGGAATCTCGTAGCAAACATTAGCTTAGTAACAGGAAACTCTTTAACACAAGACTTCACATCCACCCCAGTTATCGCTAATTAGAGTCATTTCACAAGATGCCCATAGTGCTGTGTAATTATCTTTCACGTGTCACACAGAAAGTAGCCCGTCCTACTCTCACCCTGCCCCACCCACCCCCTGCCCTGCCCCCGGCCCCTGTGTGGAGAGGGTGAGCTGATAGCTGTTCTAGACGAACCTTTATAAAGAAGACTTCCATCACTGCACAAAACCAACAAAAGGGGGGAGGGGGGGGGGGTTGAGGGTGTGTTTTACTAGAGCATTGTCAGTTTCACAGTGGGGGCATGGAAAACTTCGACATCTGAATATCTAATCTTATCAATGTATAACACATAATAGCTTATTTAAACAAGCCAATCTAAGACCAGAGTCACCAGAAGCGTGCTCAAACTATGGCTCAGCTCTGCACTGGAGCAGCTGCTTCAAGCTAAGTAATGAGGCCACCTGTGAGTGTTGATTTATATTGGAGTGACCCCTACTAACTTTTGGCTAGCTTAGCTGGTCATCAAGTGAACTGAAGAGTAAGATGAGCTAATTTGGTCATTGTATTCTTGTTTTACCCACTAGGTAAGGTGTAGTACAGGGGTGTTCAGTACACAGACTGACATACCAGTGATGCATCTTATTGGTGTATTATAAGGTATTCCGATAACTAATGCCGATAGCTTGAAAACACTTAGAAGTCTGATAGCCCTAGGCATTCCTTAAAGAAATTTAAAAAAAATATTTTTCTTTTTCTCTCTCTCTCTCTCTAATTCACTGATAATAATATCGTATTCCTAATTTCAATCACATATTTGAGATTACCTAGTTGGAAATTTTGTACATGGTTTAATTTTTCCTTTTAATTTTTCTGGTGAACCTATTATACCAATTTTGAATTAATCTTCATCTGCTGTTTGTGTAACTACATTTAGTGATCCTTTACCATACTGCAGGAGGAGTATTTTCTATAGCAACATAACTCGCTCCTGGTCTATCTACTTCCCTGGCCCTGACAGATCTGTGGTAAGCATATGATACATGTGCACTATGGAAGTGGGATAGATTGGTGGTGGGTTCATAGCCAACCATGTGCGTATATTGTTCCTCAGTATTTGGTCTTCACGTACCATGCCACAAGCTTAAGAAGAAATAGCAAAAAAAAAAAAAAATTGATCACTAGTTAATGGAATTTCTTGTGGTGGTCATCAGAACAGGATAATCTAATGATGAGCTGTCATAGCTCGTGAAGAACAGGATCGACCAGAAACAGGCAGTCTGAGACCACACAGGTGGTGGGTGAGCTCTTCGTCTACCTGGCTATGGTTGTGTGTGGCATTTGTTGTTTAATCACTTAGCAACTCTCTGTCAACATTTAGTGGCTATAACAGTTTCTGAGATATGCTAAATGTGTGAGCACCGTTAGGGTTATTGTGGAGGTGTGGTGTAAGTGATCAGGTGATCCTATTGGTTAGAGCTGATCTGTATGTGTCATTGCATTAGTATTATCATGTGTGTGTCTATGCCTCAGGTGTTACGCAGTTTGAGGTATCGCAAAGACAGTGACGGAATAAACCCTGTAAGGCATTTCTGTTGTTTTGTTGTTATAAGATATACGCTACATATTTTCAATTATTTTATTAAAATATTGAGCTACAATCATATATTGTGGTTAGTGTATCATGTTTTGCTGATAGTGTCAACATTGCTGACAGTGTCAGCATTGTTGACACACTGCCATAGCCACGCCTTCTTGACTCTTGCTCTTCTGTTATTGTCATTTATATGATTAAGAAAACCTGCCAAGGTGCGACTGGTATTATTATTGTGTTATTTAAAACTTCGTTTTTTTTTACTAGTTAGGAATTATTAGTGCAAACTCCCTGTGTGCATGTGTGTGTGCATGCGTGCCAGCATAACTGTCAGAGAAGTAGTTTTGAATCAACCACCATTCCAATCTCATTTGGCTCCCAATGTTGACCTGTCCATGTAAAAGGTCTCAAAGTTTCCACAGAAACGGGAAGGTGGGGGGGGGGGGGTAGGGGTAACAAAAATGTTAGGGGATAACAAAAGCAGTACCTTTGGCCAAATTTTGGGAAGAAAAGGTATACTAAAGGTCAACAAAACAACAATCCCGTTTTAACATGGGGGGGGGGGGGGGGGCAGGCAACTAAAATGTTAAGGGATAACAAAAACAGTACCTTTGGCCACATTTTGGGAAGAATAGGTAAAGGTCAGCAAACAAATGACCCTGTTTTAACATGGTGGATAGAAAAAAAGGAGAGAATTGTTTCTATGACTTACAACCAAGAGAGTCAATGATGTACTAGTGAATTATAATTTCAAGCTGTGTAGTGAAACCCTGTTGTTTTTTTTCCCCTTCCACATTGTGTGTGTGCACATTTCTGTCTGTCCATCTATACACTCTTTAATTTCAATTACAATTACTTAATTTAAGTACTAATAACAATAATTGTGTTGAATTACACATTCCTAACTAGTTATTACAATTGTTTGAGTGGTACTCTTACCCTACAAACCACGCTATGTAAAATACTCAGTCACTTTAGAATTCCCTAAATAAGGTCAGCAAAACTAAACCACATGAACCCTGTATGCCAGCAAAAGTATTGATATATTATTGTCAGTAGTGGTATTATAATCTGATTATTATTATTATTATGTTGTTGTTGTGCACGGACTATTGCAGTTCAACTTGTCTGTGTACTTCTCTGTTGGCTCGTTTTTTCAATCTGTTATGATGGCCATGGCATTCCTCTTCCTCCTGCCCATGGTGTGGACTAATTGGGGACTCAAGCTCCTCTTGAAGGTTCAAGTTTACAATGCATGCATGTAACCATGGCAACTGAACACTGACGATTGTGCTGTTGTTGCTGTGTGTGTGTGTCGTCCCTCTGTAGTTCCCATGGTTGTTCAGTGGAGGGGCAGCTGTTTCCACTGGCCCTACCAGGGAGGAAGTGAGTACTTGTTGATGATGACTTGTGGTGGTGGAGAAGCTGACGATGGAAGTGCTGAACTAACAACATGATAATAATATTTTGTCCTTCATTCTTCCACTTCTTCACCAGCTCTCTCTCTCATTGATATGTATTATTGAGTGAGTATTGCTATCCACTAACACCTGTTCACTATCTCCCTCCCTCCCTCCCTCCCTGTCCCCACCTCTCCTCCCCTCCTCTTCCTCAGCTGAAGCATGTCACTTTCTCTGTGCTGCTCCGCGGAGTTGGTTACTCCGCTGGTGCTGACACATCTCAGCCTCCGAACTCCGAGATGACAGTCAAAGTCTCGGGCATTGGTATGCACAACATCAGGTCACTGTTCAGTGATGGGGTCATGGTGATGGGGTCATGGGTCACAGAGGTGGGGTCATGGGTCGCAGTGGTGGGGTCATGGGTCACAGTTATGGGATCATAGTGGTGGGGTCACAGTGATAGGATGATGAGGTCACAGTGATGAGGTCATGGGGTCACAGTGATGGGGTCATGGGGTCACAGTGACGGGGTCATGGGGTCACAGTGACGGGGTCATGGGGTGACAGTGATGGGGTCACTGTGATGAGGTCAGTGAGGGGAAGGTGTTTGGAAACTGATTGGACGAGTTTAAATCACTATACTTGCTCCACATGCAGACAGAACTGCTATGTATAGTCACACCTTACCAGGTGTCTCACTGTTGCATAGCTTCTGTAAAGTGTGAGACATTGAGAATTGGACCTTGAGTGATATGGAGTGTGAATATATGACATGGAGTGTGAATATGTGACGTGGAATGTGAATATGTGACATGGAGTGTAACATAGGTATGAAATCCTGCCTGTTAAAAAAAAAAAATCTGTATCCAGATCCAGGTTATGGTGCCACTTCAGCCATGATGGTCCAATCAGCCCTATGTTTCCTTGACGACAAAGATAAACTCCCACCAAGGTAAACCATTTGTATTATATGTGAGATCATTATTGCTAGAGTGTGTCTACTAGACTGGAGGTCTTGTTTGTGTGTGTGTGCATGTGTGTGTGTGTACATGTGTGTGTGTGTGTACATGTGTGTGTCTGTGCACGTGTGTGTACATGTGTGTGTCTGTGCACGTGTGTGTACATGTGCATGTGTGTGTGCATGTGTGTGTGCATGTGTGTGTGTACATGTGTGTGTGTGTACATGTGTGTGTCTGTGCACGTGTGTGTACATGTGCATGTGTGTGTGCATGTGTGTGCGTGCATGTGTGTGTGTGTGTATGTGTGCATGTGTGTGTGTGTGCATGCGTGTGTGTGTAGCGTGTGTGTGTGCGCATGTGTGTGTCTGTGCACATGTGTGTGTACGTGTGTGCACATGTGTGTCTGTGCACGTGTGTGCACATGTGTGTGTGTGCATGCATGTGTGTGCATGCGTGTGTGTGTGTGTGTGTGTGTGTGTGTGTGTGTGTGTGTGTGTGTGTGTGTGTGTGTGTGTGTGTGTGTGTGTGTGTGTGTGTGTGTGTGTGTGTGTGTGTGTGTGTGTGTGTGGAGGGGGGTGAGTGAGGAGGAGGAGAAACACTCACTGTGGGGAATCAAACAGAATGTGGTGGAACTTTATGTAACAGCAGTGGATCTGTGATGACCTCCTCATCTTGTATATAGCTCAGCAATTTACTTGTATCCACTATTAGTACTCTGCCCCTAGAGGAGAAAGGGTGTGGCTTACTATTTCAGTAAGGAATAATTGATTGTGTGTGTGGTTATCCAGGGGTGTATATGGCTATTATAAAGGTGGATATGGTTGTTGCATTGGTGATTGTCTCTGCATGTAATGGTATTTGACTGATGGTGTTCTATCTACTCTAGTGGAGGTGTGTACACACCAGCTGTTGCCTTTGGCAACACCAGACTGATCCAGAACCTCGACAACACAGGGAAAGTCAAGTTTGAGGTCATTCCCTCTGACCAGGACTGACCAAGGGGGAAGTCCCTGTGATGATTATATTAATCAAAAAAATTTAACTTTGTGTGAACCTTGAACCCTCGTACTGAACTGATTTATGATTTTGTTGTGAGATTATTTCTCCTGTACACATGTATATATGATGTATGTATGTGTGTATGTATGTGTATATTGTATGCATTTAATGTCTGGAATTTAATGTGTGGGAATTCAAACTATTGGAGACGTAACCATGTGTTGCAGATCATGCTTGTTGATAGATTTGTTTTTTGTTGCCTCATTTCATTTCTGGGTTAACGACTTGGTAACTTGTGGTCAGACACTCATGCAGTAATGTGGTCAACCATGCTATCCTACACTTTCAGTTTCTCTGCTTCAGTCTTTTTATCTCCCAATTTCTTACTTCTACAAGCAATCAATGATAAGATAATCTAATTCTTTAACTTGACCCATGTGCACAACAATTCCTGGCAAGGTCTATTCGGATGAGGATAGATCTAGAGTGCCAAGTAATCAAGAGCTATGACCGTTTTCAGCCTCACAAACCCACAAGATGAGGTTTGAATAGGAGTAACTACACTGCGTAGAGAGTATCCAATCAAATGTAATTCAAACCTCTTCATTCACAGAAGTATCAAAAAACTCATGACTCAAGGCCAATGTTGCTAGATGGATTCAGCTCAAAATCACTACTTTTTATCACTACCTATTTTCAGCTATAGAAAAAACATACTACAAAAATGCTAATCGTAGTTAATAATGTTCACCAGGATATTTGGACTCCATATGCCCAATTTCAGCCTGATTAGTCCATAAATGAGTGTGGGTGTGGCTAAACAAAACCACACCCATTACCATGCACACATGTGTTTAATAATGCTCATCCGGGTTCTTGGAGAGTACATACCGAATTTCAGCCATTTTAATCCCAGTGGTTAGCTGTGACGTCTACACACATACTCATGAACCAAAATATGTATTAAAGTGTGTTCGTAAATCTAACTCCTTCAGTCCAAGTGTCATTCAGAATATATATTTTTGGCACTATTTCGCTTTACACACCAATGGTAAGAGGTGTAGACAGGAGGAATTCTGACCGTGCCACTCCAAATGTCAAGTTGTTTATCCATATCATATATTAAGTCTTGTTCCTCAAAGGGTTTGTCTGGTCAAAGTACCATTTTATGGCTTCTTTTTAGCCTGACATTAAAACAGTAAAGGGTGTGGTCTTATACATGTACTTAAAATGTTGCACAGATTATATCATTTCCAAATATATATGGGTTCATGGGTCTAACTCCCTTGGTTTTTTTTGTTGCTGAAATACCATTTTTAGCATTTTTTTGCCTTACTCAGGGAAAGGAAGAGGTGTGGCCAAGTGGAACCCAGTCCAGGTTAATCCCAAATTGAAGTTACATATGCATACAAAGTTTTAGATCCGTTAATCCTAGGGGGGGGGGGGGGGGGGGGGGGGGGCTTTTTCTTTTTACCATAGTAACCATGTTTTAAGTTGGATCAAAGCCTATCCTCATACCAAGTTTCAGAGAAATCCATCCACAGGTTTGGCCGGATTGATGGTACAAACATACAGACAGACAGACAGACAGACAGACAGACAGACAGACAGACAGACAGACAGACAGACAGACAGACAGACAGACAGACAGACAGACAGACATCTCCTTTATATATATATATATATATATATATATATATTAAAAAAAAAAATTTTTTTTAAATCTTTTTTATAAAATAGGTGCATCTGGAACACAGTTGTTATAAGTAGTAAATATCAATTTATTTTATAACTTACAGCAGAATCATCAGTTGATCTTATATATGGTAGTTTGTAATAGGTTATCACCATTACTTGTGTGTAATCAAATCTTTGATAGTTAAAAGCACTTAATATAAAATATTGGAGATTTGATCTTAGTGAAAGTTGTGATCTTATCCTATAATATATTCCACTATTTTTCCTGTTATGGTCTGCAGCACCTCGAAATGGACTGAACCTGGGTGAACTCTTGTCCCACGAAAAACCAAATTTATTCCTCCTCAGATCTGTTCAGGGTTATTAATTAAAAATCATTAAATATTTATCAATACCTAATAATGTGATATACCTTCATTCAGTGCTAGTTTAGCTTTCACTGGACAGAACAGCAATAGCTAGTTACATTGCTCACTATTACTGGAAGAGGAGCGGGAGTAAGGGAATAATTACAATGTTATTCTTCCATACCTTGACAAGATCAGTACTATGTGATTAAGTATGGGAACTTTACAGGGAAACTTATTGACAGTTCCTCTCCTCTGGGCATTACTTCATTTCCTACTTCTCTGCCATACCAAGCCAAGCAGTTAAATATCAAAATAAGACCACTCCACTGAGACCCCCCCCCCCCCCCTCCCTTACTATCACTCACCACTATTACAGTACAATTAAATTAAGTTACTGTATAAACCAAACAAAAAAGAACAAAAAAACAAACCCACTCCTCGCCTCAAAATAATGGCTATCAAAGATTTCATGGGAAGACAGTGTTAGAAAAAAAGCATAAAAAATGTGCCAAAAGAGCCTATTGCTAAAGGAGCCACAGACATAGTATTAATATGAAAATATTCCAGCAAAGATTTCAAACCAATCATGGTGGTGTGTCAATAGCTGGACCTCCCATCAACATTGTCGGGCTCATTTAAACTACAATTTTTTAGCTGATGCTTTCAAACCATGGTAAATGAGATATATTTGTCAAGTACTCATAAAGACAATCAAGTTTTCAATAAAAAAAAAAAAAAAAAATCAACAAGCAAACCACAAAAATAAACCTACACACCCAAGAAGAACATTGTAAACATTAAATCTTTTGAAAGCATATCTCAGAGCAAACAAAATGTGGCAGAGAAAAATAAACAACAAACACACCAGTTGCATAAACTTACAGCAGTTTAAATGATTGCAGCTTTTGCACAGACCTGCAAGACATGCCCACCTACTAAACTGTCCTCTCACAACAGATATTCTCATGAAAGACAAGACCACAACTACCACATGCCTTCCAGCAATACATGTCCACCTGCATAACATGCCATCCTATAAAATCTGACCTCATGCCAGATATGTCTTCCAGTTAGACATTCCTACTTTAAAACTGATATTTTAAAAATACATGTCCACTCATACTACACGTACTCCAGCTGGACATGTCCATGTGGAAGACATGCCCTCATGTAATACATGAGTTCCTTTAATACATACCCTCCAGTAAAACCTATCCTCATACAGGGGTGTTCTCCTATATGACGAATCATCTAGTAAATTTGCCCTCCTGTAAAATATGTATTCCAGTGATACAACTTGAACTGTAAGACATGCTGACCTATAATGCATACCCTCAAGTAAAATATGTCATCCAGAAAGAATTGTCTTCAAGTAAAACAGAACATATAGCAAGATATGCCATGATAAAGACATGCACCCCACCAACACATGACCTCACACAAAACATTTCCTCCTACAAAGCATGACCACCCTTAAGACATATGCTCTCATAAGACATGTACTTCCATAAGACATGTCCATCCTTAAGACAATTTTGTGACTACAGCCCACTGAAGGTGGGCCTAGCAAGCAATGTGGCTGAAGGCCGCAATTGCATGCTAGTATATACAAAAGGAGATGTCTGTATGTCTGTGAGTCTGTGTGTGTC